>PYFS01001589.1:0-335213 GCA_003671545.1 Ophiognomonia clavigignenti-juglandacearum | reverse complement strand
AAAAGAGGGGTATGAAGAAAGGGGGAAAAAAAAAAAAAAAAAAAAAAAAAAAAAAAAAAAAAAAACCTTTTCAAAAAAAAAAAAAAAAAAAAAAAAAAAAAAAAAAAAAAAAAAAGGTTTGGCAGTCACATGAATGAAGGCAGCGAAACAGAAACATGATAACCGAGACGTTTGATGCTCTCCCACTTTTCTTCCGCTTCGTCGACATCGTTCATACTCAAGTGGATCGTCAACCCCCCGTAATAGACATGTTTAGAAACACCCAATGCACGCAGAGAACCGAAAAGGAAAATAAGAGGGGCTTGACGCAACCAAGACTGGGTGTTTCCTTTTGTTGGAAGAATATCCCATCCAAAACGTAGTAGCCCAGCTCTTGTCAATAAGATCAAAACCAGGAACAAAAAGCATGTTGACCCGAATCACCCCAATGCTGCTCTATGGTATCCCTGTGTCCGGTAAATTTCCCTGCCACTCCTAAACGTTTGGTTGAGAAGTAGAAAAAAGTCCCGTGAAATGTTGGAAGGCGACGAAAGGTCGAAAAACATTCGCGGCGTGTGCGTTAAGAAAAGAAGTTCGACCTGCAAGACTTAAAAGTGCTGATATGGGTATTGGGTGATCCCCTAGCTTAAATCATGTTGGCATGACCGATTTCCATAGGGTTGTCCCTCTGGTGCGCTGGGGAGGAGACTTGGATTTGCAGATGAGGAGGTGCGGGTGGTGGCACCATAGCTTGCTGCTGCTGCTGCTGGTGGTGGTAATGGTGTTGGTGTTGGTGCTGGTGCTGGTGCTGGTGCTCGGCCTGAGGAGGCGGCTGCTGCTGCTGCTGCTGCTGATGTTGTTGGTGAGACATATTGTGATGCGCACTCGTTGGCGTAGTGGACGAGACGACAATGGAGGAGGGCGTCGTCTGCGGCGTGAGTGGGTTGTGGTTCTGAGTCTGGTTCTGCTGCTGGGGTTGTGGCAGCGATTGGCCCGGCTCTACCTTTGGTCTCGCTGTCGTTGCAGCGGCCAGGCGTTGATGGCTACTCTCTCGCCTGCGCTTTGGCGCGTCCTTGATTTTGGGGTGAGTGTGGCACTAGGGGGAACATTAGTCTCATCATAGATATACTCCAAGTGATCCAGAGAACATACCTTGTAGGCGTGGCGGAACCATGTGGTACCCTTCTTCTTCGAGCTCACCAGCGCGATCCAGTCGTTGCAGCTACCGCAAAGACCCTCCCACACATCCGGATTGCCGTCCATACGCCTCGTCTCCTGCGGCTCGTTGAAAGGCTGGCCGGTCGCAGCGCTGATTCCGTGCGTGAAGCTCTTATCGTACCAGAAGGCCGAGTTCTTGAGCACCAACCAGCGTCCCGGCTTGCAGATTCCACACCAGCCCTCGCGCTTGTTTCCATGGCCACGCACCCATTTTGGCGTGTACAAGTCACCGTCAAACCGCAGCTCTTGCTCGTGGGGAATCAAGTCCGGATCCGATGGGTTCATGTCCTCCGGAGGCGGTGGTATTTGTTCTTCGTGGAGGGAGGCGTACAAATCTGGCGGATCCGACAAATCGGTGTAGTGTCCGTGCAAGGAGTGGGGATCGGCGTTGCTTTGGAGCATGCGGAACAAGCCGTGAGACAGCAGTGGAGGCGGGTTTTCGTAGTGGTGACCGTGGTGGAAATCTTGCGACGGTAATTGCGAGGGCAGCAGCATGCTGTTGCGCTGGAAGGCGGCTGGGTGGGCATGTCCCATGAAGTACTGTTGATGCTGCGTCGCTTGCAGGTTCCCAAAGTTCAGAGGCATCTGTTGGTTCTGAATCGTAGGCGAGGAATGCCTCGATGACATGCGCTGCCCATAAGGATCGGGTGTGTGCTGATACACAAAGGGCGATTGTCTGCGCGTTTGCGTCGTGCCATAAGACCCCGTCGACCACCTCTTATTGTTCCTCGCCGCATCCACACTGTATGGCGCTGATCGCATTCCGGGCCGTGGCGACGGCGATGCCCGGCCCCTGCTATGTGTCCTTACGAGCTCCGACCGGCTCTGCGGCGTCATGCGCGGTGAGGCGACAGGGGACAGCTGTGTCGAGGACATCAACGAGTTTCTGTTGGACGGGGGCGGGTAGTCTGAGCTGAAGGAGGGAGCATCGGAAAGAGCTGTTGAGAAGTCCTCGTAAGATGTCATGTCTGACAGTCCACCAGTAGTGGACAAGGTGAACGACGAGCCTGACATACGTCGAGGATTAATTCCGTTTTCGAAGTTCATCGAGTCACCATCTAAGGGCTGTCCGGGGTAGCGCAGGTCAAGGATGGGGACGGCTTCATCGGTTGTGTAAGCTTGCCCTATGGTCAGCTCGGGGTCAATGCCGTGCATCTCGAGATTGTCCTCCATGGGCTTTTGCATCCATTGCCCTATGACCTGTGTCAGCTTTGAAGTTGACCTCGGGGAGTTTGTTCCGCAATGCTGGCAAACATACCGTTGTCCATGGTCGTTGGAGGGTAGTATTCTTGATGCATTGAAATTGGTCTTGACGAAACAGTATCGCTAGGAGTTTGCTGCTGCTGGGGCTGTAATGGGAGATTTGACGAGTCCCATGCGGGCAATGCATGGTAATTCTCTCCAATGCAGTATGAGAAACCCTCGTGGATCGTCGCCGGACGAGGTCGCATGCCATTGGATGTCGGCGTCGTCCACATTCCGTGCGCTGGCGCGCCCATACTTTCAGTCTTGACTGGCATCTCGGATCCAGTCGTCATGTTCATCATCTGCGTGTGCCGTCCAGTAGGCGCCACGTCGCGTCGAAATTTGTTCTTGGGGTGGTAGGCGAAGGAAGGTGATTGTGCCTGGTGCCTCCTGTGGGAACAGTCTCATGTAAGCTTTGGACGGCAACCGGGAAAGAGTGCATATAAGGCGGCCTACAGTTGGGCCTGACTCGAGTTCATCACAAGTGCAATTGTTGTTGCATACAGAAGAGGGTCAGGATGTAGATATCAACTGAGAAAAAAAAGCCGGACGCTGACTTGTCCATGTTAGCATGAATCCACAAAACGGAAGAGTAAATCTGGGCGGGGGATGTGTCATTGAGGGGTTCCACAGTGCCAGCGTATCGAGGCGTGTGTCATCGTATATTCGTCGAGCGATCTTGTAACTTACTTGGATGTGTGAGCGATCCGGAACCAAGGACAGGGCAAAGAGAGATAATCTCCGGTATGTGGTGGGTGAGAGATGGGATGCTTGAACCGGCTTTTCTTGTGTTCACAGAGTAGAGGAGGGGGAGGCCAAGTTGTTAAGGAACGCGTAGATCTTAGGATCAAATATGGCCAGTTACTCCCCGAGTCAAGTAACCTCTGTGTGTGAAACAATTAGAAAGGATGGGCAGAGCCGCTGCGAAGCAAAAGACAAAATCTTGCTGGGCGATCGTTGTTGATGTGGTTGTTCGAGACCTTGTTCACCGACAGGGATAGAAGGAGTGTGACGAAGGTGTACTTCGTGTAGGGGACAGCTTCGTTGACGCAAAAACAGGCACACGACTCGTTCCGACCGAGGAAGAGAGCCAGCTCTTGCTATAATATAAGGCAGCGGTTCGGATAACAGGGAGGGCAATATAGGCCCGAGTGCACAGAGAAAAAAAAGGAGTGACTGATAGTGAGTGTCTGCAAAGAGGGTTCCTGGATCTTGTGGACTGGGAACAATGGGGAACGAGGAGACAAGATCCAGAGGCAGTGCAAGAGAACCCTGGTAGATATTGGGTATATAAGAATATACCGTGGTATTTGCGGCATCAACCCTGATCAGTCCAATAGCGCCGAAGCGACACGGAAGCTCGGTAGGTGCTGATCTGATACAGCCTGACCTGCAGTCTGTGGGCGAGGTGGGCACTGACAGTGGCCACACTTTGCCTTTTCGAGCCGGGCTGCAAGGATCAAAACTTCAAGACCTCGACAGGGCTGTCGCGGAACCGTCGAGGTGTGGGCATCCCGGTGGGGGGGGGCTCTGAGTTGCCGGTGTGCCAGGGCTAGACCTAGTCGAATCTTATTTTGGGAGTAGGGAACAAGGATCGAGCAGCTCGACGACGACAGTACCCACAGACGCCGCAACAAGGTGGGAGCTTGCGAGGAGGAGGAAAGGATAGTAGTACCACTGATGGGTCAAAGTACCGTCTGCACTGTGTGTACACCCGCGGGCAAAGCCGTGAGGCTTCGTGATAAATGATATTTGGACGAACAGATGTGGGAGATGGGGCGCGTGTTACAGGAAATAGAAAGGGGGGGCTTAGAAACCGGTACAAGAAACTCCCCGGAATGTTAGCCGGAAGGGAGAAGCTCTGCAAAGAGCCTTCGGTCTCTATTCCGAATTTCATCCTGTCTGCTCAGCCCTGAGCCCAGGGTGGGTCGAGGCGGGAAGAGGAAAGAGTCCCGAGGACGGAGCACATTGTCTCAGCTTTAACAACCAAAGTGGATGGTCTACTGAGGATTCAGAGCTTTGACTGTTAGGGAGGAGGAGATCAAGGTGGAGGGTGTCCATCTTGCTGTCTGTTCGAGTAGGCATGCCGTCATAACACAAATCTCGCAAGGTATGGGGATGGACGCTTGTCCTGTGGGCCAGAGTGATGATGAGTTTGCCAAAAGTTTATTTCGCGCCAACATTCATCAGGGCGCACGTCGAGGCCCTGGTGACCCAGTCGTAACTCGGGTGCGGTGCGATGGTGAAAAACTAGCGCCTCGCGACAAAGCGATGGATCGGGCAAGTCACGATCTGGCAGCTTTGTTGATCGTTGTGAATGACTTGCTAGGACAAATACACCGCTCACGATCAACACCTGGGCATATGCCAGATGCTGTAGTCAAGACAAGGATCTCGCCTGTTGCTTGGGCTTGCGGTGAGGGCTTCTTCGACTAGCAATGGGCTTGAGATTCATTCGAACACATCTCCTTTCAAATGAAGGACAGATGAAATGGTTTGTTCCAGCGAACTGGTGAGAAGCTCACGGTTGAGCCGCACGGAGGCTGCGGTATCAGCCCTAAGAGCAGGTAGTAGCCGGTGGCTGTCCGTAGCTACAGCCATACCCGCGGAAGTAGGGACGAAAATAGCCTGGGTTTTCGTCCCATTTCGAGGACCACGAGGTCACCGATATGAGACGAGGACTTGCTGGGCAGACTGCAGATACTCCAGAAGCTCCAGAACATGGCTCCGAAGTGGTGAGAAGGGAAATGACGAGGATCGAGGGCGGTCTCATGGCCACAGACGAGCCCGGAGAGGCACCGAATGGCCATGAGGTTTGATGAAGGACACAGAGGAGTGGGGTTCTTCCATAGCGAGACCGGTAGACCGTAGTGCACGAACCATACGCAGACAAGTGATTCAATATCTCTGAATATGGCTGGGATTCAGCGGCAAGGGATGAGGTTCTGCCACTGTTGCCGTCAAGGTAAAGCTGGACTCAGTCAGCTTGTTTTGCCTAGCCTGTTTTGCAGAGCCAGCCAGTGGGGGACCAGTCGGATTTGCCATGCTCGTTGAAGAGGAAGATGCTGGGTGATATCAATGATGGGACCGCTGCAAAGTAGAGGGGCTAGAACGATTTGTGTGTGTATGTGTGTTCTGGATGGTCAACGATTTTCTTCTGTGTGGTGGACAGATTCAACAAGTGTCGTCGAGAAAAAAAGTGGGCTAGGGGCGCCGACCCTTGTCCACGCTAGTCAACTTTAGGTAAGCGGCCCCTGGCGGCTGTCCACTCATATCTCGTTGCAGCCCACACATTCGACAGCAGGAGCAGAGAGACGCGTTTCACATTCAATCTCTAAAACACGTCTCGTTGGTCCCCCCGGCTGCCCGGCCATTTGCAAAGTGGTCTGCTACCTTTGCCAAACCTTGTCGATGTCGATGTACCACAGTAAAGGCTGCTGGACGATATCATACGCCAGTCAATCGCTGTCAGACAGTATCCGGTGTTGCTCTTGAGGCTCCTCGGTGGTGTTCACAATGTGCTGCGCTGTGGGCTTTGGGACGAACCAATGCCTTGGGAGCTTGGGCGGCAGTGACAGATGTGTGGCAGCATGGGGATCAGAAAGTGTCAACCTGTCAAAATCAGAGCATTCTTCGCTTGTCCAAAGCGAGATCATGTCGCGACATCTGATGCCACCAGGGGCTGTCCTGTTGCCCTTCCACCGTGTCCGCGTGTTGCCGCCGGGCCCCAGACGACAAGCTGCCAATTTCGATTCCACCGCTAATCATCACCCGACTCCCGAGGACGAGGACCGTGACCGTTCCCTAACCCAGCCGAGGTCGCTCCCTCAGTTTGGGGGCTTTTTCATCATCGTCAGTTTGGGCCTCGTCACAGCATGGGAAACCGAGCTGATGATTCAGATCTACCGGAGATCCAATCGATACCCGGTAACGCTCTTGTTTCTCCTCATCCTGTTCTCGAGTCCTCTGGCTTCTCTTGGCACGTTTGACCAGCTCATTCGAAGGTAAGGCTGACAGGCTGCTGCGTCCTAAACCCAGCCCAAAGCTGCCGCCCGCGCGCTTCACAAGAAGCAGTCATTCAGCACTCTGTCTAAAATCCCCCGGGAGAGCGCCTCATCATCACATTGCACTTGGCATCGGCCATGTCAACTTTAATGTTGTAGCGCCGGTTCGGCGTTTGGTTGGTCTTCGGTACCAAAGTCTGTAAGTCGATATTGCCGGCGGATCACCAAGGGGTGGCTTACGAGGCCACATCTACACTACACAGTATTGGAGTCATCATCCTAACGCTTGCCGACCTTGGCAAGTTGGCAGCCCTCCCTTTGCTCTGACAGCGCTGGGCCACTGGGGATTTGTTCCCTTTTTCTCGCTTTCGCACGCCCAGTCAGCATGGACCCCCGGTACTCACACCGACAGCTCAGCAATATCTGCGGCCTCTATAGCCCACCTTTGGCTATGGGACCCCTTCTCAAGATCTTCATGCGCAGCTGGACAAGCCACCCCAGTCTCGCAACTGGACGAGCTCACAAGCCACATCTCTGCGATTTCATCTCTGTGAATTCTTTCTTCGAACGCCACTGGTCGTCGTAATCGCCAACCAAATTGGCGCCGAACGACACCAGGCTAGTTGTCGGTCCGGGTACTATTACTTGCTTACCACCACGAAGTATTGTACCTGTACAGCGACACTCCCGTGGCAGATGCCGTGCCTGATTACGTGCACGAGAAAATGCGTACCTGCATCTAAAGCATTTCAATTTGCACGGCGCCTTCCCCACGGTCCCCTCATCGGAATCATTAGATGAAGCCAGTGCTCAACTTTCGCAAGTCACTGTCGAGGCTAAAATACGACAGACGACCAGTGTATGATATACGCGTCAGATGCCACATCTTGATCTATTTACAGTACGCTACGGCATTGCGCACAGCTATTGTTCATCAGACATCGACAACTGCTCGGCGCAGCGCGCGTCTCGCCCAGCTACGCAACGGCCGTCGGCGATGAATTAGTTGATTTGACAACCTGTCAATCTGTGTGGAAGCCGGGCGAAGTTTCCAGCCCGCGCAGGCAGTCCAAGCTACTACCGTAGTGTAGTATGTGGCACTGGCGCGCTACTGTAGTGTAGTATTTCGCCTGGGCCTAGCAAAGCCCTGTTCGGCCACGCGAGACTCGGCCGCTCGCTCACCTTACCCAACAGGTGCCCATGCGATCTTCGACGGCCAGTTCTTTTTGTGGGGCTTGGGCAGGTCGTCTCTTCTTTGACTTTGTCACTGAGAAGCTGTTGTCCCATTATTACCTTCCTCATCTTCCGGACACTCCGCCAGCAAGGACGCTTTCGGTCGGAGCCGCAGAACCTTCTGCTGGACGCATGATGAACTCGGCCATTTGGGGAAATTGGCCCTGGCCTTGTCTGACCTGTCTGGTCCCTCCCGCCAAAAGCCGCCCCTCCCTTTCCACCCCCTGTGGTCTATAGCCCGGTGTCTTATGAATGGAGACTTAAGACCTGCCATGTTGTGACACCCCAACGGTCGACTCCCCTTTCCCTCTTGTTCCCCGGGAGGCCGCCAGCTCTCGTCCCACAGCCTTTTTGGCCCGCAGCCTTGCGGGCTTGATGTGTCAGGCTGAAGGGTCGCGTGTAAGGCTTAGCATCCTATTGGTTCCCAAGCCGCGTACAAAAACGACTTCTCACTAATCCCCGCGTCAAGTGTTACCGGAGACGACGGGCCAATGACTTGTCAGGAGAGAGTTCTCCCCCCCTTGGCCGCTATTCTAGTAGTCCGGCTTGGGGGCTCCGGGTCGTCCTAGAGTAGATGCTGTGTCCGCGCCATATTCTCGTGGACCACGCGGTAGACTTTACGGTTACTGAATAATGATGGTGCCAATCAGTCAACCTGGTAGCCGGAGGAATCCGTCTTCAACCCAATTCGTCCAGATCGCCGTCACCACATCATTGCCTTATCGAGTCCCCTGCAGGGCCGTTTCGACGTTTCGGGCGCACAGCCCCCTCCGACTCGGTTTATGGGTAGTAATGGCCCCTATCCACTTTCCTTGCCAAAAAGCAAGTACAGTACTTCATCAGAACTGGATGCTTTGTCAACTGCACGCACACATACTTTAATTTCCCTCGTTTCTGTAAATAGAAACTCCAGCAAGGTCTGTACGATTGTACCTTGCATGTTCGCGATATCAAGCAGGAGGAGGGGGAATGGAGAAGGCCCACAGGAAATGTCATAGCACATGCTATGTAAGAATCACAAAGACGAAGAAAGGGAAAAAGGCAACTCCGGGCCTCCACCACGGAAACTTTTAGCAAAGTGCTGGGGATGACGAGCTTAGCGAGCGCAGGTGTCCCGATTTTGTTTACTCGGAGAATACCGTGGATCTGTTCGCTGGTTTGGTAGCGAGCCTTCAAGCATAGTGACTGGCACCGGATACCAGGGCCTGCCACTATAATTACATATTTTATTATCGACGTTGCCCTGCATTTCCAATTGCTTACCACCCGCCATCGACCCCTCTTTTACTGCGCTGCGCTGAGTGGTTTGGAATCAAATTCTGCCTTCGCCTACGGAAGAGATTTTGCGAACTGGGCACTGTGCCGATATTGAACGTACGTGTCTGACCACCACCACATGCCTGCCAGGCACGGCGACGTGGGGCCAGCTTGGCCTATCTTGTCACCTCCCGCCGTTTGGCCCCCAGGGACGCACGTCCTCGGCGAAAACTGCATCTGCTATTCGTCCGGCCACGGATTGATTAGGTGATGACGATGCTGCGAGGCTGAGGTATGTTGGCAAGGCTAGGTAGTGCCGTCCTGAAGGACATGTCACTCGCAAACGCTCGGCAACCCGACAAGAAGTATTCGGACTCTACAGTACGGAGTACGGGATACCTAGAATGAAGATGGCCTCGGGGAACCCCATCCGGGAGTTTAATCATGAGCTTGCTTCCTGGCCTGTTCGTGTCGTTTTAACCTTCAGGGGAAAAAAACGCCCGGAATCCGCCAACCGATCAATTCAGCGCCCGCAATCGAGATGGGCCCGGGAGAATACATGCTCCGCAGCCGTCGCTCTCCCCCAGGGACTAGCCAAGGCACCCTCTTCCGCCTTCTCCACTCTGCCTAGGGACCTCCTTCCACGTCGCACAGTCCATCCTGCCCAGTCCAGACGCAATCCGCCCCTATGCCATCCAAGCCCATGGCAGGTCCCCCATCCCCGGGCCTCAGCCTCCCTCGCCTCGTCACCCACTGATCCGACCGTCCGTCCTTCTTCCCAAGTACGCACAGATAGACAGCACCACTCCCTACTCCTTGTTGATCCTCTTCCAAACTTCCTCCTCCGCCGCAGCAATCTTCTCCCCGGCCGCCGCCATGGCCCCCTTGACGCTCCCCCACACGCCGTCCTCGGCGACGCTCGGTGCCCGCGTGCGCTGCTCCAGCTCGCTGCGCTCGAGCGCCTCCTGCTGCGAGCGCTGGTACCGGTCCAAGTGGTCCCCACCCGCGGGCGGCGGCGCCTGACCGAAGGAAACGGTGGTTGCGGTTCCGCGCTGCGCGCTCTGGGAGGCTGCGGCTTGGGGTGCGGGGATGGACATTTGGGGCGGGTAGTAAGCCGGCTGCTGGGGGGTGGTGGTGGTGGTGACGGCGGACTCGCCTGCTTTTGGAGGAGGAGGGAGGGTGCTGCTGGGTGTTGATGTTGCTGGGGGTGGACCTGCTGCTGCAAAGGAGGGGACGGGGAAGGCGTTGGGTTGGGGTGGTGGCGGGCCTTGATAGCCGAGCGGCTGCGTCCGGGTGGGTTGGGGAGGAGGAATGTAGTGCTGCTGCTGCTGGGTGGTGGAGGTGCCTGTTGGAGCGGGCATTGCTGGCGCTCCGGGCTGAGCTGCTGGGTATGGAATCTTCTCGGTGGTGGTCGTGGATGGTGGAGCTTTGGAAGGTGTTGTGTTGTGAGCCTTCTCTGCAGTTTTGGGAGTTACCCCGTCTGCCTTGGCGGCGGCGTTGATGGGACTATGGGCGTAAATCGGAATGGGAGGCATTTTGGTGTGTTTGCTGGGTAAGTTTGACTGCTTTGGTGGACCGGTAGGTGAGCTGCTTGTTGGCGTACGATGTGTGGAGTTAAGGGCAGTTGTGTTCCTTTGTCTGCGGGTGATGAAGTGAGGGTTTGAATGCGGTCACGGTTCAGTGAGGTCGGGGAGGGAGTTCTTTTGAAGAGGAGGGCAATTGGCCAAACAAAGTGAGTCACCGAAGCAAGATGTCAGGATATTGGCAGTGCTCAGTGTCTTTCACTGTCTTGAAAGTCGCAAACTGTGTCCTTTTGAGGTTTCAGTAGAGGTAAGCAAGTCGTCGTGGCCTCTGTGCGATGGCGCCTAAGGGCGGCAAACGTGACGTCATATTTCAAGACAGAGGACCGGTGCTCTATCCATCCCACAAAAAACAATAAAGAATTCACACACCTGAAAACATCAAAGACTGTATATAAATTACACTACTCAGGTAGTATACTTGCTACCTTCAGCACAAAGCCTTGCAATGAAAGTCATCTTGACTATGCATCATAAGGCCATGTGGACTTGTTATATTATGGAATTTCTGCCCTGTTCAGGCTTGCTTGTGGCCAGGACTCGCACAAATCTGCTAGTACCCGAGTGCTTACATTTGGGGGAAGAGTCCATATTGAAATTGTCTGTCGCGGTCTTTCTTAATGATGGACTATGTCCGCCTTCCTTGGAGTTGCGTACAAAATGAAGTCAGCACGTCCCTCTAATCGGTCAGCCTTGACTTCGTAGGGCCTGGTTGAAGCTATTGCACGATGGCACGATTGGCGCCATCAACTCCATACAAAATTTGCCTGGTTCCCTGGATCCTGTGACAGTAGAGCATTACCATTTCACAGGACTGTGTTATCTACTATTTCAGTCTTGAGAAACGCATTTGTGGGTTTGTGACATGGGGTATAGCACTATACATACTCATTGGTTCCATATCTGGCTCAGGAGAGGCACAGAGCCCAGAATATGGTACTAGCCTGTGCTTTGAGCAAGTGATAGGATAACGCATATGTTTGTGTAGCCTTCAAAGGACAAATCCACATTTCCCCTGCAGTATCACAAAGGACAAAGGGGATAATTGCTGAGTAGAAGGGAAGGGGGGGGGGGGGTTTATGTTCGGTGCAGCCAAATCGGATGAGGAGGCAGCAATTGCACAAGAACTTGAACAACCTTCTCTTCTCATAAGGCAAGAAGATGCTAGTCCTCATTACAGTTATAGGTTCCAAATTCTTCTATTAATCACTAGTGCTTCATGCTCTGCTATTCTTATGATATTCCTCCATCTTGCCTTGGGCAGGCTTAGCAATTTTGGGCAACTTTGGGTCACAGAAAGCAGGCATTAAATTGCATCCATCTTGGGGAAAGAGTGATATCACAATCAGGTCAAAACACCATGGAAAATGGTCGTGCTCATATCAAAGATGCCAATGATGGCTTCGCTGGCGATGAAGGGGGTCTTCAGGTCCTCAGCGACAGGGGTCTTAGTAGGGCAAGGACCGGGGCCTGTCTTGGCGATCCGCACCTGGAGGAGCTTCACGTCTCACGCCCGCAGCTGCAGCAGTCGAGAACTGGACAAATTCGAGGAGGCGCGGAATCTCAGCCGGCCCATCCACACCGTCATCAAACTTCCCACCGCCAGCCTCACCCTCGGCCCCGACCCTCCACCTACCAACCTGTCAACCGCAAACCCATCACGATGGTTGGCAAAGTCAGCGAGCGCGTGCTCGCGCGCGAGGGCAAGTACCACACATACATTCATGCCCTTCCTAGACTCTTGCTATGCGACCGCGAGGATGGAGATGCGCGATAGCTGACATCGGACCCGCAAACCAGGCCTCGAGAGAACCGACAATGGCATGAAGCAATCGAGCTGGCCAGATGTCGCCGCCATCAACCAGAAAAACTACTACACGTATATTGCCCGGTCCCATTCGATGTTTCTTCAGCGAGCCCGGACCAAATGCTGACCAGACTGCCCAATACCACAGAGACTACATGAAACGAGATGACCAGATTCTGTCCCTACGAACGCAAAGCGATGCGACCCGCGCTCGGCTTGTACAAACCGCAAAGGACCGCGACCGCGAACGAGCCCTGAACCCTAGAGGGGAGATTCCGCTCCTCGCCGAGGACGTGCCGGAGGACGAGCCAACGATTGTCGGAGATGATGGCAGTGGCGTGGGTGATAACGACCCATCACGTATCATCATCATCCACCCGGGCAGCCAAAATCTTCGGATCGGCTTTGCCAGCGATGCCCTCCCCAAGACGATACCAATGGCTCTGGCCACCCGATTTCCCCAGACCGAATCGGAGGAGCACGAGGCGCTGCCCCGGCGCAAGTTCGAGGCAACAACACCCGAAGAACAGTACGGCGAGGAGTGGTCCAAGAAATACGCAAAGCAATGCGCAGACCTCAAGATAGACATGCGCGCCAATAAGCGCAAGGTCCTTCCTAACTCGAAAGATCTTGTCATGACCTGGAATCGCAGAACGAACCCAGAGATCATTCCTGTTCACAACGACCCATTGCAGGTGGAGTGGACGGATGTCAAGTCGATGGAAGATCCAAAGTCTGCTGCGTCATGCTTCATTGGGCACCAGGCTCTTCGAGTGCCGGATGATTCGAACCCAAAGTACAGACTCTGGTGGCCCATGCGACATGGTTGGTTCAACGAGGAAGACTATACGGTAGAAGAGCACCTCTACGACGACTTCGAGACTCTTCTTGACAAAGCGATCCGGCAAGAGCTTGGGCTGAATAAGAACAGCGCTTGGAAGCACTACTCCTGTGTCTTTGTCATTCCAGATCTGTACGACAAGAAGTACGTGAAGCAGGCATTACGGAGCTGCATGAACTGGTTCGAGTTCTCCAAGGTCTGCTTCATCCAAGAGAGTATGGCTGCAACATTCGGAGCTGGATATACCCAAGCATGCGTGGTTGATGTAGGTGCGCAAAAGACGTCCGTTGCCTGCGTTGAGGACGGAATGGTGGTGGAGGAGTCGCGTATCAACCTCAAGTACGGCGGTTTCGATGTCACCGAGACGTTCATGAAGATGATGCTGTTCGACAACTTCCCTTACTCAGACATCAACCTTCGACGCCGCCACGACTTCCTTTTGGCAGAAGAGTTGAAGATGAAGCACTGCACGATGACCCAAGCCGACATCTCTGTGCAGCAGTACAGCTTCCACCTCCGCGCCCCGAACCAACCCACACGAAAATACGAGTTCAAAACGTACGACGAGGTCATACTGGCTCCGATGGGTTTCTACGATCCCGAGATCTTCGACAACTCGACCAAGCTACGAGGCCGGCGGAAGATCATCGACCGCTCGTATGACAGCTACGAGGTGGAGCATCCCGATGAACCAGTTTCGGCAGCACAGATTGCCATCCTGGCCCTCAACAAGCCTTCCTTAGTTCACCACACTCTTGGAAACGTCAGTCTTGTACCACAGGATATTTCGACGCCACTCAAGGAGAAGCCTAATCCGCTTGCCAACCTTTTCCGCGACAGCACGCCACAGGCCTCAAATACAGCATCACCTGCACCAGAGGGGGCCAGCACTCCGGTTCCGGCTCCATTTGTGTTTGGTGGAAAGGAGAATGCCGTCAACGGCAACGGCAGTCCAGCACCCAACGGTGGCACGCCAGGACCGATCCCCAACGGTGGATTCCACCCTCAGATCCCGGCAGCTCAGTCAGGCGCGTTCCCCGAACACGAGATCCCAGCCCTCAAGCTCCAGGCGATGGAGCACGACACCATCCTCCCTGTTGCGCCTCTGGATATTGCGATTATGACGTCGATCCAGAACTCTGCGAGGGGCGACGAGAAGAAGGTGCGCGACCTGATGGGCTCCATCATGGTCGTTGGCGGGGGCGCCAAAATCCCGCACTTCACCACCTTCCTAGAGGACAAGCTCAAGACGCGGCGACCGGACATTGCGGATAGGGTGCTGGTGTCTCGCAGCGCGAGAGATATGGACGAGCAGGTGGTGGTCTGGAAGGGAGCGAGTGTCTTTGGCAAGCTGCCCATGAACGATTCGTGGATTTCGCCCTCAGAATATGAGAGACTTGGTGCGCGGGTTCTTCATCACAAGTGTCTCTGGTCCTGGTAGAAAGAGGGAGAGAAATCGTGGGGATTGAAGCTTTGCAGCACATTGTTTTGATTGTTTTGGGTGCGACTGCTAGTGGGGTGAAAAATGCACATGTGCCTTCCCTCTTGGGTCGACACAAAAAGGAGTACGGCGTTGCTCTTATGGATACTCCGGATGGGGACAAGGAAAACGAGCACGGCGTCTTGTTGATGCATCTTTATCAGTACGGGGTGTTTGGACTGACAACGGTCAAGTGTACACAGTAGACAGTGCTTGAGTTCAAGGTTGCGCTACATACACTACGGGAAGCTTTGTACGAAATCGCTTTAATATCCACATCCAATCTGAAGTGTCTCTCATGGCTTCTAACTTTGCAAACGAGCGTTAAATCGCCTCCAAGAGACAGACAAGTCTGTTATTTGAGGCCTCAATTCTGCCCTACTTGCAGCTCCATCTTCAATGTCACCTCACTTCTTGGCAGGGGACCAAGCAGTGGGGAGCTTGGACTTTGCGGGGAACCTTTACCGGCAGAGCGGGCCCGGACAGGCCCCTGAAACTGGTCCCCCTATTCTGCTGTAAAAAGCTCAAGCTCGAGCTGTCAGAGCCCTTTGGTGGCTCACAGGCTGTCTGCAATGCAGGTGGTGAGCTGTTGGCGGTGCTGATATGCAGCTAAGAGAATTATTCTCATGACCTTGGAAGCTGCAAACCTTGATTTTCCACAGGAAGGCATGATCAATATCAGGTTTCGGAAGGGTACAAAAGCAGCGCCAGGCTCGCCAACTGTCATCTCACACGTGAGCACCAAGTCTCAAATATCCAATACTCAAGTGACACGCCTCGATCTGTGCAAAGTGACGACAGAACCCGGGGCCTCGTATGAGCATGTGCTCGCTGTCCCCTTGTCACATTACGACACACGACAGTCGATCAAGAACAAGAAAAAACACAAGCGAGAGTGTCCACTTTCAAGGCTCTCTCTCTTCGACTTTTTGCTTTGCGAGCATTCATCTCCTTGTGGCCAAGTCGCTTTAGCGGTGAGGACACGGCGGACCAGCTCTTAATCACGGACCTAACCCGTGGACTACTTACTGCCTTGGCCCGTGGTGGCATTGTTGGCCTCTTTCTCACACGACCAGGTGATCTGACTTTCACGACTTAAGATTGACTTCACAACTGTCAATTGTGCATAAGCATACTATCGCACTCACTCTTCTTATGCGATCCGTCTGTCTATAACGAACTCTCATCAAAAGCACAAACGCTGGCCAGCTGTCTACGGAGGCCTCACCTGAGATGGCTTCAACGCCAAGTGCCCCAGCTCCGGCTCCGGCTCCGGCCCCGGCTGTAGCACCAGCACCGGCACCAGTATCAGCATCAGAGACACCAGCCTCCGATGCTGTAGCACCAGCAGGATCAGCACTAGAACCCACTACAGCAGAAACCACGGCATCGGAAGCCTCAGCACCACTTCCAGAATCCACAGCACCACTTCCAAAAGCAACACCAGCTTCAGCACCTGCAACTCTACCAAAGGAACAATCACCAGCAACACCCCCTTCACAGTCGACTGACCTCCCAGCCGGCAATGAAGCCGTACACCAGGCCGGTGGCGGCCTCTCAGGCGACTCGCTCCATCGCCATAGTCAAATCAAAGCACTTTCCCCCACCGTGCGCCCTTACGTGGAACGCATCTTCAACTGCCATGCCGCGGCGCCCAATCAGCCCTGGCACCGCGATCAAGCCGCCACCTTCATCCGCTGCACGCAAGCCGGCGACCCGCAGACCCCGGCCAACAGCGGCCTTCCACCAGACCTCGCCGCCAAGGATGACCTGGACCTCGCCGACTTCGTGCGCTACATGAGCAGCGACGCCAGCAACGCCGTGGGCCCCCTCGCCGCCGTCCCGGACACAGCCGGCGACCTGTCGTACCCGCTCAGCAGCTACTTTGTCAGCAGCAGCCACAACACCTACCTCACGGGCAACCAGCTGAGCAGCGACGCGAGCACCGACGCTTACAAGAACGTGCTGCTGCGGGGCTGCCGGTGCATTGAGATTGACGTGTGGGATGGCGATGATTCGGATACGGACTCCGAGGGCGGGTACTCGAGTAGTGATTTAGACGAAGACGATCCGAAGAAAGCGCGGATCCGCGCAAGGAAGGCGGAGGGCCGGGCTAGGCGCAGGGAGAAGGTGGACAAGGCCAAGTCCAAGATTCCGAAGTCGATGCTGCAGAAGCTTGAGAAGACGTCACTTGGAAGGCGGCTTGAGAAGTTCGTCGACAAGAAGACGTCATCCTCGCCACCAACTACTGCAGCGGAGGGAGATGAAGAGAAGACAGCGGAACCGACGCCCGAGGTGGCTATCGTCGAGCCCCGTGTCCTGCACGGCTACACGCTGACGCGCGAGGTCGCATTCCGCGACGTCTGCGCGGCCATCAAGGACTACGCCTTCGCCGTGACGGACCTGCCGCTGATTGTGAGCCTCGAGGTGCACGCCGGCGCGGCGCAGCAGGAAATCATGGTCAAGATCATGCGGCACGTCTGGGACGGCCTGCTGCTCGACCCGCCCGAGGGCGAGACCAAGGATCTCCCACCGCCCGCCGATCTCAAGCGCCGCATCCTGGTCAAGGTCAAATATGCGCCGCCGGGCCAGGAGGTCGCGGGGGCGTCAGACGAGGAGGGTGCTGCCGCTGCTGCCGCTGCCCAGAGCCCGGAGGCGGCGGCTGTGGCGAAGAAAAAGAAGAAGAAGCCGTCCAAGATCATCCACGCGCTCAGCGAGCTGGGTGTCTACACTCGCGCGGTGTCGTTCAAGTCGCTGACCCAGCCCGAGGCGTCGATGCCGGCGCACGTGTTCTCGCTGGGCGAGAAGACGGTGCGGGAGGTGCATGAGAAGTCGAGCCTGGCATTGTTTGAGCATAATCGCAGGTATATGATGAGGGCGTACCCGTCTGGGTTTAGGATCGGGTCGTCGAATTTGGACCCGGCGCCGTTTTGGCGCAAGGGCATACAGATTGTCGCGTTGAACTGGCAGAATTGGGATGAGGGCATGATGTGAGTTTTGAGACCATTTCTGTTCACTTATGCAGGAGATTGTTGCTGACAGAATCCGCAGGTTGAACGAGGGCATGTTTGCCGGCTCGGGGGGATATGTGCTGAAGCCGGAAGGTAAGTCTTCACTGCTCTCTATTCTTTACTATGTGATCCAGTATGTTCTCACACACCCAATCTACAGGCTACCGCTGTCCCAAACCTAACGCCTCCGAGGACGACAAGGCACACGTGCAGCACCGCACCCTCGACCTCGAAATCAAGGTCCTCGCCGCGCAGAACCTGCCCCTCCCGCCCGAGACCTCAGTGAAATCCTTCAACCCGTACCTCAAAGTCGAGCTGCACGTCGAAGCCGGCGGCGAGCGGCACGGCCACTTCCCGCAGGATGGGCACGAGTGCGATCCGGCGACGACGAAGGCCGTTCAACGAAAGAGCGAGACCAACGACGAGGACACGGAGGGCGAGTACAAGGCGCGCACGAAGACGGTCAAGGCCACTTGTGATCCGGACTTCAAGGGCGAGATGCTGGAGTTCAAGGCGATCCCGGGCGTTGTGGAGGAGCTGAGCTTTGTGAGGTTTATTGTCAGGGATGATGAGACGTTTAGAAGGGATGATCTTGCCGCGTGGGCGTGCATCAGGCTGGATAGGCTGAGGCTGGGGTATCGGTTTGTGAGGATGATGGATACTATGGGAAGGGAGACTGAGGGCGTGGTGCTGGTCAAGATTATGAAGAAGGTGTACTGAGGCTGAGGCTCTGTGGATGATGATGGGTTTTTATTGTGCTAGACGGCGGAGGCGTGAACTATGCATGTTACCAGTTTGGCATACGATCGGCAGGATGAAGCTTTACCTCTATACGAGACGTCAGCTGGTGCTGTTTGATACCGCATGGTCTGAACACAAATAAACACACTCAGTCGTCTACGTCTCGTGTCCGTTGCCTTGAGAGGCCTGAGAAGAATTCGCCTTCAAAATGTGGCCCCAGGAAGTTTGGTACAAATACTCGATATGCAAAACCATCCAGGTCCTGGGCTTACACTACGCAGCATCATGAACTCGCTCCCGACAGTTGTTAACAACCGTAGCTGCGCGAAGCAGTGTTTGCATCTGAGAGCTCTGTCTCATCTCTCATGTATTGTAAGCCTCATCGTTCGTGGGAAGAACAGAGGAGAAGGGAGAGAAAAAAGAGCAATGACTTACAGTCCCCACCGGTTCGTGCCCTAGTGCTCAGTGTGACACCAGAGCAAGCTCCTTCGTTCAGCCCACGTTCTTCCAACTACACCATCCACAATCACGCCCTGATACTTGACCATGTGCATCGATTGCAAGTGCTGGGCTGGCTCAGTCGCCACGGTGATCCTCGACCTGCCGAATCGAAGCTGCGCGCTGAAGTCTTAGCGTGCGACCTTGCCGAAAATCGATCGCTCCAAGAAATCCTCAAGGAGCACGAGAGTCGCCTCAACGTCGAGATGACGAAGTTGCGACGTGGAACTGAAGTCACCCCAATTCAGCACTAGGGCTTTCGACCGTCCCACTAACTTGTAAGCTCAGCTCTTACAGGTGGTGTTTTTCCTTTTCCACTTGACCGTGAGATACGCCAACGACTCTCACCAAAGTATCAAGACCGCAGTCTCGCGCCCATCAACTCCTGCAAAAAGGCAGCTTTCGGGAAGCTAATCAAAACATCAGTAAGCACTCAGTCCCACGCAGCACGGAAATGCACAAGGCTGACACCTAGGATAGCGTTCCTTCATAGGTTATTTAAGCAAACTGGAATGAACTTCGGCTTTGCAGCGAGAACTATGTCACTGCGGACACTGACCTTGCCGACGCCCGCAACAGTCGTCCCAAGCATGTCGACGACGGCGACCCCCGACCAGGACTCAACAGACTTGGACCTGAGCGACTACTCGAAGCTGGTCACGGAACTCCGTGAGCTCATCTGGAAATTCTTCTGTCTGGATATCGACATCCAATCCAAAAACCAGCCGCATATTTTCCAGGTCGTGGTTTCCAACTGCTGCGGCACGCCACTCCTCGTTGATCATCCTCCTTCGTGGGTAGAAGCGGGCTTCTTCTTGGCCGACCAGACAAAAGCGCTGCGCACAGTGCTTAGCATCAACAGTGAGACAAGAGCCCTTGCCATGAGGATGTTTCCTGATACGTTCACCATCGACTACATGCACAAGCAACTCGAGCGGATCCAAGGCCTGGTGAGGTTCAGCCGCGACAGGGACATCGTTCTGATCCATAATCGAAACAGCTATTCCGAGGGTCCCGAGTACATGCTACCCAGGTGCGATCGTCCTGCGAGCACAACGTGGGCCAGCAAGTTCTGCTTGGAAGTCCACAACATGGCAGTGGGAGTCGGACCATCGCAGCATTTGCAGATGTGCCTCTGGGAGACGGCGATGCTCGCCGCCATCGTACGGGACGCGCGGCACTTGCAGACCTTGTATCTTGCCTATCGGGCAAAGAATAAGCCCCCACCTGCAGTGAGCGGAGACCAGTGCGCGTTCGAGATCTGTACGCAAAACAGCTGTGGCATCCGGCGGGATGTCGAGTATTGGTGGTGTACGGATCCTTCGTTGACCGAGAATTGGATGCGAGAGCAGAGCCAGACCGTACCCGCGTTAAGAAACATTACGTCTGGCTTGCAAGTGATCAATGACAGAATGGGACCAAGACCAACAACGAGGTTGTTGATGTATCATGGGTATGATGCCCCACAGGAAGTCAAAAATCTTGATCCCAGCCTTCTGCAGGTGTGGCTTCGGAAAGGTACTAGGGCCATGTTCAAGGACTTTGCGGCGACGCTTACTGGTAACTCTTCTCCTCCTTTGGAGGTGCAAGAACCTACCCGTCCTTAGTATCAGACGGAGAGATTCTTTGCATCGTCTGGGGTGCTGAATGTGGACCGTGGGACCGCCCGAACAGCTGGGCATGCACAGCTGCGGAGATATCATGGGAAATGCTCAGGGAGCCAAAGGATCCAATATGGCTGCAAAGGGACATGGCCATTACCATCCAGTTTGACCGGCGAGGACAGATCTCATGAGGCATTCGTGGTAGCAGGGGAGCGTGACCGCGCATTCCAAGGTGCACTTGCACCTGGTGGAAGGAAGAAGCCGGAGACAAATGATCTATCCTTGGTGGTTGGTGCAACTTCGTGTGTCGCGACTCGTCCTGGTTCGAGATCGGTCGGCCTGCCGCCTGTCATGTCTAGGGAGGGAGTGCGCAAGCTTATCAGGAGGCGGCGGTTGGATTGCCCTCCTTACAGAACAAAGCCCTTCACGGCGTTACGGTTCCCGAGGTCTTCGAAGGTGAGAGTCTCGGGAGTATGCCGGAGAAGGAGGACCATGCATCCGAGGGGGGCGGCAAAACGGCCGCATAGATTCGGAGGTGGAGACGAGGTTTTTTGTTCCTTGTGGTACTAAGTTATCGACTGAAGTAGAATGGAAGGAACATCTGTGATCAAAACAATACCTGAATATCTCAATGCAGGTGAGCTTGCACCTGTGGAAGTGAGTTGTTGGTTGAGGTGAAGTGAAAGTCACGATGCTTCCAAGGTTGGTGAAAGAGGCAAGAGCTCCTCTCGGCGCCGATCTCGGAAGGCGGGGTTCATTTTCGGTATGAGGGGCACTTTTTCAAGGAGACTTCCAACATTCAACATATCCTCACCACAACACCAAACTTGTCAATTGATCTAGAAATCTCATTCCAGCATCACTAGTATCATTCGCCATACTAAGATCTGCACCAAATTATCATGGCGACTCACAATATTGTGGTTCTGGGTGGTGACCACTGCGGTCCCGAGGTAAGTCTTCATTCACTTCACCCCATCAATTGCATCCCATATGCTATGAAGTGGGCCCTGTTGTTCTTGATTGCCACAAGTTGTACTGAACTAATTTGAAGCTTCAATTCTAGGTTGTGGCCGAGGCAGTCAAGGTATGGCGAGCTCTGTGGTGATAGTCCAAGCACACCAGAGCCATCGCTCACACACAGGTCAACACCACAGGTCATCAAGGCTATCGAGTCTCTGAGTCCCTCTGTCGGCAAGTTTAACCTGCAGGAGCATCTCTTTGGTGGTGTAAGCCCCCCTTCCATTAAATACTGGCATCTCCTTTTGTTCCAGGACCCTCCCAAGTAACAATTACCCCAGGCCTCTATCGACGCCAACGGCTCTGCCCTGACCGACGAGACCCTCGCTGCCGCCAAGTCCGCTGACGCCATCCTCCTCGGTTCCATCGGCGGTCCAGAGTGGGGCCCGTCGTCACCCGTTCGTCCAGAGGCTGGCATCCTCAAGCTGCGCAAGGAGCTCGAGACCTACGGCAACCTGCGCCCCTGCAGCTTCGCCTCCGAGTCCCTGGTCGACCGCTCGCCCCTCAAGGCCGAGGTCTGCCGTGGCACCGACTTCACCGTCGTGCGCGAGCTGACTGGAGGCATCTACTTCGGTGACCGTGTCGAGGATGATGGCGTCAAGGGTTACGCCATGGACACGGAGCCCTACAGCCGTGCCGAGATCGAGCGCATCGCCCGTCTGTCAGCCTTCCTGGCCCTGGCCCAAGACCCGCCTGCCAAGGTCTGGAGTCTGGACAAGGCCAACGTGCTGGCTACGAGTCGTCTGTGGAGGAAGACAGTCACCAACCTCTTCGCGAAGGAGTTCCCTCAGTTGGAGCTCGAGCACCAGCTGATCGACTCCGCCGCCATGATCATGGTCAAGAGCCCCCGCACCCTCAACGGCATCGTCATGACGAGCAACCTGTTCGGCGACATCATCAGTGATGAGGCGAGTGTCATTCCTGGCAGCATTGGCCTGCTGCCCAGTGCCAGTCTGGGTGGTCTTCCAGACGGCAAGAGCAAGTGCAATGGCATCTACGAGCCTATTCACGGTATGTCTGTCCCAGTTACATGA
Organism: Ophiognomonia clavigignenti-juglandacearum; assembly: GCA_003671545.1. Classification (NCBI taxonomy): domain Eukaryota; kingdom Fungi; phylum Ascomycota; class Sordariomycetes; order Diaporthales; family Gnomoniaceae; genus Ophiognomonia; species Ophiognomonia clavigignenti-juglandacearum. Next base: position 312,661 of record PYFS01001589.1, on the reverse strand, counting down.
AGTCACTTTTACGCTCTCCACTTAACTACGTACGGGAGACTGATCTGGCTCACAAGGCTCGGCTCCCGACATCTCCGGCAAGGGCATCGTCAACCCGATCGGCACCATCCTGTCCGTTGCTATGATGTTCAAATACTCTCTCAACCTGCCCAAGGAGGCCAAGATCATCGAGCAGGCCGTCAAGAACGCCATCGACAGTGGTGTCCTGACCAAGGACCTGGGCGGCAACGCGACCACCAAGGAGATGGGTGACGCAGTCGTCAAGGAGCTAGAGAAGGTTCTGAAGAAGTGAAGTGGGACAAGTTCGCCGTCGAAACACTGAACTCTTGGAGGTGGAGTGAATACCATGATAATCCCCTGCGTGCCAACTTGGCGTTGATAAAAAGTATATGGCACAATCTGGTGGAAATGCGTTTGATGTCGGAACGACAGGAAGTGCAATTGCCGGTCTATGGCGTGATCAGGTAGACAAAAGTTGAGTCGCTTTTTCATAGGTAAATACCGAAAGGATCTTGCTTACCCTTTCAAGAAACCAGGCGGGTCTCGACCTTCCCCTGCGATACCTAGGAGCGACGATTGTGAAGTTTCGCTCTGTCTCACTTTCCGGTCTCGACTAGTCTACGAGGCAGGTTGAATCGGTGTCTCGTTGTTCCAGTCAAAAACGAACTTCACTTGAAGGTACCATCCTGTCGATACCTAGATACACGGTGACATACCGGGTCCCGCCCTCGTCCGGTACTTTTGACAGGCTTAGTTAGGTTGGAAGGCATGAAACCTTTCGTCTCGAGCAACGTTCCATCAAACACAGTCCAGACCGGACCAAATCGCGATATAGCCAGTCTGTCATACCTGCGATAGCCTTTTCAACCCCTGACCTTCGTCTTTGATTTCATACTCAGTCTCCGTAAGTCAGTCTAGCAGTCGTCGCCCGGACCCACTGTTGAACGTATTTGCGACGGAAACCCACCAGAATAAGCTCATCGTGAGGTCCGGGTGTGGTGTCTTGGTCCACAATACCTTGTCTCCGACCCGTCTCTCGCTTTACCAGCCCACGATCAACAGCTGCGCCTTGAGCTGCCTCGTTTTCATTCTCTCGTCGCCTGGAGTCATCTCAACACCCCAAGAGCCTCACAAATTGCCCGTTTTGGCAGTCCTCGGACAGCATCAATCGGACGGTCCCATCAGACCGGACAGACCGTGACCTTATCAGTATACTTAGACTGCTGAAAACCAGCAGTTTGATTTGTCTACGGATCACTTACTCGATTTCCTGATTGGGATGCTGCTGCCGGCCCTTCGAAGTCTGATCGGAGTTCGGGACTGATGGATAACTGAATTGTCAAGATCCTACGTACCGGACCCACGAGCCATCAATAGCTGTAAATTGTCAAAATTCAAGCCTTATGGCCTTATTGATTTGATACCATTGCGCTGAGCAGACAAGCTTTCAATTGGGTGATAAATCACTGTCTTCCTCTTGTGATGTTGAGGGAAACTTGGGCAAGATAGAGTTGGCTGATGAGTCAGCAGGTAACACAGAGCCGCACATTTAAAGTGGGCCTGTCCTTGCATGTGCATGAACCCCACATCCCGCCATGGAGCCTATTCCGACGACATGCCTTTCGTCTTGGGAATCATTTCAGAAACATCGACAAGTTGTTCCATCCACCACCACACCAATCCATCTGGCAGGGGCCAATCTTCATCGGATTTCGGTCTGAAAAGCCTACCGCTGCACCAAACTGTCTTCAGATCCACGCAGAATTCCAATCAGGACACCCGCTGAGGCAGACCTTTGACATCAGCCCTAGGACAACATCCGCCACTCCTTCGTCCAAAGGCCTCCTCAAGGACAACTTTGAAGAGTGCCTTTGAGACTCCCGACATTCCAGATCTTCAGCTTCCCTGTCTCGTCTCCGTTGTTACTAGCAACAACCACATTCAACCCTCCACCGATCGACAACCCCGAGCACGACGCGAGAGTGAGAGATACGTTCGCTCATTCACAGCCGTCATGGGGGACGATCGCAAGGGTGAGCTCTTGGTTCTCATACTGCGCGCAACTTCTTCTATTGTACTGACGCATATTCGGGCACAGATGACGAGGCCACTATCAAGGTTGCCTCAAAGAAGAACCCGCCCGCATCCAAACCAAAGAAGGGCAAACTGCTATTTAAGACCAAGGCACCCAGCGTAAAGGAAGCAGGCGACTACGAGCGCGGAGTCACCGTCGAAGGTTCGCATTCGAAGCATGCTCATGATATCCCTCCCCCTTCTTCCATCCGATGTGACGCGCATTCACTGACTGCCGCGCTGTGCTGTCGCCAACCAGACCAGAAGAAGCCGAAATCCAAAGATACCGCAAAGCGAGCCGTGTCCCCCGCCACAGCTGCCGACCTCGAAATAGCCAAGCAACTTGTCCTGAACTACCTCGACGATCTGCCCAAAGAAGGCTTCAAGCAGGGCAAGGCTTTGATCGACAATGCCGCCCTCAGTTCCTGCAAGTGGTGCAAGAAGAGCATCATGCTCACCAATGCCGCCGAACACATAAGCGCTTGCCTGAAGATCAAGAAGGACAAGGCCAATAGGAAGAAGGCCGCGCGTGAGGCTCGTGAGCGCGCAAAGGAGCAGGCACAGCGCGAGGAAGAAAGACGTCTCGCCGAAGAGCAAGGCATTATACTGGGAGACGGCGAGAGTGGCGATGAAGGCGATGAAGAAAAGGGTGCTGGCAAGTCAACAAAGAAGGTTGCTGGAAAGAAGGCAGAAGGTGATAAGCAGGGAAAGAAGAGGAAGGCCGATGGCGAGGCCGACAAGGGGCCCAAGCAGAAGAAGAAGAAGGACGAACAGAAGCCCAAGACCAAGCCAAAGGGTGAGTCTGTTGCGCTGGCTCCTGTCATTGCGATGCGGCAGAAACTCTGCCAAAACCCCACCCCCACATCTTCAAAACTCCAACTTTCTTCCTCTTCCCAAGGATGGCAGAGTTTCCTACCATCCAACCACCACTGCTGCCCTCTTACACAATGCCTTCTTCCCAGGTTCCCAATCCAGTCACGACCTATCCATCCTCAATGCCAAGTCTAGTGACTTGTGAGTGCATGATATGGTGGCTCTTACTTGAGCTCTTGGAGATACGGTGCTAACTACGATCCAGGCCCCGTGGATGTGGAGCGGCAGTGCGGTGTTATGCTGCCCAACGGTCAGCCCTGTGCCAGATCTCTCACGTGCAAGTCTCACAGCATGGGAGCCAAGCGCGCCGTTGCCGGCCGTTCACTGCCGTACGATATGCTGCTAGCTGCGTACCAGAAGAAGAACCAGGCGCGTCAGCAGAGTAAGTCATTCCAACCCCTGTCGGGCATCTCACTGCTAATGATTTCACAGAGGCTGCTCTCGATGCCAACGCTCCGATTGAGGACGACGACGACCCTAACGCCGGCCCCGTGGATTCGGACGAGGAGTACAATGCAGTCATGTCCGCCCTCAAGAGCTGGAACCCTCAGCCAGTTGTTCCTCAACCTCAGTTGAACTTCCTCAAGCGCGAGACCCAGCTCGCCCGCCTGCGCCAACAGCTCGACGCTGCTACCGACCACGGCCGCAAGAACATCTTCAAGGTCAAAGGCTACGGCGCTCAGCGTCTGCCACCTGGTCACCCCGGCCACCGTCCTCCGGTTCCCATTCTGCCTGGCATGGACCAGGAGGATGCTGACGGTGAGGAGGAAGATATTACGATGGGTGGAACCGGCATCCCCGGTAGTGCGCATTCGGCCACGTTCGCGCCTATCCGCCAAATGTCGGTTGCCGGCCCAGCTTAGGCTACTAAGGCCGAGACCGAGTGTGATCGATTGGAAACTCCCTTTCAAAAGGCATGGCGTTATGCGCACGGGTGATTTTCTGGGGCAATGGGAGGCACACTGGACGTGTTCATGGAATTACGAATGGCGTCAAAATCAGGCAAATGATACCTAACGAACATGAATACAATATTGATATAATACGGACTTGGCCTCTGTGCCACAGTGACTGACCACAAGGGCCTTTTGCCGAATTAAGACACAAGATAGTCCACAAGACCAAAACCCCGGACTCAACCATGACAACTTGCAATGAGCAAGTCAACATCGGGAGACTTCTTTCGAGCGCCAAGCACCGATTCGGCCGCTTTATGAAGAGAAAGTGAGACCTAGATGTTGGGAATGAGACGCCAAGGGCCGACAGAAACATGTTCGTATCTGCTTGCGAGCTCGCCATTGGTACCCGAGCTGGACGCCTTGATGATGCCGAGCCGTTGGACAGAGGGCTCCGCGAGCGCCACAGGTAAGCAGCCTGGCAGCTCCCCGGTCCAGGGCTCAGCGACCGGTGATCAGCATGCTCACCGAGACATAGCCGCGTGACTGACGTCCGGGTTTTGTAAGCTCGGTTGGCTCGGAGCATCTCTTTGTCGAGAATCTTCGAGCTCTGGAATGGTGATGTCGCCGTGGATATAAAGAGGGACTGGTCGACCTGCTCCGTTTAGCACACTTTCGACAGACTCATCCACACTTGCTTCTACAGCCCCGACATCACATTTACCTACTTGTGTCTTAGACATTGTCCTACGTACAAAATGCAGCTCACGAACGGTCTCTACCTCATCTCTACCATCGCTACCAGCCCTTTCGGTGAACGCTGGGTCCAGCGCAATGCCGCCGAAGACAGGACTCTGGGCCCGAAGCCGGTCGCCGTGCAGCCGGTCGGTGCGACCCCCTACCAGGTATGATCTTTTTTTTCCTCAGTCCGTGTCAGAAAGCAACATTTTGTGGCTTCCCATCAAAGACAATTCGAGATCTTTTCTTCCACGGCCTCTTTATGTCTAGCGATGGTGTCTGGGTAATCGCGTGCCCTCGATCTGACCTTGCTGACAACACCCCTGCAGTGGACGGTAGAGGAAGTGGATGCCGCCGCGAACCAGTTCAAGCTCTCCGCCAGCCATGGCACCGGCAGCAGTGCTTTCTGGACTCTCAGCGACGGGGGAAAAGTCTCCGCCGCAATCGTCAACGCCGAGTCCACCGCGCAGGTCTGGACTGTGACGCAGTGTGAGAGATGCGACGAGGGAATCTACACGTATATTTCCTCCCTCGCTGATCTGCCTGGTTAGCCTGCGTACATGAACGTGATTTTGACTGTGTGCACCTAGCGTCACTGGTGGCCTCACTGAGGACGGCGAGTTTGGATACTGGCAGACACCAGACCCCTATGAGACTAGCCAGGTCAGATTCATTCTCCCTTCCCAATACTGGAGTTGTGTACGTTGATCAACAAAATGCTAGGAAGCTGACCCTGTGAATTCCAAACAGATCTCCATCGAGAACATCATTATCCCTCTCATTTTCCCGCCCATCTATCCGGATACCGTGCTCTTCAACTTCACTCAGTTGTTGCTTTGATGGATTCTCGCGCGTCAAATTTTTTACCGTGGTCTAGCTTATTTGAGACATACATCATGCCCACTTGCAGCAAACGATTTCTAGGTGGGAATGTTGGAATGTTGTGCGGTCTGCGTACGGGTGAACTCCCGTCAATTTCATTGCTCTCTTTGATTAGGAACCTGAATTCCAAATTTAATTCGTCAGTAAACCCCAAGCAAAACTTGGCAACTTTTTAAAAGATTCTGGTTTAGTTGCTGCTGCTATATTCTGTTACGTGATGCTAGCAGTGTCCGCGTGGTCATTTTCAGCCTTCCTTTGATCCACTTGGGAGTGACAGGCACTGTACTAGAAAGACCAGATGGTTGCGTGCTCCGTCAGGAGCGAGAAAGATGTATCCATCCTATTTCGAATTAAGGTATCCATCTTTGACAACATCGCTTGCGAGCCCCTGGTCGTGTGACTATTGGGACGGTAATTGGAGGAAATACTGTAGGAGCCTGCAACATCTAGTCAGCTGACGTGCAGAGCTACTGACCATGATATTTGAAAATATGATTACCAACCGAGCGTTGAGCTATCGCATTCAGGAAAGTGCTGACAAGGTGAGAGTTACAGTTCCGAGGAAGTACAACCCCAGATGACCTGCCGCACAGGATGTAGGCTCTTCAACGTCGCTTAGGAATCTCTAACAGAATTTGACATACTGGCATCGCGAGTAGTTTCCAGATTAACGACTCTGAATCGATATATCCTCTCTTCTTAACCTTGATAAGCCACTTATTGAGACGCCAGCACTGGTCACCGGTCAACCCCGACCATGAGGTCCCTCCACAATAAATCGACGTGATTCTCAGCACCCTACTCTCGCGGTCCACTTGTAAGGTGCGGAGTATTGTAATCGAGATGAGTACATCGAACTAGATGGGAACTGCCCAAACCACCTGCAGGAAAGACATTCGGGCGGCCCCTGGGCTCTTTGCTCAAAGCGGATCACTCAGGCGGAAATGGCATGGTCGATTGGTTGGTGCTATCGTGATGTATTGATCCAAGCGCAGGTCGCCGCTATATCGACCTTGTTAGCTGACGAAGAGAAAAGTAACATTCTTGCTCGGGGTCATCTCAACGTTGAATGCCCGACTGAGTGATCCGATATTGAACCCTTGTAAGATGCGACTGGGGTAACCTTATCGAGACCAGAGCTTACAGGGAGTGTCCTTGGCAAAGCCTGGGGTAGATCTTGCCGGGCCGAACCTCGGCCCGGCCGACAGTGACGTCGTTAAATCGCACAGACGGAAACGTCCATCAGCACGTGCTCAACGTTTATCGCGGACACAATTCAGCCATCATTCATGTTTTCTCGCAGTCATTCGTAGCCACTGTACATACAAATTGATTCATTCTCGGAATCATCAACCACAGACCGGACTCTGACGCTGCTTTCGGGGCTCATAATGCCCGCTGATAAGTTCCTGCCGGCCATCGGCCATGCGCTGAGCGGCGCAACAGGGACAGCCATCTCCACGACAATCACGTATCCACTCGATCTCGTAAATACCCGTCTCAAAGTGCAGGGTCAGCTGCGGAAAGATGGCGCGATCCTACCTTCCGAAGAATATCAAGGCCTCGCCGACGCATTCAGCAGAATCTATGAGCGCGAGGGCGGTGTACAAGCGTTCTACGCCGGGCTAAAGTCCGACGTTGCGAAATCAATAGCTGTAAGGGGAAAAAAAAAATTAAAAAAATTTTGTGCGCATTGAAGTTGGAATTAGCACTCACACCCACCACAGGACAGTTTCCTCTTCTTCCTCTTCTACACCTGGTTCCGCAACCGGCGCTCCCACGCCAACACGCGTCGCCTCCCCGTCTGGGAAGAGCTCGCCGTGGGCGCCGCGGCGGGCGCCTGCGCGCGCCTCCTCACCACGCCGATCAGCAACGTCGTGACGCGCAAGCAGACGGCGTCGCTCGTCCCGGACGACAGCGGGCGGCGCAGCCCGCCGCCCGAGCGGTCGTTCGGCGAGATCCTGCACGTCATCCGCGCCGAGAAGGGCGTGACGGGCCTGTGGGCGGGCTACGGCGCGACGTTGGTGCTGACGTTGAACCCGAGCATTACGTTCTATCTGCAGCATGCGCTGAAGAAGGCGTTCGTGGATCGGGGCAGGCCCGGGGAGTCAGGTGGGATGGTGTTCCTCATTGCGGCGCTGAGCAAGGTTGTGGCGACGACTATCACCTATCCGTTTAATATTGCGAAGGTCAGGGCACAGGTATCCGCGCCGCCCAGTCCGACGCCAGAGACTGAGAAAGGAGTGTCGGGGTCGGCACAAGGGCAGGGCCCGACTGAACGACTCCGCCGTCTGGCGCAAGGTTCAATATTTGGCGCGCTGGTTAGGACAGCGAGAACCGAGGGTGTCAGCGCGCTATATGAGGGTATTTCCGGCGAGATCCTGAAGGCTTTCTTCAACCACGGAACGACGATGCTTTCCAAGGACATTGCGCATGGCCTCATTGTCAGGTTGTACTTTTTGATTTTAGAGCTCGTTCAAAAGTCATCCGCCGCACGGGCACTGCGTTCAGATTCTTCTCAAAGCAGGCCTGACAGCCAATTCGCAGGATCAGCCCCAAGCAAAAACGGCGACATGAAGGATGGAGGTTTCAAAGTTGCTCTTCTCTTAAGTTTTGTGGCAGGGGTGAAAAGGAAGATGGGTCATGTGTAGTCAGGCAGCTAAATTTTTCAGTTTCAAGTTGAAAGGCGGCCGCCCTGAGCCATTACTGCATACTGCGCGGATGCCATCACAAATGACGGTCACTGCGTGCAAGCTCGAGAAGAAAATACCCGGGCAAACCCAATCAACTGGGCAAGTGAACAACTAGCTTCTTGTGGAATTAGTATTGTATAGGGAGATGTCTGCGTTGTGCAAGTGTGTGCTATTAGGATCCCATACACTGCATCACTTCAGTGGACATCCTCCAGGCTCCATCGATGCCTCAACGTCGACTCGCATCCTATCAAGCACCCTCACATCTTTCAACAGCAACTTGTTTGGGACCCGGAGATTTATGCCAGGTTTTGCATCAGTGCACTGGTTGCTTCCAACAGCCACTTTTCGGAGGCGCAAGCTGCCACCTCTTACATCCAGACACGGGTGATGTTGACGGGATTGCAAGTAGGATTCATCGGCTTGCCCCCAGTCGACCACGAAACCACATATCTGTAGGCATATGTCTCAGGTGTAAAAGTCCAGCAGGTATACCACTATCAATCAATGATTGGGTTAGTTACTGCAGCTTCTCACACACGAGTAGAAATCTTGTTCGATTCTCACCCGATATGTCGGCTTTGAGGGCTTCCGACCTGGTTGTCTTTCCCACAGATAGTCCCCATCGTAGAAAGGTCCTGATTCAAGGTGCAAAACGTCCTCAGCGTCAAACGCCACCCAGGTCCCGTTCGGGGCGAGGTCGAACATAGGCGTGACGAGGTTGCTCTCCAATGTCGGGTCGGGGAATTTCAAGAACATAGTTTGATCAGGCCAGAGGTAATCTGGATGTAGTTCCAACTGGCCAGAGTCGGAAACATTGTCGGCAGACCGTCTAGAAGGGTTGAGGGCGAACAAGTTGTAACTGTCTGGAGTATCGTCTGGCCAACCCACGCCAAACGCTTCGAAGGCGGCGCCGGAGTGCCACCCTCGGAGAAAGCTGCCGTCGATTGTGGCATTTTCGGGGCTGCTAATTCGAAGCATGAAGGTTTTGGACGTATATTGCGCCTGTGCCAAAGCGAGAGTGGCCGCAGCGGTGAGCCGATCAAAGTGAGCTTCCACATCGTGTCGAGCTGCGGCGAGGGGAATGTAGAAGTCGACCACGATGGATCAAGACTGCAAATAAACGAAGCGTTTTTGAGCAGTTTCTTCGATAAAATAAAAGCGAAAAGAACAGGAGATAATGCTGAGGGTGGACGACTGAATGCTCCAGGCTATGTTCCAAGATCGGTATGTTTGTTGTCAAGGAATCTTCACCGACACATTGAAAGCGGAGGTCACGGCTTTTCCTCCAAAGTCAGCACTCATGAGGAAGTCACGACCAAGTACCTTCTGGCCTCCCTAAGTTTCTGGGGTGCCACGAGGGGAAGGTATACCCTACGAAGGAGACAAACTGCACCGCTAGCGGACTTTGACCTGGAAGTGCTCAAGTACCTAGATACATGACGCTGAGTGTCTATCACCCTTGGAACCCATCCTTGTCTCCATCTCGAGGAAATTGGATTTTCTTGACCACCGCAACCGTGTTGGGCGTTGACAAGTGTAGCAAGAGCTCGGAGCAGAACTGCCAGCTGACTTGAGGTCATCAACAACTTCATGTTTCCTAGTGTAATTAGTCTAAGTCTACTAAGATCTTCTCCTAAATTGTGGACGGCGTTGAAGCATATTTACTTGACAACTGTAGTGACGGTATTGGGTAATCAAGAAGTCTTTCTTATCATATAGACGTCTGTACCTGGATCTGAACATCTTCAAGCTACAAGACAAAAGGCCTTGACAAGGCCGTTGTGCATTTCTTGTTGTCATCAAATATCCATGGCACAATGAACCCCCGCACCCATGCACTCATGAGCTTTGGCCTAATGAATGAATTGTTGCAAACAGGGACAAGGACCATTGTCATCAGACTTCCTTTCTATATGGATATATAAATCAAACCGTGCAGAATGATCGAACTGGAAATTTCATGTGCAAAAGTACACAGTACCACCCCCAGGCCTACCACGATTACCTGTTCACAACAACTACGTATCCCAATCAACGAATCTATATTGCTCAGATCCTTAGTATGAATCCAATTACCCTTCGAGCCGACCTCGACGAGCTCCTGGCACTTCAGCCACCTGAGGTCCGTGAAGCTGCGCAAAATATACTTGACCTGCCTACCTTGATGACAACGCCAGTGTACGGTATCATTCTACGCCGCCCCCGTACCTTTTTTGCTTTTGTCTTTGCTCGACTAAGGCTTGCTGGGCATGAGCTAGCACCCTCTGAGCTGGAAACTGCCATAACTGACGACGCAGCAGAGCTCGAACGGGACTTTGACGAGCTTCAGAGTTTGATCGCAGTTATTCTTGGTCTCCGTGAAGCGAGAGACGACCCAAGATTCACATACCTATTGCCCCAAGCCGAAGTCGCAGCCCGCAGAGCGCTGGTGGATGCAGAACGTGGCCTCGCGACTTTCTATGAAAGAAGTCGTGAACTGCGATTTAATGCTGACCGCGACAGCGAGATTCCGGCAACAGCTAATGTTGTCTATCTGTTTAGACTCGCTCTGCGGGATTGCGCTGCAGTTGATCAGGCAACATTCCTGGCTGACCTCTTCGAGTCATGGTTTGAAGATGAGTTGAACGGCACCGATGACGAGCAGCTCGACGTGCACATGGAAGCATTCAGTGCCTTCGTGATGTTCGCACATGTGCTCCTTGCTCTCGCGAACGAAGCATCACCGGGCAGAGACTTGTTTTCGCGCATCGCCACCGGAGACATGATGCGGGGTTATATGCCGCACCACACTCCCATGGTTCGAGCCAGGAGTGCGTCTCGAGCGTTTCTTGTCTTCGTGATGGGCCAGCTCGCTGGCCAGGGGTATGAGAGAGGCCTTCCTATCCTGTCATACGTGAATGTCAGTTTCGAGCTCTCGCATACCATCATGAATGGCCGAATGCGAGGTGGGTTTGACCGGTTGATGAGGCAGTTTCGATACACTCCGTCTGCGGACCCAATCGGTGAAGTCTTTCGGGAAGTTCACAGGTTTCTGGACCAAGGTGCTATAGATCAAATAACTGAGGAGGTTTGGAATTGGATCCGGGCTCAAATTAGGACTTCAGAACAACTGAGGGCCATTCAAGTAAGGCACCAGGATCAAAGCTTTCAGCAGCGCGAGGAGTACCACTTGAATCTTTTCAGCGAGTGGCTCGAGACTGTTAGCACGATGTATCAGGAAGATGAGTTCATGATGAGCATGCTGAATGACGCGGACAACATGCTTGAGGACTTAAACTGGCTGAGTTTGGAGCTTGCAACGTTGCTTTCGTTGAGTCGAGTCGTTGTGCGGTCTGAGAATGAAGTTGATGAGGCCGTAGAGAGTAACTTCCGAGACGAAGCACAACAGCAGGACGGAGGGTCCCCATCCCAGACAGTCGACACGGCAATGCTCCTCCACGATTCTTATGCACACAGGAAGCCCTCAATGGAAGAGACGACAGGATTCGTGCCTCCAGTCCGGACCGGATCCCAGTCGTCCGGGTCTGACGGCGGCATTGGCATGGACTGTCTCTACTGCACCGAGCCACTCGGGGGCCGCTACGGCGAGCCACCGTACCAGCTCCCGTGTTGCAGGAATGTCGTGGGTCTCGTCTGTCTGCAGAGCTGGTTCGCACAGGCGACGCGGCCAACCATACCGTCACAGGCGGGAAATCCGATTGTGCCGGACTTGCCGGTGTGCCCTCATTGCAGAGCGCCCTTTCCCGCTGTTCCCCAGGTGGACCATTTCGACTGGTACGACTGGGTCTTTGTGCCGCAAGTCATCGCCCAGTTTACTCAGAAGCATAGAGCGATGGAGGCGGGTATGCCATGGCACAATGTAGTGTTCGCGGCCTTTGATGTCCCAGGCCCAAGTGGTGGACCGACGGAACAGGAATATGGCGCGATCAGGGACTGGCTGGCTACGGTAGTCCGGCCTTTGTTTGGACAACAGGTTGGCTTGCTGCGAGCCCAATTTGGGTACCTTGGGAGACGCGATTCATAGATGCATACAGTGGTTTGAACCCATGTATCATATGATTTATCCCGCAAGATCGCATGCAACTGGAGACATTTATGTCAGGGGTACAGTATTGGCGTGGAAGGGGGAGAGGTGCGTACCAGAAGAGCTTCTGCTTATTGGGCACAAACACTGTAGTTTAATTCATTCTTTGACTGTCATGTTCTTGGTGACCTGCACGTAGATTAGTCGCGGAAGTGCTGCTGTGCGATTTTGCATTTGTGTGCCCTCTAGATTTGCTAGGTGTCATGCTGCCATTGCCATGTTGCTCGCCCCATTATCATCAAGTCGTAAGAAGCCTTGAGATTCATCCTGGGAAAAGATGCCTCTCACGAGGTATGTTCGAGTGAGAATTGATAAAAGTCAACCAATATGAAGCCCATTTTCCCGCCAGCCGGAGGCGATGTTCTGTCCAGCCAATATACCCTTGAAAAGTCCTTGTATCCCTGTCCCCGAGAACGCCGGACAGGACGTATGTCTCCCGTCGTATGCAACAAAGTAAGAAAATTCAGAGAAGAGAATTTTGAACAAGAATCATGTGAAATCCACCGTGCCGGTCGCTGCCGGTCTATCATTCCTCCTCTCCTGTCGCCGCCGCCGGCGGCGGTCTGCGGCTGACGCCGTTGCGCTCGCCGCCTCACTAGCGCCAGGCACACCCGGGGTGCCGATCGGGCTCATCCCACTCCAGGTCCCGTGGCTACCAGGACTGGCTAGACTGGACACGGTCGCGCCGGCCCCTGGCTGGGTGCCTGAGGGGCCGCCAGGGATGGGCGGTGGGCCCGAATAGTATGCAGAGTCTTTGGGCTTCTTGCCACCCGCAAAGGCGGGCTGTGGTGGCGACAGCGGCTCGCCAGCTTCCTCTGCTCTACGACGGCTTGTGTCGCGCCTGTACCGCGAGCGAGACCCTGATGCGACTTCGCTGCCTGAGATGCTGCTAACAGAGTCGTTGCGTCGTCTTCGGGCTCGCCGCGCGGCCAGGGCTTCCTCCTCGGTAAGACGTCGCAGCGTGACGTTGCGGTCTTTGTCGTCGTGGACCTTGACTTTGACGCTCACTGGCGGTGTCCTGCCCCGAGCCGCACCTCGTTCTTCCTCTACTCTTCGCTGTGCCTCTTGCTCTGCGGCGAGCATACCTGCAGAGGAAGCAGCAGCTGCCATAGCGGCCTCTCCTGCTCTGCGGCGGCTCTCAGAGCGCCTATCGCGGCGCGAAGCGTACGAATCGGACTCCGATTCTCGCGCTAGTATGCCCCGAGGATCATCCGGAACCTCAGGCATGACAGCTGGCTCGACGAAGCTGTGACGTGATTCTGTATGTGCATACGATGCGTTGCCGACGGGGACCGGAATGCTCGGAGGAGGCGGTGGGGCCATGGGAGTGTGGGCAGTATATTGCGGCACGGGTTGAGGGATAGGGTCAGGCGGCGGAGATTGGTACTGCTGGTAGTCAGAGAGGCCGGGCGCGTCGTATCCTGACAATGGTCGTGCCTCAATAAGAGACGACTCTTCTTCAGTCAAGTGTGACGCTTCCGTAGCCGCTCTGATGGGCGCTGCTGGGCGCAAAGATTGGCGACGAGAATGTCTCCGAGGCGGAGTGTTCTGACTGTACCCATCTCCAGTATATCTCGGCTCATGGTGGCCAGCCCGCCTCTCGTCTTCCTCGAAACGCAATCGTTCTTCCTCTTCATTGACCCGCTCGTCCTTCTTGCTCTCTCTTCGGTCTTTCATTTTCTTGGCGAACCAACCGAGGCCGAGCCCAGCCAGAAGACCCTTCTCAGCAGCCCCCTTGGCGTGCCGGCTTTCACTACCGCGCCTCGATGGGCTCACGTAGGATGAGTAGTCGGAATCTACAGTACTTTCGATTCTTGAGTCGCCTCGCCGGTGAGATCGCTGCGGGGTCGACGGTCTCGCTGGCCTCGACACTGAATGTCGTCTCTCGGCTGCGCTGATAGCTGCTGCCATGGCTGACGGTCCGCCTGGGCCGGGGAGGAGTGGAGATCTCCGTCCGTCTCGTCGGTATTCCTCGCTTTCATCACTATACTCTGTCATGACTGTGCCACCATGTCGCCGGCTGGATCTTGAATGCCGTCTCCGATTTGGAGTGTCGGTTTCGACTGCCGAGTACTCTTCGTCTCCTTTTCGGTTCTTCTTTCCCGCCATGCGACCAATGAGAGCACCTGCTCCAAGACCAGCGCCGAGTCCAAGGAACTTATCCATGAAACCACCGCCACTGCTCCTCTGTGGTCTCTCGCTGTAGCGATCGACGTGTTTTTCCTCATCAATATGACTCTCGCGTCTTTCAATATAGCTCTGTCGTCGAGAAGGGATGACTTCTGGTCCTCGGCTTCGACTTTGCACTCTAGAGTGTCGTGATCGGCTGCGACTCCTATCCCGGCTCTGCGATCTCTCCCGCTTGCGCCCACGCATCAAAGCCCACAGACCTCCGGCGGCTGCAGCAGGAGCAAGCCAACGGGTTCCTCCACTTGACTTGCGATCCGTACGCTCGGTTCGTGTCACTTCAGACCGTCCATCCCGGTCGCGAATCTCGTAGTCAGGGCGGTCCCAGGCTCGATAGTCGAAGATGAAGTACATGAACAGGAGGAAGGCCATCCACAGCGCGTAGAGGATGAAGAGATATCTGGGAGAACCGTACAGGGCAAGACCGAGAGGCACCTGGGCAATGCCCAGCAGAGCAATGGTGCGTCCAAACCACTGGTGTAGCTTGACACGCAGCGAGCGACCCTTGATGTTCTTGATGATCCATCCGCCAAATATCTGCACCAGAATCAATGTGTATATGGTCACACCGATGGCATGGTGAGGGTTTGTCAGACTGCGTTCGGGACCAACAGCGAAATAGCCCAGGATGAATAGGGCAGTCGTCAGGAGTACGGCGACTATTTGAAGGTATGCGTGATATCGTATTGCAGAGCCTGGTCGTCGGGTGTAGAATCGGGCGTAGAAGACAGCTGCTGGAATGATGAAGAGGAAAACGATAGTTCCTATTATGCCATGTGCCTTGATCAGAGCGTGATATCGAGGCATCGTTGAGAACCGGTTGGCCATGCCTGGAAGAGTGACAAAGTCAGTCAGTATGCGTCTTGGGTCGAGATGTCCAACATTTGGGAGCACAAGTGCAGAGCTGCATAGCTGGACTTGACATACCATTGTATTGGGTGGTCTCGAGGTTCAGACCCACGAGGTTTGGCAGAAGGAAGTCATTTTTTGTGAAGTCCCACGTGCCGTCACCAACATTTATGGTATCTGAGTCGTAGGTTGCTGTGCCCGGGGCGGACATGTCGTCCAGCGGCGCCATGATGGCGGCTCGCCAACGGTGGCGGCCGTCTTGGAGCTCAACAGCTGCGTTGGAATGCGCAGAAATAAGTCAGTGGTCGTGACTCGACGACGTCAACGACGTGAGCGCCCGGAGAGCAGCGGGCTCGAAAATAAGGTGGTGGTATGCGGGTGGGTGGAAGATCGGCACCTCGCGATCATTGATGAGACAGACTGGAATGTAGGTGGTGGCTTTGGAACACGGGTAGAATATTCTCAAGAGAAAGAATGAGAGATCAGTAGGAGAGGAGCGCGTAGGTTCCTACAGCAACTGGTTTAAAGTGGTGTCGCAAGCTGCTGTGGTGCCACGAGAAGGTGGTCGGCGCTAGGAACTAGCTGCAGTTGTAAGTGGTGAAAGTTTGTGGTGGGGTCAAGTCCGTTTGGTTGATAGGACAGGATAGGATATGCAGCCTCGTCGAACTGGAAATATGCTGAAGAGCCTGGCGGTAAATGTTTGCTTTGCAATGACAAAGCCGCGCCGAAGTTGTACAGTTCAAGAAGGTTTGTCTGACCGGAACACGAACTGCAGCTTACGGTTGTCACTCACTTTCGAGAAGGAGGTGCAAGTGGTCGCCGGTCGGTGGCTGGTAAATATGGATCCCTGCCAGATCCAGAAGTCCCGTCAACAAGGGTTGAGCAGAGCAACCGCGCCAGGGCTGCTGGCATATCCCAGAATGCAGGGGTAACCTGCCAAGGGGTCAGCGCCTGGGATTGGCCCGTTCTACCTTCCCTCCCCTTGCCGACGCCCCCTGCAGAATATTTGTCTCCGTCATCACCTAGGAAATTTACCAAGTTGAGCCTCGTCAGCCTGGATCAGTTCGTGCTCTCACGATACCTCTGCGCCACGAGTCCTAATCACTTGTGTCCACCATTCGCTTCTTGTCTACGATGGATCATTCTTTTCCAGCTTCATACCAAGTAAGCTGTGTATGAGTTGCGGGGCCAAACGACGCGAACTAGGAGTCTGGGTCGGATAGTGAACGACAACGTGGCAACCTCCTATAATTCTCTTTAAACCACGGCACGATACCGCGCCAACCAGCACACATAATAAGACTATACAATGACGGCCATTTCATATGGCCAGTATCCGCAACGCCGGCCCAACGGCATAGTTCGTGGCTGTTCGGCCATGACCCTGGGCCTCACAACGTCCATCTCAAAGGCCTTCCTGAATGGGGCCAACACACTCGAGACTGTTGGGCTGGACAATTTCGTGAAACTTCTGGAAGAACGGCATGACCCCTTTGAGAGGCAGAGAGGTCTCATCACAGGTTCGAATTCCCTGCCAGCTCACCATGTCATCAGAAGTCTCACGGCAACTGGTCCTAACTTACTTCTCTCACAGTCAGCAATCACATATCAGTGTAAGTGAGCTTTGGAATTGGTATCCATTATCCACAACTCAAATCTCACACCTCTACAGTGTCGATGATCCTCTCATATGGGGCGTACTCCCTTTTAGCCTCGCCTTCTCACCCTGGCAGCTCCGCTGGAGTCTCGGCGCCCACGACATCTGCTTCAAGAACAAGCTCCTGGCCACCTACTTCTCCCTCGGCCAGGTCCTTCCCGTGCACCGGAAGCTTCATTCCGACCATGCTGGACTGTTCCAACCAGTCATGACACAAGCAATCCGATTACTCTCAGCATATCCCTTCAAGACCCTTCCAGATCATGTCGCAGTCGCGGAAACAAAAAAGTCCACCATACAGTCGCTTCTCGCAGATTTACGCGACCCCTTCACCGAAGGTAGCCTAACATACTCTACCGACGGCAAAGACATATACAGTGCGCCGTCGGCCTACCTCTCGAATAGACACGCTTGGGTACATGTCTTCCCGGAAGGATTGGTGCACCAGCACCCAGAGAGGCAGATGCGCTACTTCAAATGGGGTGTAGCTCGAATGATCCTGGAAGCAGAACCAATGCCCGACGTGGTTCCCATGTTCATTGACGGCACGATCGATGTGATGAATGAGAATCGCGGGTTTCCGAGATTTGTTCCACGCGCGGGAAACAACGTGAAGGTGGCATTCGGAGACAAGGTGGACATGGAGTCTATCTTTGGCGACCTGCGGCAGCAGTGGAAACGCCTCGTGCGGAAAGCTGTCGAGAAGCGGTCGGCAGAGATCGCGGCTGTTGAAAAGCAAATCGCCGATGCTACGGCAGTGAGCGAGAAGACGGCCGCGTCGGACAGGCTTGCTGGCCGGCACGGGATCGTCTCCACGAAAAAGGTGGCGCCGACGAACTTGAAGAAGCCCGACGTGCTCCGGATAGGCGAGTTGCCGGATGAGCTGAAGTACAGCAAGGAGGCGGAGCAGATTCGAATCGAAGTCACCCGGCGAGTCAGAGACGAGGTGCTGAAGCTGAGGAAGAGCCTGGGCTATCCCGATGAGGATCCGGCTGGGAAATTTGGCCTCGCAGAGACCTGGGCACAAGATCCGAAGCATACCAAAGAAAGTCCTGTGGATGGCAGCGCACAGAGGCCTGCCACATAGGCAATGCTAGTTCATCGTATGAACGTTATAAGGAGCGAATACATTTGCTTATTATGCTTTTATATATGAATAGATACACCAACTCAAAACGACCGTTACGGACACGGGGCGTCCATTATTTTCCACCAAGCTGCATCACCGATCCACTTCTCCTGCTCTTCTAACGTCCGACTTCTTACCACAGCAACTGCACCGCACCAACCACACCAACCGTCCACCCGATCGCCTGCAACACCAACCCAGCAGCACCCTCACCCCCCTGACGCCCGCCAAACGCAGGGCCGCCCACCATCCTCAATGGCGCCATCGTCGCGCCCGCGCCCGCCGAGCTCGAGCTGCTAGGTCCCGAAGACTCGGTGGTGCTGCCGACGGTGGTCTCGCGCGTCGTGGAGGCGTCAGAGACGGTGCTGACGACCGAGCGGGTGGTTGTCGCCGACGCGGACTCCGTGCTGCTGCTGCTACCGCCGGCGAGCGTGTCGGTGTTGTCGCCCGAGTACAGCGTTGTGGACCCCACGGTCGTCTCGATGGTGGACATGTCCGTGGTGATGGTCGAGACGACCGGGGCGGTGGTGATGGGTTCGCGGGTCTCGCTGGCGGAGCTCGAGGCGTCGGAGGCAATGGAGTTCGTCGCGGACGCGATGGCGCCTGAGGCGCCGGAGGAGAAAATGCCTAGGGCGGCGAAGCTGGAGCCGGAGGCGGAGGCGGAAGCTTGGGCTGTTCGTGTTGGCGGGAGCGTCAGAATCGTGGTTCCTCTTATTTTACTTCTACGCTGTGTTCGCTGTTGGTTCGGGGAGGAGGGAGAGGGTGCTCTTACCCGACTGGCAGTATTGCAGTCCGTAGTTATTGACCAGCGCAATGTCCGTGCCTCCTGGGCAAGACTGGCTGGAGCAGTCCCGGACGGCGTATGCGAATGTCTCGGTGCTGCAGAGACAGGCGGCCTCAGGCTGGCCGTTATTGGTGGCTGGACAGCCTAGATTGGGGGCTATGGCGAGCACTCCGTTGACGCAGTTCCGCTGTGGGATGATGAGTTCTTGGTGGGAATTCTAGAGGAAAGAGGTGGTTGAGTGGGTGAGTGGGTAGGCTTGCCTCGCATTCCGGTAGACTGTTGATGTCTTGGGCCAGGACGCCGGAGAGGATGGCGACGAGAGGGAGCACGAAGGTCTGCATCTTGGTAGAGTTTCTGATGGACGAAACGGTGAGTATCAAAGCTTTGCTTGTGTGAAATACGATGTAAGTCCTTCTCGTTCGAAGTATCGGGGGGGTGAAGGTGAGACCATGACCGAGGGGATGGGCACAACCACCCTTTCGAGCATGTCATCGCCGGACGCTGACATGATCATCTCGACAGGGTCTGAGCACAAAAAGAAGCATATAGTCATTCGGCTACGACCTCAAAGGAGATCGCGATGCGCAGGTACTTACTAGCTGATTTTTTGGCGTTGGGGCTAGCTAAGGAACCACCGTCTCGGACCTCAGCTTTAGTTCTCGGCAGTAGAGCATTGACGTTCTTATTTTGATCGCGAAGGTACGTAAAGGTATGTACATTCAAGCTTGAAACTACCAAATGACAGCGTCCTCCACGCTCCAGATAGCAAAAGCAGCATCTCCCCCTGAAATTAGTCAAATTAGGTTGGACCGACCATCCTTTTGAGCCCACCAATCCAGATCCCCACAACCGAAACTCCATGCGAAAGCAGCCCAAGATAATCAATACACACTGTCCTACGCCAGGAAACCAGTACATCCTTCAAGACCGAGCGAGCTAGAAGTCCACAGTCTCGAACTTCACAATGCTTCCGGGCAAAAAGTCATCCGACTTGGCTCGCAGATTCCTCGACTTCTCAACCAGCGATTTCGCATGCAACATGCCCAGCTCCCCCCACGCCGTTTCCATCAACTCCACCGCCCACTTCCACACCTCCCCCGGCACGCCCGGCGCACACGCCGCCACCTGCAAGTGGAACAGGAGATGCGGGATCCCCACCGCACCCGCGCCCGCACCGCCGTGCGTCTGGATGTCGTCCAGATGCCGGTACGTCAGCCGCGGGTGCTTGTAGTGCGTCGGCACGCTCGTCAGCACGTCGACCGCCTGCCGGCGGATCGTCGCGGAGCAGCGCGCCGTCACCGCGGGCGTCACCGCGGGCACGCGCCCAGCCGCCGCCGCCAGCGGGTAGCGCTCGGCAAACTCGAGCAGCAGCTGGTTCGTCAGCAGCCGCACCCAGCGGAAGTGGCTCCACACGCGGCTGGTCCACACGTTGGCGTAGCGGTGGTACGTCTGCTGGTAGACGGCCTCGGGCGGCAGCGCGGCGCCCGTGTGCGTCGTGTAGTGCCACACGCCCTGCTGCGACGCCTCCCACGCGTCGAGCTCCTCCTCGATCGCGAGCAGCTGGCGCATCACGTCGGCGGCGGGGCACTGGGACTGCTGCGTGTCGATGTACACGGTGCTGCGGGTCGTGGCGCTGAGGGCGGCGAAGCGCACGCAGGTGTGGATGAGGGCGACGGCGGGTGCTTCGTCCGGGGGGAAGTGGCCTTGCGCGAGGCTGTGGCGGATTGTTTCCATGATGGTGTCGGGCATGGGCACGCCGCTGTCGAAGCAGGGGATGAGCTGGGGGAGTTATTGGTCAGCGTCGTGTGTGTAGCAGATGGGATCCCAGACCGCCGAGTCGGGGTGAAGGGAAGGACTGCTATGCTCACCAGCGAAAAGCACAACTGCAGCACACCCCTAATGCCCATCGCCGGCGTATCTCGGATGGGGTATGTCGCCTTGATCAAGGCCATGCAGCCCATTATGTGAACCGTTGCATTCTGGTGGGATTCATGTCTCATGTGTACGCACTGCAACGACGACAGGTATGGTATCAGTCAGGATGCTCTCTGAACACTAGACGAGAAGTCGATCGATGCTTCTTACCTGAAACAGTGCCAGCATCACTGTCGCTCGGATTGCTGTGTTGAGGTTCTTGACAGGGTCCTTCAACGCCTCATTGGTCTGGGCTAGAGCCTCGCCATACTGAGTCTTCGACAAGTGCTGAAGCCGTTTGTCGTTGTTCAGATTGCCCATGGCCGCCAGACCTAGCGCCGCCATGGCCGCCTGCCCCGCGGGATGTTCGAACCACTCTGTGCCATTGAGTTCTGACGAAGTCCTCACTTCGTCCGGGTACCCGAGAAGATAGCGCTCGACATAGAATGACACGCCAGCCTCCGAGGGCGTTGGGCCAAGGTACTGGTATGGTGTGAATAGCACGGGCGGTGCCACCTCCAGAGTTGTAGCTTGGTGGCTCACATGGAGTGGGTTTTGAAAAGCACCGTGGTATTCAGTGTCCCCTGGTGATGGGAGGCTTTCCTTCCTCGTGTGTTCTAGTTGCTTTGAGAGTACTGGAGACGTACTTTCGATGGAAGCTGGAGGCGTCGGTAATGGCGTCCCTCTTCTGGACGGTCCAGGTGGTGACGTTGACTTCCTACTTCTCGGATTCGGACTTCTCACAGTCGGGCAAGCGGAGGACGATGTGGCTGTTGGTGACTCGTTCAAGCCCCACGAGGCGCGCACCCTCTTCTCGACCTTCACCGTCTCGTCCCGGAACATCAGCGAAAGCTGGTCTCTGTATCCGGGACAAGCTTTGGAGAGCCGGAGGCATTGTGTGCACTCTGGTTGCCGTCGGTCACACTGCGGTCGTTTGGATTAGCCCTTGATCACTCAACTTGTTTCTGTCCGAACAAGCCGGCGTGATGCAGAACAAGGTTATTTGTGTCCACTGATTTCCCCGGATTCCAAACTTCTGCTGCCTTTGGTGGCCGCTTTGACGCTTTGACAGGTATGTTTGCAGCCGAATGACAAATGGCTGACACACACCAGCAAAAATGGACTTTTACACCAAGGCAATGAGGCTGTGACTCTGAGCACAGAGCTCTTGAACCACATTTTCGCGGAAGGATCGGGCTTTGCTTTGGCCACCAGGGCTCAAAAAAAGACGGAACATACCTTGATACGCCTCTTACGGCATCCAGAGCACCCCAACGACGCTTTCCCACAATACACCATGGTCAAATAGAAGGGCTCGTTCCCAAAATTGGCCAATCCTTGGCTGTTGAATGGATTGTTGCGTGTGCACGGTTGCAGGGACAGGTGTTGTTGGTGCAAGGCAGGACAACGAACTGATCTCCTCAAATGGGTAATTCTTGCAGACTGATACTTAGGGTGCAGTCTTGGGGCGGGTTCTGGGCAAAGGTGTCGTCTAGTTCGCCGGCTGGCACCGTGGCCCCTGTTTTCTGGTCTTCCTTCTGCTCGTTAGACTCGTGTGTGGCATAGACAATGACAGTAGTGGCAGTCTGGGAGAAAAGCAGCACCCGCGAGTAAGGCGGGCCACATCGGGTGTTATAATAGGAAAGTGTTTCGCAGGCCAGAGGAACTAGCAGACTCATGTGTGTACTGAAAAGCGGGGAGGGGCTGTTTCCTTCAAAGAAGAGCCAATACATATGTCGTCGCGCGGCCCCCTCATGTAGGAGGGTTTCTTTCATGGCGTAGATCACGATGTCTTCGCGGACCTGAAGGGGACAGAGGGGATGGAAGAAGCCGCAGTGCTTACCCGGTTGTGGAATCGAGCGCCTGGAGCAGCGGCTGCTGTGGTTGTGTGGGAGTGATGGTTCGAGCTTTTCCGTAACAGGCGAGTAGTGAGCTTCAACTTTAGAAGTTCGTCTAGAAATGCCAATGCATCGAAGACGGACTTTGGCGTCGGGACAGGAACTAGAGGCTTATTTGCCATATATTTATTAAGAGGCCATCTATGTTTTCGGACTTCCAAGCCCAGTGTGTGGTGGATTTGCAAGCCTGGTTGATTTACAAGGTGACGAATACCTCAAGGAGGTTTGTGGAATCCGCAACGAAGCCGGCAGTGTACAATGCAGGCCTGTACTATTCCCATAGTGCATTCGACGCTCCACCCTGTAGCAGAACTCCGATGAGTGCCCTTGTCGAGGATAAGACATGGGCCAGGGTGCACTTTTGGTGCTAAGTGAGAGGGCGTTTTGTTCGCCACAAGGCCAGCACACGGAAATATCCGTGCTCGAAAGACGTTATGGAGGGCAGGGAAATAGGACGTGCAGGGCGACCAGGTTGGTGAGACTTGATCGGGAATTTGATTGCAGTAGCACCAGGATCTGTGCCCCTTTTCCGCCTGGGAAGGCTAATGATCCTGCTGGCCAGGCCCTTTGATTATGGGGCGTTCCTGGGGAAATATTACTGGACAGAAGCTTTCATCTTGTCATTGTGTTCTCACAAGGTTTTTGCAGCCGCAGAGACATCTGTCAGACTGTCAGTTCACAATATCCCGACGCTTCTGACAACATGTGACACATACACTGTACCTAGGCAAGCAGGGCTCTCGCTTGTCTGCTTGTCTGTTTGTGTCCCATCTTATTCGTTCTTCAGCGTCTCTGGTGTATTCAAAGTAAGTACGGTCATGATCTCAAGCTCACACACTGGACGAGACGACACAGCTCAACTGCTCAAGCTGCCGCCCTGCCGGGGATGACGAACCATTTGGCACTCCACAGCTGGGTCCACTCTAATAACAAGCCGATCTGTTTGGATGGGTCTGCAAGGGTTGGTGAGATCGATCCCGAGGTCCCTTCTCCGCAATTCCAGGGCCACACGAGCCACGGGAGGAGACTGGAGAACTGAGTGACCGGGTTGTTGGCCCGCTGGGAGATGGAAGCCTTGTCAACCATGTGTTTTGTTACCAGGATCTGGACTCCTCCTGGTCCTTCCCGTGTTCTCAGTTCCTCGGATTCGGTTGATCTGGGCCTAGGGCGCTCAAATTCTAAATTCTTCGTGCCCCTGGGCCCTGGCAGGCTGACCCGTTCGGGCGACACCCAGTCCCAGTGACTCGGATTCGGCTGATGATCAGGGGTGTTCGGTCGGTCGTTGGTTTTTAAAGAAAGACACGTGAGAGTATATCGAGTTTCGTGAGTGACGCCTGGTGTTTATGCTCATGGGATGGATTGCGTGGATTGTGTGCTCTTGACGTGTGATATGGCGAAGTCTGCGTACAGTATCTGTCAGTTTCCCAGGTGATGAGTCATGCAAGCCGCCGTCTGCAACGTGGAAAGGCTTGAAAGGACGAGATCAACGTCGTCATTGACTCGGCCGCTTGGTGCGCAAACCATGTGGGCCTGACCCGCTCTCGACGAGACAAGAGTCCTGTGATACATACGCTTTGTAATATGTAGCAGAGTGATCTTGATTCGAGCCCTCATCAGTACTATGGGCCACAAGCCGACTGGGTCTTGTATATCCACACTGAGGCAAGGACCACTTGGTGGATATATATCATCACGTCTTTTAAGCTCGCAAACAGCCCCCGAAGGAGGCCAAGCTCGCTGGCTCGTTGACCGGCACTCGCCCAGTCCACCAAGAGGGTCGACCCAGATGTGATGACCGCTCGAGTCACGGAAGTTGCCGCTTGTCGACGAGGCCGGATTCGAGCAGCACGGATGCAGGTAATTCCCGGCGGTTAGCTGCACGAGGCGTCTTGAGGTACCTGTTCAGTGATAATTAGCATGTGAAAGGTAAGATGCAGACATCCATCCTGACATGCCTAACTCCTCAAGAATCGTGAGCTTCGATCATGTGTTTGGTCTCCGTAAAGGCGCCAACAAGTGACTCAAAGCTGACAAGCAATGCACCTCTCTTCGAGACTTCCTGCACAGCATCAATTCGCCGAAAAGAAGGCTCCACAGCGTTCCAAAGTTATGAGTGTTTGCGAGATCCGCCAGGCAGCCTGGAAGACAGACCAACCGCCAAACCAGGCTCCGCAATGGTGGGAACTTTCTTCCCGTCATTTTCATATGAACAATGACCATGCCGTCACAAAATTCGGAATTGCCGGACACTTTCGCCTGTGCTGAGCCTTAAGCGCCAAAGCGCTTTCACTGACTCGACATTAGAAGTGACCGAAGCATTCCACGGCAGTGTAATATCGTCAACCTTGGAATATCACATACCTACCTGACATGCAGTACCCGGTCCCGCTGAACAAATATCATCGCGCTGCAGTGCGGGCGCAGTCGACAGCTCGCCCACATATCACGAGCTTTGAAACTCATGTCGTGTGTGAATCAAATCACAAAACATCGGAATATTATCATGATCGCGTGGCGTCCAGGGAGCGCGATGCCCGTACATGGGCACATCCAGTTCCACACCGGTCAAGGCATCTATCTGACTCGGTCAATAGAGCCTCTCAAAGCAGCTAGAGCAGCTGTATCGTTGATCAATCGAGCTGCATGGGAGCAAGCTGAGCAAGGGACCGTGGACGTCGTTCTGCATAAAACTATGCTCGAGCTGTCAGTGCTGTCAAAGATATTAATGAACGGTCATTATTGCAGCTTGTGCCGTGTTATAACTTGTGCTTGCGCGCGCTAGTAATTACCCCTGGACCAAAAGAAAAAAGGTACCGCTGCGCTGGTAAACATGAGACAAGCCTCTCTCGTACCCACCAGCTCGGGCCCGGTCCGCCGGCCGAGACTGCACTGCTGGTCCCACGGTCTCGCCGGTGGAGTTGATGGACCTCGATGATCCCATTTTTTTGGAACTGGATCGCGGGAGCGGCGTGGCAACAGGATCTCCGGGACGGCAACACGGTGAGGCTGCAAGTGGGCACTGTCACCTATGATCATGACAAAAGCTCGCATCGCATCTCTCGAAGGGGAAGGCTCCGCCGAGATCATGGAGGAGACGTGCGTGTTTCGATACTCGACGTTCCCGGCACTATCTCTTCGGCGAATGCATCGCTGTATTGGTACAGTATGTGGGCTCAGGGATCGCGTCATGGACCATGGTCAGGACGACGATTTGTAAGACGTGCAGGTTGCCCCTCCTGGCCTGATTATGTCACAAGTTGACCAGATAGTGCTGATTCAACCTGGATTCTAGTGCTCGTGTGCCTCGTACTGTAAATATGGGATCTACCTGCGTCTCCAGCTTGGGAGTGACCAACACGCACTGCCATGCCCATTATGTCCACGTCGAGGCTACAGAGACCCCGGAATTTCCGAATCTTCACTCTAAGATGAGGGATTCAGGGACCACTTCCCGTTTGTACCAGGGTCCAGGCAGTTGGCAGTCAAGCATACCCGACTCTTCCAAGGTTGAGGGTCAGCACCAACACGCAGCGTGATTCAGCGGTCTCCCGAGGGCAGTTGTCGTTATCATTACGCAAGGCATTCTGCGACGACAGCCGGTCCCCCTGTGATGGGACTCTCCTGAGTCCTCTATATGGAGGCAGACGTATCATCTCACGATGGAGCAGTCGACAAAAGGCACATCCCATGCCGCATGCGCTCCCGGCGCACACTAAACCGTTTGGGTTCGAGCACTATGGAATTGTGATTGATCGTAACGCATCATCGACAAGTGCACGTTGACCGAGCAAAAGTGAGGTGCTCCTTCAGTGGAGACAACTGCGAGACCTTGCCCACGGAACTTGCCGGATTTCTAGGATGCACTAAGGTGTAGTACGTCAGTCAGGGACTTCTTTGATCCTCGCGCTGACAATCAGAGCTAGATTATCAATGATGCTGCCACAAAGTCACCCTCTCCTCGCATTCTTCAGACTGGCCATGAAGTAAGTAAGGCTCCGGGGGCGGAATCAGCGGCCGACGCGTTCGGCGTACCAGGAAGAGTCTCTCGGCTTTAGCGAGTGCGATGTACAAACAGCTGAGAAATCCAGTGGCTTATAATCTGTTGATCATTGCATGTGGGGCTGTTGACTACACTTGCAGCTGTGGGCTTGCGATGGGTTTCTATGGATTACGGTATCATGATCATGGGACCGCGAGCGGGAGTGCTTTTTGTGTGTGGCTTTTGTTACTTGCCGCGACTCTGCATCGACTCGACGCCAACGATGAGAACACCTGGCAGGGCTAGACAGATGATCTTGGCTTGAGGTCTGGGGTAATACGACCATGAAGTTTCTCCATCAAGGAGACAACCCATTGCTTGACCCCCTATGAGCCCTTGAGGCCATCCTCCTCTGCCAGAAATTCCAAGGACATGGCTTTTAGCTATCACGGCACTCGCACACCACCACCACGAGACAGACAGTTTGACAGCTGTCAACGCTGCTTTACCAAGCAGTTTGGCTCCTCGCATTCGGGTTGGTGAGCCTCGGGACGGTCAGACTGCTGACGGCCACGCCAATGTCCAGGATACATCCTGCCTCCGACGGCTTCCTTGTGACACCGCCTTCGGAGAATGCCGTTGAGCTCTTTCACTGTGTGCGGTAGGTACTTGAGTCTTCCACACTCAGGTCGACAAACGAGTATCTGGTCGCCGGATGTTGTCCATTGCTTCAAGGGTTGTATCGAGGTCTAGCTCCTTTTGTTTGATAACTGTCCGAAATGCCTGGTCGAGCGACCTGAAATGACATCTTCCGCTTTCCAATAGGAAGGAGACACACAGCATTCTGCACTGCATTGATTTAAGTAAATTCATATTTCCAGATGGGGATAGGGAAAGCCGAAATGCTACTCTCCCAGCAATCCAAAACTGTATATTCCGTCATCAAAATCCCGAATGAACACGACAGGGTATCAGAAACAACGGGCCACCTACCCACAACGTTATCGCGAAAGCCCGCGTAATGAGCGGAAAGTCGCAGATCGATGCGGCCAACGCGTCCTAAATTAGCTACCTACGCCCCGGCCCCATTATCCCACAACTTCGCAAACGGCGAGCGCCATGATCTCTCGTTCCCCTCACTTTCGTCCCCACCTGGGGCAATCTCGCATCGTATCCCTCTTGGGTACCGCTCGGAGGAGAATTCCGATGTCGATCGTGTGCGCTAACCCACACGGCGGCCTGGAGATCCTCACGACGCGCGGACCCATGTCAGGTCGCCGAGGTCTGCCTTGGCAGGGATGGACAAGCAAGGGAAGACAACACCCCGCCGGCGCCGGCAATCGCTGATCCTCCGTCGCTCCGCTCCGACCCTGCTGCTTAAGCAGTCTCTTCCAGAGGGTGTTGCTCGACGGGGACGGTGTTCTCGCCCTTGGTCTGCTTGAAGCTCATCTGAACGTAACGTCCAGGAGGTATGAAGCAGTAGATGACGGTGAGAATGAACATGGGAAGCGTGTCAAAGACATATTGCCTGTGCGAGAGCGTCAGGATTAGCTGGTCCATCTTGGTTCGGTGATCCAACAGGACGTTGTGAGTTTTACTTACACCCACTCGTGCGTGTTCGTGTAACCTGTTCTGCCCTCAGCGAAAGCAATCTCACGGAAGATGGTTCGGATCTAACAAGCAACAGTCAGTACATTGTCTCCCTTGCCACCCCGTGGCCAACACCGTGCTCCCCATCGGATCCAACATACCAAGATAAGCGCACACGTGATGTTGATGGCATACAGCAACATCTCCCAGTTAGGTCTGAGCTTGCGGCCTTCGATCCCCTGGACCGTCACATATTTCTCGTCGCCGGGAATCGGCGTCAGTCTCTGCTGCACGGCACTCTTGAAGCGCTTGGCGATGATGTGGAACCGCACGGCAATGACGGAGAACAGACCGAACGCCGCGAGCTGCACCGACACACCCGAGAGCGCGATGTACTTGCCGCGGTGGATCTTGTCGAGGTAGTTCTTGTCGGTGATGGACGTGCCGGCGATCATCACGGCGCCGACCAGCTGCAGCAGGAGAGCAGCGACGTCAAAGCCGACGAAGACAGGTGTGACCCAGCGAGCTGCAGAAGTTCGTAAGTCTCTGTAGAACGCTGTCTCTATCCCACGCGTCTGTTGCGGACGGGCCCAAAGAATCACAGAACTACTTACGCGACACCCAGAGCAACTTGGCCGACCTATGCTCGGCCGGGATGACGTGGTAGACAATGCGTCCAAAGGCGACATAAACGATACCCGTCATCAAGACCGGCGACAGCACAATCATGACATACTGCGCGACGAACGGCGGCTTTTTGCTCGTGTCGTGTGCCGAGACTATCCTGATTGCGAAGCCAAAGAGCTCCACTGTACGGATGTTAGCATACAACATACAGCAAAGACATGGGATAGCCGTGTTTCAAGAATGCAGGGGCGCGTCAGTGTGACTTACTAGCGACAGCAATGACCATGATGAACCAGATCCATGCCTTATGCCGGATCATCTGCCACAAGTGCACGATGAAGGTTATGGCGAAGAGGGCGGTGGCGGCAATAGCCGGTGCCTTCACTGGTTCGTAGGCATACCAGTTTTTCACCTCATAACCCGGGTTCATCTTGACTGATCTTTAAGGGGCTTGATGAGTGAACACTGCCTAAGTGACCCAGTATATGTAAGTTGAACGTCGAGGTGCTACACGTCAACTTTCCGTCTTGTCTATCGAGACCAATGCTGATGGAACAGAGATAATGTCGCCTTCAACCAAATCAACGAAGATGTCGAACAGCTCGATTGAGTTCGAATAGGAACAAGTCTGAAAGGTCAGGACACGGAGTGATGGAGAGCCCAGGTATAGTTTGGGGGTCACAACATCGAGAGGGCAAAGGGGTAAGAAGGGTTTAACGAGGCGTGGAAACGGAAAGAGGCAGGTCACATTAGAACCGGCAGCCGGGACCATCTTTATCATCTTCCTCCTACACAGCCGTCAACGGTGTGCGTGCGCCAAGCGAGGCAGCGCGTGGCCTGGCGGGCTTGTGTGGGCTCTCATACAGCTCCTTTGTGCAAGGCGAACACGGGACCGGAGGATAGGCCCATGCTCGCATGGGCGCGGCTGCATGCTAGCTAGATCATCTTTGGCCTTTGAACGCGGCCCGAACTCCAAGTATGTGTGGACACGGCGTGACGATGTCGGCATCGCCCCGTACATACATCTGGAGAAAGCCCCGTCGCATGTTCGCCTTGCCGCTGAGGCTGAAGAGGTCATCGCAAAATTCGCAAAATTCGCAGAATTCGCATCCATTGTTGCATTCGTAAAGTGTCGCCTCGACACCCTAGGCCGTTTGTACTGTGGTCGGGTTCCAGAATCTCCTGCTTTGGGCATAATCCCGCGTGGAATTTCTGCCTCGTCGTCGGGTGTCGGCGGATGTCAACCTCCGATTGACAGGTCTCGCTAATCTCGAAGAGGATAGGCGCGAAGCCAAAAGCGGGAGGCGATCAAGGGTCCACGTTGCCGAGCACGATTTGATTGGTCGGATAGACATATCCCTGCGAGGATCGGTGTTCGTTCAGGATCCACCGACGGGCATGATGCTTGGCACAAAAGACAACAGAAACATCACGCACGCCTGTATGCCGTTCTTTCAGTTTACAGTCTCGAGAGATATTGACAATATCGAAAGCTGAAGACACAATCTGTATGGCCAGGAATTTCTGAGGAAAATCACAGGCAATTCTCAGGATGGACTTCATATGCCGATATTTGTTGGGCGTCGCGTTGGTCTGTGTCTGTCAAGTTCGAAGTTGGCAGGCAGTCAGGTCGGCCGGAACAAGACACGCGGTTTCCACACCGATGATATGTGATGACCCTAGCAGCATCATGCGGGCCAACAAGAGTATCTGACCGACTTCCGTGTCCCCGATCCCAGGTTCGATGCACTGCCTGTCTGCCTGATTGCTTACCGGGCTCCTAACGCTGATCATGCGAGCACAAATATAGACCGACGGACTCGCCAAGCCCGCGTGAAAATGTTCTCATATCTTGTTGATACTTCGGATGCCACTGTCAAGGACCAGACCTGAAATCCCACAAAATCGAAATTATTTGCATTCATAGCATGCAGATGGGCAGACCAATGGCAATGGCTAAGCATCCAATTCGGCAACACTGTGCTCACCACAATTCTTCGCTCGTTTCGACTCGAAAAACGGCTACTGAGTCCAGGCAGCTTTTGCCAATATTTACGGCTCCCGAAGCCTTGCATATGAGACCTTGGCCAACATCGGAGCCGCTGGTCACACGATTTGTCGGTCAAGCCCGAGCAGCCTGCCCTCAGGAAGCATTCATTCTAGTTGCCGTCCATTTCAAGCAATAGAGCTGAGGTAAAGATGTTTGAACTATGTGCAAAGAGCAGAGACTTCAGCCTCTCTTCCCGAATCTGAAACTATAGCCCAAATCTGCAGATCTGGCGTAGTTACGAATACCCACCTGGGCATCCAGGTCCTTTGATCAGAGCACCAGACCACCACGCCAAAGTCACCGGTCCAAAGAT
Source organism: Ophiognomonia clavigignenti-juglandacearum (assembly GCA_003671545.1). NCBI lineage: Eukaryota > Fungi > Ascomycota > Sordariomycetes > Diaporthales > Gnomoniaceae > Ophiognomonia > Ophiognomonia clavigignenti-juglandacearum. The sequence goes on along the minus strand of PYFS01001589.1, from coordinate 281,442 downwards.
GACGGCACAAAGATGTGTACCCACAAAAGCAGCCATTCGAAGGCGACTATCCTATAGTTAAGGAGACATTGACAATCTTGGAATGTATCCGACAGACCTCTGAATCTCACAGAAAATATCGCAACATGGCTCCCCCAAATTGGCCGATGGCGACATGTGACTAGGTATGTGATGCTGGACCAATAAGTCCAGCTTTCATCGTGGGGCTAACAAGGGGTCGCCCATAATATCTGAATCCATGCCAATACCTCAATTATGATTATCACTGACTTGATTGTCCCAGACCTGAAGGCGACTACTAATTCAAACACAGGTTTGTAGAGTCTGCATGTACAAGGCCCGCCCACATCCAGTCGCTGTGACTGATAAACATCCTCAGCCTCCCAATCCACCAGTCATCTAACAATTTTGATTTGCCATTGGCTCAATATTACCAGAAACATGGTTTCAAGGGCCATTGCTTCTTTTACAGGCAATGGTCCGGATTTGTGTGATTACGGTGTCAATAGATGTGGCTTTGGGTGCTGACATGCATGAGATTCTGGATACATTGCTAGTGTTTCCAGTTTTCCTTGTGATTGGAGCGACTTCGATGAATGCTGTTGTGCAACTCCAAAGTCGGATTCTTCCCCGGGTGCTGGAACTGTGGCGTTTCTCCACTTTAGGTCTTGCTCAGCTCTACCTAGGTAGAGACTTCGTTTGTCAGTCTCAAGATGAAGAAGTGAGATCACTTCCCAAAGTTCTGACCAAGAGCACCGTACAGAGGTACGCATCTTATTCATCTATCAACTGGTTCACCATGCACTTTTCTGTGCTCTTTATCATCTGCGGGGTTCTGGCGCCTTCCTGTGTATGCGCTAAGGTATACCACACATGTTATGAAATCGGTTCTCAGATCTCGAACCTGAGTGCTGTATCCTATGCTGGTAAACACATACTCTGCCCAGAACCTGGGACGCATGTGCTCTGGGACAGTCACGCCTGGGTAGTAATGCATTCTGACATTTCTCATTTTAGATACTGCAAGTTTCCAAACGGACATATACCACTGGTTCAACTCGTCAAGTCAAATCCCAACGTGCGTGTTGGAAGTCGGATCTCCCGAAGATGTTGCAGTTGCTGTGAGTTCTTCCTGCCTCTGGCATCTACTCAAGACGCAACAGCTTGAAACAATATATTGATTTTGACTCAAACTGCTCCATCAGATTCGTCTGATTGGAAGCTCTCGAACGCCGTTTTCTCTGCACAGCGGCGGCCATGCCTCAAACCAGGGTTTCTCGAGCACCACAGGCGTCCACATCTCGTTGGCTCGGCTGAACCAACTCGTTCTATCGGCTGATAAGTTCACCGTTGAGATCGGGATGGGTATGGTATGTACAAGAGACGCCGCTCCAGTTTTTAAGCTACTGACTACTGAGTATGGAGCACGTCTCAATAGGCATGGCTTGACGTGTACGAACAGCTGAATGGCACTGGATACAATGTACTTGGCGGCCGCACGGTTGGCCCAGGAGTCGGAGGCTTCACACTCGGTGGTGGCTACACTTGGTAAGTGCCCGGCTAACTTCTTCCAACTTGGGTACGTGCCCAGGTGGGCAGCTGTCGATACTCACTATTTTGTTAGGAAAACGAACCAATATGGGTTGACGTGCGATACGGTGAAGCAGTTCAATCTCGTTCTCCCTGTAAGTGCCTGAAATTCTGCATCTCCAGCAACTATTGGCCTGGGTAGGTGTCCACAATCTCTTACAAAACCCAAAATGGCTATAGAACGGCACCATAACCAGCGCCACTGCGACCACAAATCCTCACGTCTTCTTCGCTTTGAAGGGATGTCTCAATCGCTTCGGTATCGTCACTTCGGTGGTATACTACACCGTTCCGCAAACAGACTTGGTATATGTTAGTGATTTCGTGCCAGCCAGCTGTTATCCAGATGTCGCAGGGATTTCTACTTTTCATCATCATCGAGAACCCACAGCTGACACGAGTAGGCGGGATTCGTGGTCTATGACGGCAGCCAAATCGACGCTCTTCTCAATGCCACCTCCATCTTTACGGCGTCCAACACCGACGACAAGGCCCAGCTCTTCACTGGCATCGTCGGTTCAGCGACGGGGCTGACTGCTTTCGTCTCGTACTTCTACGACGGACCGAGACTGGGGTAGTTATGACCTTCTTTACATTATTTAGTAGTTCTGTTCGAGCTTTTTGAACTTACGATTCGTGCTACCAGTATCTCAAGGAGCTCCAAATGCGCCGGACGAACATCTCGGACGTCTCATACGTGGCGCAGCCATTCACAAAATATGGACGGCACGCCACCGACAGCGCATATCCCCACTTCCTATCACCAGTGCTTGTAAGTTTTCAAGAATGTTCAAGCTCACATTGGCATGTCTGACACCTCAAATCTGAAGATTGACCTGACACTTGCATGGGAGCGACCCCAAGACGATGACTTCTTCCTTGCGGCCATCAAGGCATCCACCGGTAGACTCAAGGATGTTGCCATCGAGGAGGGGCTTTGGGATGAAGGCTTCACTTTGTACCCGAACTATGCAACTTGGGACACACCCTCGGAGGAACTCTATGGGAAGACGAATGTCGCTCGGCTGAGGGTCATACAGGATGAGATTGACCCGGACCGAGTTATGTATCTGACTGGGGGCTTTGCTTTGTAGGTTCATTTGATGAGAAACTCTGCACTTCCAAGATTGTTCCATCGAAGTGCTCGAATTTGAGAAGATTCCGCTTCGGAGTGTAGATGCATCACCAAATTGTGTTCCACAACGGTGAGATTCACCTACTTAGGTAAGTACTCCAGCTGTACCATTGTCATCTGCGCATGGCGAAGAGCACACTTGTTTGGACCGATCTTGCTGTGCCGGGATTTATGAACCAGTTTCAGGGATTACTCGGAGGTTGTACCACTGAAAATGTCTGTCATGTAACTATATTGTAGCGGCCTCTGAAGAACGGCCGGTCCGCCATCAGAGAAGCCCAAGGGCCGGGAGGAGGGCTGGACACTGCGAAAACGTTATATACGCAGGGTCCAGGAAGAATTCATGTCCTGTTCTACCAGATCACATTGTAGACTCCCGAACTCTGGTGAAGCAGAACCTGCCTGCCACTGCCACCTCTTATATGTCACCACACAGTGACACCAGAAATGAGCCTCATCAGGCAGCCAGCAAAACAAAGGCCAACGCAAATAGCCTCCATATTGACTATGTTTCCTCAGCTCACTGATTCTGGGCAGCATGCTGCAGCTGATTCGAACACTGCTGTTCTACATAGCACACTTACCTGCTTAGGCGGGGTGATAGCAAAACTGCTCCAAGTGCCCCGAGGGCCAAGTGAGGCACATCCCCCATGTGCTTGATCGTTTTCCCTAGCGCTTTCTCCTAGGAAGCAATGACCTTTGACCGTATTTTTGACTGCCTGTTTTGAGGTCTCTTAAACTGCGTATAGCTAGAAATCCAGATTTGGATGAGGGTTGATTCAATACAGAGTACAGTTTGGTGGTTGCATGCTGCATGGCACTGCTGGTGATGACGCTAGCAGAGCTATTGCAGATTGGATAGGGCAGCTCATTATCATTCCCTGCAGCACAGCAATGATGCTACTGATCATGAAGCTGGGTTTTGAAGACTGTTCAACGGCCTGGAGTTGTTCCATACATACTTTGGTGTAATGCATGGAACCAAAGAGAACAAGGTATCGGTAATAAGGTCCAGACAGGGAATATTCTGTGCAATGCCGCAGGGGTCTATCCCTGCTCTTCCCACTTGTGCCTGCCCTAGCTGCGGGATTCTCCCCTCAGGAACTTTGACAAATTTTCCCTGCTGTCGACCTCACCTTCGCCTCGGACACTCGATTTGCATTCAATTGAACAGGCAACCTCTCTTACTAGAATCACCACCAGCGCCTCTCGCCCCCTCTCCATCTCAATACTTTGTTGTTGTTCCATTTACTTGTCCTTATAGTCCTCACGAATCCCCACAGGTTTTCTCCACTGCCACCTGTGCCCCGATCCACCCACCCTACCACCTACCAGCCGCCCGCCCCTCGCTCTCCGGCTTGTTTGTCATCAAAAACCGCACATCCACCAAGCAAAACTGTGGATAGTATCGCATCTTGCCTCAGCTGCAAGTCCGAACTTGCCTCCTCTTGAATCTCGTCAATTCCAACCAAGCCTTGACGATCAACCATTTCCCAACACCGACTCCTACTCAACCGCGTCCCTTCTTTCTTTTGATCAGGTTTGTTTCCATTTCCGCCTCTCCTTCCACCTATACGGCCGAACCGCGCAAAGCTAATCAACCATCATTGCCATAGTCGCGGCAATCCCTCTCTCGCGACCTCCCTCGTCTCCTTCCTACGAACCTGACATCGAGGTCACACTACACTATCCAATATACGATCCCGACTGTTTAGAGCGAAAGGAGCAAAGCTTATCAAGCGACGTGACGAAGCACAATAGACAAGATGTCCACAAACGGAACCGGCGTCCACCAGGAGCAGTACGGCGCGGCTCCTGCCGACAATACCTCTGCCGACACTGCCACCAACTCAGCCCAGCCCACTAACGAGTCCTCTGCCAGCGCCAGTCACTCCAAGGATGAAGTTGGCTGGTACTTCGTCAAGCAGTACTACACCACTCTGAGCAAGAACATCTCCAAGCTCCACGTAGGTTGACCGCGCTTGTCTGCCCACATGTGAGGGTATCAGAGCTAACTTGGCTATAGCTCTTCTACAACAAGCAGTCGCAGTTTGTGCAAGGCCCAGAGGCCGAGCTGGTCGACGTCTCCGTTGGCCGCGAGGTATGTCAATCAGACGGACTCCTACATCTGCGATTCCTGTAGCTTGAGCACTGCGAATCTAACTGCAATATCACCCTGCAGAACATCCAGGAGGCCATCAGGAAGCTCGACTTCCAGGACTGCAAGGTTCGCGTTGCCAACGTCGACTCCCAGGCCTCTCACTCCAACATCGTCATTCAAGTCATTGGTGAGATCTCCAACAAGGGTGGCGAGCCCAAGAAGTTTGTTCAGACTTTCGTCCTCGCCCAGCAGCCTGCTGGCTACTTCCTTCTCAATGACATCATGAGATATATCAACGAGGGCGAGGAAGACCGCACCGACGCCGCGGCCGAGGAGACGGCCCCCGCTGCTGAGGCTGAGGCTCCCCAGGAGCTCGCTGCCGAGACTGAGCCCGAGAAGATTGAGACCGAGGATGCCCCCAAGACCGCTGCCCCTGCTGTCGAGGACCTTGACACCCAAGCCGTCGACAAGAAGCTCGAGGAGGCCAGCTCCGTGGCCAAGGACACTCCAGCCACCTCCACCGTTGAGACGCCTGCCGAGCCTGTAGCTGAGCCTCAAGAGACCCCAAGCAAGCCCGAGGTTGCTGAGCCCGCTCCTGAGCCCGAGAAGGTTTCGCAGAAGCCTGAGGAGGAGGTCACCAAGACCGAAATTCCCAAGGAGCCCAGTCCCACCCCAGCCCCAGCTCGCGTGCCCGCTCCTGAGCCCGAGAAGCCCAAGGAGCCCCCGAAGCCCATGTCGTGGGCCAGCCGTGTTGCTGCATCCGCCCCCAAGCCCGTCGTTCCTCTGCAATCCAAGCCCGCTGCCTCTCCCGCTCAGCCAGCCCAGTCAAGACCGGCTGCCGCTGCAGCTGCACCGTCCAATGCGCCTGCGCAGTCTGCCGCCACCCCGTCTCAACCCGCCGGCAAGGAGAGCAACAAGGAGAACAAGGATGCTAAGGAGACCAAGGAGGAGAGCGAGTGGCGTCTGGCCGACTCCAAGAGGCAGAGCCGTCAGCACTCCGTCCCCCCCACTTCCGAGAAAGAGGGCACCCTCGCGTACGTCAAGTTTGTTACGGACAAGGTCAAGGATGACGAGCTGAGGTCAGCGCTGAGCACCCACGGCGAGCTCGTCTATTTTGACATCAACCGCCAGAAGGTAAGCCCGCACCTCCCCAGTCCAATTTATAGTAATCGTACTGACCTCTACAGAACTGCGCATTCGTCGAGTACGCGACCGCTGCCGCCTGCCAGGCCATTATTAAGTCCAGTCCCATCACTATTGCCGGAGACAACATCGTTATCGAGCCCCGCCGACCCAAGGCTGGCGCATACGGAGGTGCTAACTACAACCAAGCCCGTGGCAACATGTCCGGACGCGGCCGCGGCGGATTCGAGGGTGGCCGATCCGGCAGCCAGGGTGGTGGACGTGGAGGTTTCCCTAACCGCGGACGTGGCGGCGCTGCTCGCGGACGTGGCGGGCCCCAGGCCGCCAATGCGTGAAATCCTACGCCACAGAAGACATGAATCCCGGTCCCATTTCCTGATATCAGGGGTAGCGATTACTGGCCATCACTTGATCCAAATTCTGAAAAAAGTTCTTTGGGGAGTCTTTTGGGAGTTCTGCACGGACGGTTGGAGGTGTCTGGTGTGCCTGCTCTTGCTGATTTGGCGCATTCCGGGTATTCTGCATCGCGGAGCAAAATCTTCTTATTCCTTTTTCCTTATTTCCATTGCTTGAGGTGAGCTCGCACATCGTTGTGGGCGCAATTCACAACGAGTGCGAAGGAACGGGATTACTCTTTTCACCTCTGAATCACGTTTTTGCATCATCGTCATCATCAGGTCAGCATTGGCTGTATATGTAGAGAGGCCAGGACGATTTACATGAGCGATGATGGGTAATTGTGGTCGAGTTAATACCCGGTAAGACAATGGCAGGACAATGAGGGAGAAACCGGGGCCGGGCCACAACAACAAAAAGATCTCGACCATGAGAAGAGAAAAAGCGGAGGCGGGGGCGGAAAAAGAGGGAGATTGTATTAATAAGTCCTATTGGGATTTGTACACCAACCAGAACCAAACAATTCCTCATCGAGTGAGGGCGGTCGAGGAGTGCCGGCGTCAATTGGCGGAGCCATCAACATCTAACCTTGTTGGGAGCTCATTTTCGACCACACACAAAACAGCATTTTCCTCTCGTATATAGTTCCTCGTCTACACGCCAAAGAATCGACTGCATTTGCTCTCCACTCCTGGGCTCGTGGGTCATGCAGACGGACTATGCGAGGTCACATTTATGGTCAACAATGTTGGAGACCTGATCGGCGTTTTCGATGGCAACGAGACCTTTCTATGCCAAGAAGCTGTCCGTTTTCAAGTTCGTCTCTTTCCTGTTCGCACACATTAGCTGGTCTTGGAAAGTGCACAACCGCAATTTCCGTCCTTCGATGGCAAATCTTATGTTTCACTCCAGGTAGAGTGCGAACGGCAGGGTTCCGACGTCGTCTCTACTCGGCCCTATGTGATTCCGACGGCCTGCAAGACAGGAGTGACTGCACATGGCGTCAGCTCCGACTTGGATTGCCCATAAAAGTTGACGGAAATTTCGCCCCATGAAACATCCGGCATTTTCAGACCACCTGGGCACGGCACTCATTGGGCTACTGTTGGAGTGACTGCCATGGCGCAGACGCACTGCACTTCTAGTTGGCAGTCGAATACAAAGAGGTACTGTCTTATGGCCAGTCACCAGTCACTTTGTAGCCAGGACGAGCAGGCCTATCCACATGTTCCATCCTTCGGCAACGCGACTCTTGTACTTCACGCGTCAAGGGGGCCTCTCATCCCAGTCCATACCACGTGCGTCGCGCGCGCTTGTGTGTGCGTGTGTCAGACGGAGGAGGTTCTAGGGGTCCAACCAGACCCGGAACGCACGGCATCAAGAACAACCGAACCGTGATCGATACATCCATTATACTGAAGGTGGGGGCGGGGAAGTGTTCCGAAGCACGGCTGGACGCGGGACAAGAGTGAGCTGCGGTGGAGGGGCCTGGTACGGTGAGAGGCGGGCGGCGTGTCGGCGGTGGCGGACGTCTCGCAGTATGTGGTGGGAGGGCGTACGTAGGCGTGGAATGTGTGGGGGCATGTGTGCGCGCGATACGAGTGCGAGGAGGGCCGGCGGGGTGGTGCCCAAGTAATGAAGAGGGGCGGGTGGGTGAGGCTGTTGTGGCAGCGCTGGGAGGTGCTGGCGGAGGGACATCTTGAATCTTGCGTGTGGAGAGAAGAGAATGGAATGATGTTGTCGACGAAGGCAAGATTGCCTCTGAGGGAGCAGCATAGTCGATTACATACGCTTTGGGTCATGTCAACGAGAGAGGCATATTCTCCAGGCACTGGATATCCTGTAGCTGGCTAGACTGTAGACACTGCGCCAGGCTGGCGGGTCCATGCAAGACTGGACAGTCAGCGCTCTCGCATCGAGAGATGTCACTGTGACGAATAAAAACGACAGCATGCTTGACGAAACCTCCCTCTTCGACCGCGTTTGCCCCTTTGTCTTATGCCGTCTGATAACTCCATTGGCAGCCCGTGCAGCATGGAGGAGGAGGGACCAAGAGATAGTGGACGCCTCGGGGACTTTATCGCGCACATGACCATCGATCTGCCGAGACAAAGCGGATACATAGAGAGTATATTCAAGCCTTTTGGACGAACAATGACCCGCATGCTCCTGCTGTGATGATCAAATCGTGCGTTATCTCGAATAGTTCCCGGGAGGCGTCGGAGACAATGCCTGAATGAATCTGTAGGAGCAGGTCGTAATTGTTCCTCATCGCGGCGACCGAGAAGCAATCAGCAATCAAGGCCAAAACCAATGCCCAAGAAGAAGGCCAATTTCCCAGTTCAAGTTTCGAGGAGTTGGCGCTTCGAACGCCGGCATCTCGTCGTGCCTTCGAAATCTTCATAGTGGAGAGATTTCTCAAGCATTTCGGCATATTGCCCAGCTCTGGGCAAGCCAAACTTTCGGGCTACCTTCATGGCTAGGAATAGTCATCTCCGACTGACGATCAGTGCGAAACATTCGACTGAGTACCATTGACCCGAGGAGGAAAAAACAACGAAGAACCTAGACCACTCTACGAGCCCGTCTCAGCCGTCATCAGAGATGGCCCTTGCCTGCTACCTTGACACGTGCTTCAAAGCGGTTGATCACCCTGCTTCCATGTATGCGCTTGCATCTTCAGCCTGGTGTATGGTCCAGCACCGCGAACGAGGACGTACCATGTACGCACAGCGAGGGAGCCGCTGAGACTTGTCGGCTGGCTAAAGCGGCCAGTGTGGTTGCGACGGCAGAATGGGTCATGTGAGCAGCCGCTCGAACGCCTTTCTATTCTTCCCTCTCGCCTTTATCGAACTCTGTCTTCCGTTGTCCGTCATGCGCCTTCCTGATTTGGTGGAACTCCACGACGATGGTACATCCGAGCGGACATTACACCAGAAGAATGGCACCAGAGCCCTATGGATCCCCTCAGCCGGCCATGTGCTCGATGAGAAGCAGGCCCGCTTCCCTCACACTTGTGAGTATTCAAGGCGTCATCCAGTGCGCCGAGGGATCGGCTCCAGCGCTCACGTTTGTTGTCGGCACGTCGGAGCCTGCAGTACTGGGACTAGGCGTCTGTTACGTGCCATTCATCAGTGTTTGCAAGATGAAACAATATTCACACCCATCCCGATGACCTGTCAACTGTCCATGTTGCGTATACAGGCTTCGAATTCTGGTTGAAGAAATCGTTGGATCCTAGCCGGATCTCCGCCCGCCCCAGACCATGAGAAAGCATCTCCCAGTGCCTTGGACGGCAGCTTAGGTGAGGAGTGAGCAACGAGTAGACGTCGGTACTCGTGAATGTCAGCACCGCGCGGCTCGAAAAAATGCAGCGTGGCATGGACCCTTGTCTCCTAAAGCTTAGCAGGCTTAGCCAGCCTCTCTGGCCCCTCTCCAGGTGCATTGCATGTGGTCCCGAATAGCGGCTGGGGTGCGGCACGGACAAGCTTTCTCTTGTCCTTCCACAGGGGTTCCAGAAGGCTCATCGAAGTTTTTTTTTTCCTTTCTTTCGCCACTGGTGCTGACCCGACCTCGTGTCCGTCCCGCGTGTGTCACCACAAAACCAAAACCCTCCTCCCAGCCAGTCAGCCAATCCCTCCGACTCGTCCAAGTGCGAGCGAGGCGTGATTGCACGCTTTGCTTGCGATCAAACCTCGGGATTACCGGTGGATCAGCTGTGTTCGGCCAAGTGTAGTCAAGTGCTAGCTGGGTAAGGTAAACCGTGGGTGGGATAGTTTGTGGGTATTTAGAGGATCGCAAAAAAATTCAAAAAAATCAGAGCCGGTCGCGTATCAGGTACTTCGGGTTGTTGGACCTCCCTCTCAAGGCAGTAGTTTCGCCAGGATCACGCAATGACTGGAATACCACTTGGAAGCAGCAATCGCAGCAATCATAGCAATCAGACGGACCGGCTGTCTTTCCGTGGGTAACATGTATTGTACGCGGCGTGTGGTTGGCGCAAGATGCTTAGCAACCTGCCCAAAGAGGCCTAGAGCAGCTTCAGTCGGCGGGTGAGAATGGGTCTGGAGCCACCTCATGCTAAGCCGAAGGGGGAGGGTCGCCGAGTTTGGGCCAAATCCGTAGAGTGTTGGAGCTCTCATGCTGTGGCCCTGGCGGGTGCCTGGCTGTAGTCCACTGGTCCTTTTGCGGGCTCAAATGTGCTTGATGATGGATGAAATGAAGCCCTCGCAAGGGCCTGGATTACAATCGAAGTTGTGGATTTGATTCGAGGAACGGTTTGCGATAATAGAGTGATCGACATGTCCGATTGAGTCTATCGAGAGCTAAAAGCCCAATTGTGCTTGGCCGAGCTGCCGAGGAAACCCTGAGGTTGTACTGTGGTACGGAGCGATGTATCCCAGCCTTGATGAAGCCATGCGAGTGGCTACAAAGTCTGCAAGAGTAAAATGAACCATGGCATCAACGACAGCCTCGATGAGGCAGTAGATGTCCAGCGACCTTCCAAAGCAGACTCGTTCGGCGGAGAAACCTAACCTGGAAGAGGGACAAATACCACGGAAGGACGGCGACAGGGGCCTAGATGCATCCCAAGACCCCCCTGTCCGGGCTCCAAAGATCAGCAACGGCAAGAAGCAGACAGACAGGGGTACCGGGGGTATAGTTCGACCGGCCCGCTTCTCGCCATTCACCACCCAGACTTACGACATGAATCCATGAAGTGCAGGTGCGAGAGGAGCAAGTCCACGGGTGCATGTCGCAACTGCTTCCACTCGGCTTCTGTTGCAGGATCATCCCTTCTTTCCCCCTTACTCAATCTTTTCGTCTTGTCCGATCGCTTTTCTCTCAGATCTCTTCCTTGGCCCCCTCCTCGACACTCTTGATCTGCAAATATCGACTCGAACTAGGCTCAATACAAACGGAACATACCCATTGCAGTCAGCGAACGCGTCAGACTCTTGGCCTTTCCATCATCAACGACTTGGCTCTCTGTGGACCCCAGACTGGGAGCATTACTCGACCTGCCGGACAGCCAACGATAACCTCTTCAATCTAACTACGGCCATCTGTCAATCAGTATCCGACCACATGTTGTGGCAAGGCCTTTGGTTTCGCAAGTGGACATAGCCTTGGAGTAGTCTTTAGCTCCATGTCAGCAGCGGGAACTAAAGACGCCATCTTGAAGATTCATATCAAAATCTGGAACGTCTCTTGGTTAAATTAGCGGGGACGTGGGCAAGCGGGAACTCTACCTTTGTGTCCTCGGAGGGTGATGTGTGAGGGAGGGTTGGCTTTTCCAGGGACCAGCGACGGAGTTTATTTTCGATCAGAAAACGAGGAGTCGTCAGTGGCCGACGAGTCCTAGGCCTTTCCTCTGTTTCATTCATTGACTTGATAAACCCGTTCTGCGATGGACTTTAGCGACAGCGAGGAGGCCTCTTCGCCTTCTGGGACGTTTGTCGACATCTTCAATCATGCCGTCGAACTACCGCCAATCGACAACCAGCCGGCTCGACGCCTGTCCATGGAGGAGGACTATTTTTACGAGCAAGTCTTGACGTACGCTCAACCACCTCAGCCACCAGCTTATCATGCCGCGACTCACGGAGCTTACGAAGGACCTTCACGCAAGGGCAACGAGGCCGTGTTAGACACCGGTCTGCTTTCAGACCAAGAGCTGTTGCCCGCATACTCCTGCGACGTCCATATGGAGACGGTCTTCCAAATGAAGATGGAAATCGAGGATGCAGTCAAGAGGGCCGAGTATCGCAACTGGAGGCCCATGATTGTCGAATTGCACGGTACCGCCCTGCATATCTACTCAGCAAAGAAGAAAGATTTTGGTTGGGGTAAAAGCAGGATGCATGGCCCCGACGTGAAGCCGGACAATCCGTCCTGGTTGAGGAAGGGATCGCTGGAGCGCAGCTACAGTCTGCAGCATGCCGATGTTGGTATAGCCGCGGACTACCAGAAGTACGTTGCATTTGATTTTGTTTTGGGCCTCTCCTGGTGCTGTTCGGCTGTATCATGCAGCAAGAATATTGCTGCGCTTGTTGCTCTGCTGATGTCATGCCTGTATCTCCTCCCTGCCACCAAGCTAATAAGTCAACAGACGCCGCTATGTCATTCGTGTCCGAGCAGAGACAGACCAATTCTTGATATCCTGCGTCGAACTTCAGACTTTCGTCAAGTGGCTTGAGGCTCTCTTCGCCGCCATAGACGTGGCCATACCTATCGATGAGCGAGATTTCCCGCGGGACCAGAGCATCCCGCGCATTCAACGACTACGGTGGTTGCGAGGCCAATTATCCGAACCATCAGCTCCTAATGCCGGTCAAGATTGGGAAAACTTCGGGGCCGCACCATCGTCACCCCTTGAGCCTGTCAATATCTTTGACGCCCAAGCAGATGAACTTGCTGCAGGCAGACAGGAAATATTTCCAGACGCGACACCATTTGCAGATATGGATTTGCCGGGTCTAGCCTCGCCTCGATTCTCAACTGCATCCACGAGATACGACGACATGGACGAGGGCACAGGCAAGTGGCGGCCTCGCCACTTGTGGTCGACGACTCACGATATGGTCTACGCCAAACTTTGTTACGCCGTGCTACTCTTCAAAAGTCCTCGCAAATCAAATTTTGTCATATTCAAGGGCCAACGGTGGCACATTGATTGGAAGACGGGGCAGATGTCGCGGGTGCAGCCCCCCTCATATGGTCAACCCGAGTTCTGGGGTCCATGGCAGGTCATCCACGCGGACAACAGACGTATATGATACTCATCATGGCGCTTGGTTACCATGTCTCATTCCTTGTCTGGCTTCTTCTTCTCGCACATCACTCCCTCACTCCTTCCTCTTATACCCTCTGGCGAGTATCATTTGGGCATGGGTGCGAAAACAAACGTTGCATTATTTGCATTTGATCGCCGTCAAAGAGCGACCCGGCGTTTTTTTTTTTTTTTTGGGAAAGGGCGTTGCATTGCTCTTCTATGATACACATTTCTGCATTTTTCCGGGGATAGCATGAGCAAGAGGTGACCTTGGGACGTTTGCAGCATAGTTTGAAGGAAACAAGGCGTTCAATGTGTGTTGTGTCTTTAGTTGCATCTGGACACATTTGGGTCAGTCTTCCAGAAGGCATCGGCCCAAGTCTTTTGTATATAGCGCTGTCTTGAAGCCGATAGTAAATTTACCTGAACCTCTGCACTTGTTAAGCCTTCTTTCTCCCTGTCCGACCGGAACGCCTGTAACACCTGGTATCTCCGCCATAATCATAGTGCTCGTAAAGTAGCAGTAGTCCGACTCCTGGTTCGTCTTCGACAAATGCACCCTGCCCCTATGCACACACATCTTCAGCTTTCCGCAAGCCATTGCGGACTCCCGTGGTCTAACTGAGCTTGGCCACATATCCGATCGTCGCCATGCTCAGCATCAGCCTCACGGATCTTGGTGACTTGGCCATCCGGAATCGAACAGCTGCTGCACCGCGGTCTCAAAAATCCAATACCGCCGCTCTACTCACATGGCCCAAGACTTGCCATCTGACTCCCAACCCCAATCACCAATCCAGATTCCCTACACATCCGCCATCTCAACCTCCACCGCCCGACTCTCTCTCGCCAGCTCTTCCGCCGGCACGCCCTCCATCAACTCCGCCGCGCCATCAACATCCCGCAGCGCGCCCTCCAGCGCGCCCAGCAGCCCGTCGATCTCCGCCCGCTGCGCAGCAATCGCCTCCCACAGCCCCGCGTTCGCCGCCTGCATGTTCTGCAGCCGCGCGTTCAGCTGGCTCTGCTGGCTCGCGAGGTGTGGCGCCAGATGCGCCGCGAGAACGGCTTCTGCGGGTAGCAAGTGCGGCGGCGTTGGGGGCACAAGTTTGTCATTGCTGTTGTTGTTGTTGTTGTTGGTGTCGTCGCCACCGTTTGTCTCCTCCGCATCCGGCCCGTCTGCGCGCCCCTTCCCCTTCTTCCGTCGTGTGCTTGTATTCTGCGCAGCAGCGTTTTTGCGCCGTAGCGAAGCGTCCCCAACCAGCGCCTCGAGCTCGTTGAGCCGCGCGACGACGTCGTTGCGCGCGAGGGTCTTTGCGAATTCCTGCGCGCACAGGTGGCGCATGCGCTCGACGAGACCGGCTTGGAGGGACTGGAGGGTGTGGGGCGCGTGAGCGGCGATGGTCGGGTAGCAGGCGGCGAAGTTGTCTGGGGAGATCTTGGCGAGGGTGTGGTGCAGGGCCGAGTCGAAGAGGGTTTGGAGGCGTTGGGCGCGCGCGCCGGGGGTGATTGCTACGGGGCGGGAGGGGAGCGGTGGGGAGGCGGGTGGTGGTTTCTTTTGTTGTCGTTCTTGGTCTTGTTCGTCTTTTTGTGATTGCTGCTGCTGCTGCTGCTGCTCTTGTAGTTGTGAGGTGGGTGCTGGAGGCTCTTCGTTGTTTACATTCTCGGCGTGGGCTGAGGGTGCCGCATTGTCTGCTGGCGGCTGCTGGTCTGGTGCCTCAGTCGCCATTTTTGGGGATCCAGCTTAATTTTGATATGCTTAAGTCGAATTTGAAGGCTATGTAGACATTTGGTAAGCAATTTGTCCGAAGTCCGCCGTGCGATCAGGTAGGTAGGTGGTATGGTGTTGGTTGCGAGTGCCAGGAGGGAAGACGCGCCCGAAGCCGAACGCGTTTGGAAACTTTAGGCGGTCCAATTCAGGACATCTGGGAGGCTTGCTGAGTCAGCAATTCAACGACATCTCATCATGAGCTCGGCTTGAGAAAGTTGCTCTCACTTCCACAATTCGTATTGCGCACCAAATCAGCAACTCACAGTGTACCAGACTCTGCTGGGAGTCCTGAACAACCAAGCTCCTGCCTGGCACCATCCACAGTCACCATGTCGCACAGTACGTTGCCCCTTGTCCTTTCCAGCCCCCCTGCTATCAACACCCATGGTCTAACTCTCCAGGCAAAAGAAACACCTCGCGGCCCGTCTTCACAGCGCACGAGCGAAACCTCGCCAAATCCGCCTGGGCCGCCTCCTCCGCCCGCCTGAACCGTGACTCGTTCCTCCCATTCGGCTCCTGCTCGCTGTGCAACGAGGCCGCCGTGGACCCCGTCGCCTGCGTGCAGGGCGACATTTTCTGCCGCGAGTGCGCGCTGAGCAACATCCTCGCTCAGAAGAAGGAAATCAAGCGTCTGGAAAAGACCCGCGAGGCCGAGGACCGAGACGCTGCGGAGGACAAGGCTCGGCTGGATGAGGAGGCGCAAGCCAGGGCTGTGAAGGAGTTTGAGCTTGTGCAGGCTGGGTTTGATGTGCAGGAGACGTCGGGGTCACGGGCTGGCGAGAAGCGGAAGGCTCCTGCTGATGAGGACGATGGTGATGCTGCAGGGCAAGGGGAACGCGCAAAGGCGCGTAAGGCCAATGCGGATGACAATGTGGGTTTGGAAACATCATGTCACGCCTTCCATGCTTCGCATGTACTGATTCTGTCTGCAGAGCGCCAAATCTGTCCTTCCGTCATTCTGGGTCCCATCTGTAACACCAACGTCCAACACCAAGGACAAGTTGCACGAGATCAAGAAAAAGGCCAAGACATCCCCAGTCTGCCCATCATCGAAAGAGAACCTACCTCACACCTACTCCCTGCACACTCTAATAACAATCAACTTCGCCGAGGAGGGTTCGAAGGATACCAAAGCCAAAGCGAGAATATGCCCCTCCTGCAAAAAGGGCCTATCCAACTCGTCGAAAGCCACGATGGCCAAACCCTGCGGCCACGTTCTCTGCAAGCCTTGCGCCACTCAGTTCATGAAGCCGTCTGGCAAATTGGATCCACACGCCGACCCAGGAGAATCAGATACACCAGACACGATTCGCTGCTACACTTGCGACGCGGATGTCACGGAACGACCTTCGAAAAAGAGCGGTGAGAAGAAGGACAAGGAGAAGATCCGTCCAGGTGTTGTTGAATTAAAGAGTGATGGGACGGGCTTCTCGGCTGGGGGTACAAACGAAGTCAAGAAATCGGGGACTGCATTCCAGTGCTGAGGAAGGTTGATTGCGACGCTCGCGGATAGGACGTCCTCCCACACACCAATCACATCTCCACCTGGAGTGCCAGAGGGCTTCCATCTTGCACGGTCCCTTCTCCCTATCGGAGCGGAAGCTCCGGTATTCATGATGGTTCCGACACAGATGTCATAGGTCAAAGATATCTCCCTTCTGAAATACAAGTAGTACCTTGGCATTCGGGCGGAGATCGATGTGACTGGTGTTACATGAAAGGCGGGCAGACTACCTAATAGTGAGGCGGGACCCTGCCCAATAAACGTGGACACAGCACCTACGAGTATTGGTTTCCTTCACCCGGCAGTGTAGTATGTACTGTACTCCTTGTCGGTGACTCACGCGCGGAATACAAAGGCGGACCAAGCTGTCGGCTGCGTTTTCGCTGACCGCTGCTTGCACACTGTCCGCTGGCTATGTTTGGTCAGAAGTCAGAGGACCGTCGTGCAGGAGTGATGCAGCCCGAGGGAGGGGCATGACACCCTGCCGCCACCAACATAACTACCCCTTGTGTCCCGTTGACTCATTCTAACTCGAAGCATGAGATTCTCGTTGCCGCAGACAAATTTCATGATGACATCTGCAATGTTCAAGTTGGAGAGTCACTCTACAAAGCTATATATTACGCCTTGTAGCGCTTGATTGAAGATGCTCCGAGCTTCATCTTCAAAAAATTCCAAGGCAAGTACGAAAACTCTTGCTGTACTTCATCTTGAGAACTGAGTCTTTAAAGCCAGTACCATTGGTCGAGACAACATAGTCACGCCTGCTCAAAGCATCACCACCGAGAACGAGAGAACACAAGCAGTACTGATCCCAGGGGCGACTTTTCTGGGGCTTTCCATCATGAGCTCACAACATGCTACGTTGGGGTCCTCTCTGAGTCCCACTCAGGCCGATCAGGCCATCATCAACTTCAATGTTGCCAAGAAGAATCCGCGATTACCTTGCTTTTCAATGAAAGCCCACAAAAGGCAGCCGGGGTTTTTCGGCAGACAGAGTACCCTTGAATTGATCGACGCACACTTGCTTCCAGAGAACAGGCGGAATGTCACCTTTGCCGAGAGCTCCCTGCGCTCGTACGCACTCTGCGGCATGGGCGGTATTGGCAAGACACAGATTGCAGTGGAGTACGCGTATTCGCGCAGGTCAAAGTACGACGCCATTTTCTTCTTAACTGCAGATGGCAAGACGGTTCTGGCTGAAGAATTCGCGCGCATCGCGGTTCAATTGGGCCTAGAAGAACAGAGTGAGGCTAAAGATCTCACGGTCTCTTGTGAGATCGTGAAGGGCTGGCTGTCCAACCCCATGCGCCTATATAGTCACTCTCGACCAGAGTACAACGAAGTATCCTGGCTCCTCATATTCGACAACGTAGATGATCTCGATGCCTTGGAGGAGTTTTGGCCGACGACCGGCTCAGGCGCGGTTCTCATCACAAGCCGTGACAGTCTGGCAAAGAACCAAATCTACACCGCAAACAACGGACTCGATCTTAAGCCATTTGCGACTTCCGATGCCGTTCAGTTCCTCGGCACCCTGACCCAAAGGTCCTTGCAGCCTGGCAAGGAGAAAGACATGGCCGAGGTGGCAGATAAGCTTGGGGGTCTACCGCTACTTATCACACAGATGGCTGGTGTCATGACACGGCTGCGACTGTCTTACTCTGAATTCATCGACTTGTACAATTCAAGCGGCATTGATCAGATCGGTACGACAGGCTCAACTGTGTCAAATGCACAGCAAGTGTACTCCATTTCATACAAGCTGGGCTTCGATGGTCTCGCTCCAATGAGCTTCGGGTTGTTGGCTCTGATCGCCATACTAGACCCAGACAGGATCCCGGAAGAGATCTTGACGGCGGCATGCTCTGAGGCGACTCTGGAGAACTTTCCGAAGACTCTTCCACAGTATTATGAAGCAAGAGCACAGCTCCTCCAGACATCGCTCATCAACCGGAACCCAGACACAGGTGACATATGGGTTCATCGTATCGTCCAGGATGTCACCAGAGGCAAGCTAGTTCAAAAGCAGATGATCGCAATCTTCAACCTGGCAGTCCGCGCAGTCTCAGAGATCTGGCCATTCACAACTTTGGAAGCTCGCTTCCAGACTGCCCGCTACAAGACTTGTATGCTCCTGTTTCCCAGCATCGTACGTCTGAGAGATGCACACGAAATGATCTCATCATTTGAGGCGTTTCGCTATGAAATTAGCGCGGCCAAGTTGTTTGGTGATGCAGGATGGTAAGCTCATAATCTCTTCGACATCGCAATATTTTACCAATCGTTGATTTTGATATGCTAGGTACCGATTCGAAAGAGGGTTCCAGGAGGAATCAAAGAACTGGTTTACGTTGGTACCGACCATTTGCAACGGCCTAGAGGATAAATCATCCGATGAAGCCTTGTACATGATACGGGATACTCATCATAACCTTGGGACAGCCTCGGGCGAGACCAACGACATAGGGCGCTTTCGTGAAGAATCCGGTATATGGCTGGAGATGCTCCTGGACAGAAATGTGGTGGATTACGAGCTGGGCATGGGCTACAACGAGCACGGAAACTCACAGGCCATGCACGGTCGGTGGGAAACCGCGAGCTGGCACTACTCCAAGGCAATCGAGACTTTTCAAGCCCTGCCGAATTACCAAGACACCATGAAGGGTTGGTCAGCCGCGAACCAGGGACTCATCTATTGGATCCTGGGCGATCTCGAGGCCGCGGAGAGGACTTTCATTGATATCATTGAGGTCTTCCGCAATGCTTACGGAGTTGACGACACCCACAGCTTCAGGTAAGCCGCATCGCTTTTTTCAACCAAATCCTGACGCCAATACCCTTTCTCCCCGCTCCTTTCTTCATCCTTTTGTCTCACCATCCTCGTGTCTCATCTTTTCAGTCACCAATTACTACCAACACATCGTATTGACACTCGGATTTAGAACCGGGAAGATGCTCCATGGGCTCGGCAATGTGTATGTCAGCCAGGGCAAGTTCGAAAAAGGCATGGAGTACCACCTCCGTTGCCTGAAGCAGTATCGTGCCACGCTGGGTGACAGGCACCATCGGATTGGAGATATCTGTCACCGTTTGGCAGACGACAATCTCCGCTTCCAAAACTATGCTGAAGCTCAGTCTGTCAACCCCACTTTCGTATATATATGGACGTGCAAGCTAATGTTTTCAGGACACTCATCAACCAAGCCCTCAAAGTTTTCACCGGTCGCCTACAATACAGGCAAGAACTTGCGCGGTCAACCTACAAAGCTTCACAAGTGTCTCTTGCATTGAGAGACGCGGGCAAAGCGGAGTCGGAGCGTCGCAATGCGTTCAATCTGCGTCAAACACTAGTCCCAGACGATCACCGAGGAATTGACGAGATCAGTGAGGTGGACTACGATGACCTCGTTGTCTTCTGGTCACGGTGATCACTCACTGTCACGGTATGGGGCTCATAATAACTAGGTAGTCAAGGTAGTAATGGTCCAGGCCGAGCTGCAGCCTGTAGCTCCAGCTCGCCTTTCCTAGGACCCTGAAATACCTAGGTACAGTTCTCAATACGTACTATTTGTAATGGTTGCACGGAACTGGTAAAGTAGGCCCTGAATGTTATATACACAAATTTTCTCGACTGGCTTCACACGCCGTGAGCCAGGGTCATTCAGCATATGCTCCTCGAGCCACTTCCAGTCAAAGACCAGACAGAGTTGTCAGCGCAGGGGCTTTCGCGAACACTAGTACCATCGACCCTCAAGGCGATATTGGTATCGCGAGTGTTGGGAAACTCGGTCCTGGCGGCGATGCGAACCTCACCGCCACCATTAACGACACCTCCCCTGACGCGGAAGTTATAACAGTTCTCGATCAACATGGCGTTGTTCCCATTGCTCGCCAAATCGGCGTAGCCAATGTCGATTCCACCAGACTGCGACACACAAAAGATGCCACGGCCACCGCCACGGGACACAACTCTGTCGACGTTAATGTTGGTGCCATAGCCGCCACTCTTCTGCCCAGCGTTGTTGGCAAAGCGCAGCGTGGCGTATCCGGTGCCACTGCCAACGTTGTTTCCGTCGACGAGGCCGACGTCGACATCGGTCGATGCTTGGATCAGCAAGCCACATTCGCCAACGTCACGAGCAATGACGGTGCCGACGGTAAGCCCGAAGATGTTCCAGGTCTCGACCGCGTGGCTGCTGGCGCCCGAGACGTCGATCCTGTCCATGCGGACGTTGTAGTTGGCGGCGTTGTCGCGCTCGAAGCGGATGCCCATGCCCGATGACAGGCGCATGGTGATCTGCCCGAGCGTGAGGCCACTAGTGCCGTAGAAGCGCATGCCGAAGTACGGGCTTCCGGTCATGGAGAGGTATGCGATGTTCACGTTCTGGGTGTCGAGGGACTCGATGGCGCCGCGGCCGCTGCGGGAGGCGACGTCGATGGTGCCGCAGCCTTCGAAGGTTTTGCCGCTCCCGATGGAGATGGTGTTGGCGCCGATGGAGCCGGAGGCCCGGACCACAATGCGGCCGGAGCTGATGCTGTCCACAGCGGCTTGGATAGCCGCGCGATAGTCGGGGCCGGAGTAGACGGTGGTGCTGGGACCTCGCACAGCCTGGTAGTTGCCGCTCGAGCCGGAGACCCAGGCAGCTGGTGTGCCTGCTCCGCACTACATCAGACTCTGTCAGCTTCTACCTGCAAGATATTTCAGAAGGGTGCGAGGAGGGCCGCTTCTAGTCTCACGAGAATCTACTTCCAACACACTGTACAGATAGCCGCAAGGAAACAGGACCTGGGAACACTCACCTGGGCAGCGACAGCAGAGGCGAGCGCCAATATCGCGCTTGTTAAACTGAGAAGCCGGACCATCTTTGGGTAACTTGACAGGATTGTGCACAGGAGTCAAGCAATGTACGCGATATCGTCAGTTGTGGACTTCACATGGCGCTGTATTAGGTTTATATATCCATGTGGACGGGGTGCGCCGTGCAATTGGGTGGAAGGGAGAGTCACGATACAACCCACCATTAGGGTTGGTCTCGAGCGGCGTATTCGGGGACTGGGGACTACTACGGCGGAGGGATCAAGTCCGCCTTGGAGGTAAACACCAACAATGCTTGGTCGAAATATTCCCACCACAGAGATCGGGAGTCGGGAAGCTTTGGACGAGTCACGTCAAAAATGTCCCCAAGACAGCAAAGGTTCGGACGGTAATCTAAGGGTCCCACCATCAGTTGTTGATACCAAAAATGGTTACTTTTGTTGTACAATATTACCCTGGTTTATTTGTTAGCCTAGGGCTTCGTAGTTGCAACCGGAACTCTATTTGCACAAGTACTTGAAGTTCACGTTTCTGATGATACATGATACACACAATCAGGACAGCCTTTCACACAGTACCGCACGTTACGTAGCCCAAGCATTAGCACATTAAAGGAATAAATCCTAAGAACGGCAGCACTGTGTGTGCCTAAAGTCTTAATGTAGTATCACACTCAGGCACAAGCAGTACTATTGCAAATAGAGTTCCGGCCGCAACTAGGATGCCCGGAGCTAACAAACAAACCAGGGTAATATTGTACTTGGACCTCGGGATGGTGACCTGGATTGGGTTTGATAAGCAATTAGGGCTCGGGTTTTTGAGCACATACATACACCTGGGCACTCTTCTTGCAGACCTTGGAAGCCAGTGTGGCCAAGGCGGCCAAGCTTGAATCTCCGAGCCTCTTTACAAACCTTGGAATTCACTGCTAATAGGCTTGGTTGCTGCGTACGGCCAGTAACAGACGAAAAGCTAGTGTATGTAAAGCCTGGCCCCGAGATTTGAGGTCAGGTGCAGGTGGGGATCATCACTAGCGAAAGGTTGCACGATTATGAATTTCTCCGGGAATCTAGGCTCCCCTCTTTGACGTGCCTGATCATATCTTCATATGGTTTTGAATTAGAAAAAGAGATGATGGGGTGGATAATGTGGGCGTAGCAAATCGATGTATTGCACTCTAGTCTGAGCACCATTTGCAGTTATCACGGACTCAAGCGAAGCACGCACAAATTAGAACAATACGGCCTCACGAATAACGCACATCCCTTGATTCCGGCTCCCGGCTCGCAAAGGGAGCATTTCCTGGATGTCAAATGTATATTGGAGGGTCAGTCCAGTATATATACCAAGGGCAGAGACATCTGCTCAATTTTGATCGCCAACGGCAGTCAACCCTTGTGTATATGGATCTGCAACTGAATCCTACCACATGGCCTCCTGAATAGGCGGTCTCTAGCTTCAAGACCGAGGGAAAAAAACTCTCAAGAACTACCTTAGGTGAGGTCCTTTCTTTTCTGTTGCCGTTGCGAAGGCCGCCCGGGGATCGCTGAGATGATGGCTTCTTGACCTATGAAGGTATCGATAAGCTGGTCGACTGGGTAGTCGTCGTCTACCTTGATCACTTTGCTGTTCGGGGGCAGGTACAATGTGAAGGAGTGCCGAGAGAGAATCGTCAGCTCGAAGGCATTCAATGTGTTCTCTTGGGGGCGCAGCGAAGACTTTGGTGCCAAAGAGACCTCCGGCCCACAATACGCCGTGGTCAGCATGGTGTTTTGGTGGTCGGGCTGTAGCCTATAGGCTGGACAGAGAACTTAGAAGTGACTCATTCCAGTACTCATGACATTCTTGATCACGGTCGTAATTGCATCGAGCATCACAGATGCTGACTATGCGAGATTCAGGTGAAATTTGAGTGAGTTTTGCAGGATGATATGTAGAAAAGGGGGTTAGGTGTGCTTGCCTGGTGGAAGAGCTCCTCCTGTATTTGTTTGCCTGCGGTCCGGAGCGTGCCGCATCCGACCTGACGTACTATATCACCTCCTCTATATCTTGTCTCTCCTTTTTCTGCCCCTGAGATCTCATGAAGCCATTCGTCCCAAATCTATTGAGGGGATCTCCAAAAGCAGCTTTCGATTGCTGGAAATATTTCGTACCTTGCATCACCGAAGCTCCGCTCACTTGGCACAGGCAACTGCAGCTTGCGATGTCGGCCCTCGACGACTGGGTCCTCGCCGCCGCGGCAGCCCCGACTCACGAGCGGGAAGACTCTACCACAGCACCTCCTGACCAGGATCCGAGCGCTACACACATGGCGACAGACGCCCAATCTGTTCGAGTTCCAGCCCAGCACGGCGCCGCCACGCGCTTGCGCAAAGGCCAAACGCTCCGGCTGATCAACACGCACGGTACCCAGGTCGTCGACCTCTGGGCCTTCAACGCGGCGGATCTGGCCGAGCACATGTCCATGCCGCACACGCGCGCCTCCCTCAACAAGCTCACCCCCGCCGTGGGCGACAGCTTCGTGACCAACCGCCGCGACGCCATCCTCACCATCACGGCGGACTCCAGCCCGGGCAAGCACGACACGCTGATCCCGGCGTGCGATGCGCACCGGTACAGGAAGCAGTATGGTATCAAAGAGTACCACCGCAACTGCAATGACAATTTGAGGGAAGCGCTGGAGGAGATTGGGGAGAAGGGGTTTGAGTTTGCGCCGGGGCCCTTTAACGTGTGGATGAATATCCCGGTGAGCGAGGGGGGAGAGCTGTTGTGGAAGGCGACGGTCAGTAAGAGTGGGGACTATATCGACTTCAGGGCCGAGATGGAGTGCATTGTTGCGATGAGTGCTTGCCCGAACGATTTCATGGAGATCAACAGCGGGAAGTGTGAGGATGTCCACTTCAGTGTCACCTAGGTAATGTCTTCCCAGACTGAATCCGTGTTCCCGTCTTGATATTAATATTAGTGAAAGCATCGCGATGTAACGAATGTTCTAAATCTAAACTTTTGTTATCAGAAATCGTGTTTGTGGCCTCCCTTCCTGCCAAATTACCAACGGTGTTCGTCCCAATCCTAAGCAAAATTGCTCAGGATACTGTACACAATCCCTACAGCAGCCACCCCAAGCAACTTCTCAGGCACCGCCATCGACACAGCGGCGCGACTGACGAAAACCTTCCCGTCTCTGTGCCTGGCAACTGGCACCTTGCCCCAGCCCTTGATGGGATTGTTCCCCGGCAGATCACTCAGGGTTCCATAAATCTGCTCTGAAAAGGGCGACTCAATTGTGCAGATGTCGCTGTACTGCCTGGACTCGACGCCGCCGCAGGTGTGCATACCATCCTCCCCAGTATTGCAGGTGTCGATGACATGCTGCAGGATCGCCGGGTCCCACGCGGCGATGAAGTCGGCATGCGCGGAGCAGCCGGTGCTATCGCCATTCGCCAGCACGAATGGCTGGTGGCCAGGGCCCGAGAAGGACGTCCACCGGTGCGCGAACGCCTCGGTCTTCCAGTACGTCTCCGCCATGATGTGAGGCGTGTGGATGAAGCCCGGGGGGCAGTTCTGCTTGTGGCCGTAGCTGGTCGGGAAGACCATGTTGTGCTCATGGTCGTCCAGGCTCTTGGACGGGTCGTAGCACGACGGGAAGTGCACGTCCTGGCGCAGCGGCGAGCCGTACCCGTCGCAGTTGGCGTCCGGGAAGCCCTGCCCGGCCTCCCTGTTGTACGGGTCCTGGATCCCGCAGTTCGAGCCGTCCGACTCCGCCGCGGACAGCCAGCTGGGCGGGTCGTAGCCCGAGCGCGGGCACGTCCACTGCGAGGGCTGGATCGGCGCGCCGCTGCCCGCGTCGAGCTGCACCCTGCCGCCGGCGCTGGGGCACTTGCGCGCCATGGCGTCGCCCGAGTGGACCTGCAGGCCGACGGGGAAGGCGGTGAGCTGGTCGTCGGTCGGCTCGAAGAAGTAGTACACGTTGAAGTAGGACAGCTCGACGGGCTCGAGCGTGCCGGCAGCCGGGTCGCGGAAGTACAGCTTGGGCACCCAGTAGGCGCTGTTGTCGCCGCGGACCATAGCGTTGCTGCAGGCGGAGGACAAGAGGGTGTCGCCAGTTGCTGAGACGCCCATGTTGCTGCCGCCGAAAACGGTGTGGACGTGGGAGGAGGTCTTGCCCGGCATGATGATGGGATCCATCCGGCCTTCTGTCAGGGGCGCGGGCCCGGTGAAGCGGAGGACAGCATGCGTTCTGCTCTCCTTGGCCGCTTGGGCTGTGCCAGCCAGCAAAGCCAGTGCGTACTGCAACAAATTCATGGCGATTGATCGGAGTTTATCTCTCCTCTGAGAAAGTTGCGCAGCTGAAGACCTAATTGTGTTGCTAATGTTCTGCACTCGGATCGAGCATGCGTGCGGGTTATTTGATAGATCTTTGGCGTGATACTTGACAAGATTGTAGGTAATTCTGGGTCGACAGATTATCGAAATACAGATGCGAGAGACATATAGAACGCTCTCTACCGGGCAGACCATCTCTTTTCATTCGCAATCCCCGTCCTCACATCCCAGAACCACAATTGCAAGTCCGAGTAGGTAAGCATTCTAAATTTCTCCTGGAGTCAATGGTCCTTGGGGGCATCTGAGGCTCAGACTTCGGCTTCGTCATGGCACAGTGATGCGAGCCACCACCGCTCGCTAGGGGAACTGAACTTCTCACATAATCATGTTGCCACCGATGATACCCAAAAGAGGTGAAGGGTGGAAGGCTGGAGGCGCTGAGTAATAATATCGAGATCTAGATGATGTGGAGTTCCAAGGTTTTGTTCCTACATTATACACCTCTGATGGTCCTCTTGCGGTAAGCTGGTTGTGGTGCGGCTGGCAAGTCATTTTGCTTTGGGTATGTAGTAATCAAGCTTGAGCTCGCACTTGTACCTGACATCTGGAGACCTAGACCGTCCTGGGATAAGTGCACCGGGCTAGGTGTTGACCATCGCTTCGATTCCAGGATCCCACCTCCACGAAAACATGGCGTCGATCTTGACGTTCTCCTCAAGGTCCTCCGGAGTCTGGACCCGGACAAGCCTTGGAACGTTGACCCAGTAGAACGGGCAATGGAGTGTCTCATAACCTCGGAAATGCATAGCTTGAGTGATCATAGACTGGAAACATGGGGGCAATAGTCAGCCGGCAGCTTCTGAGATTGCAGATGTTCAATTTGGATACACTCTCGCATCTTCATGGGCATCCGCTAAGGGTGTGCTGCGAGAACAGTCGGCAGTGTCTAAATACAAGGCTGTGGACTCAAGGTGGCTGTTGTTAACAAAATGACTGTCCAGGTGCCTTCGTGCATCTAGATGGCCAAATGGGCTCGGAATGAGCGCGAATGGCAGCTGGTGGCCCTGCCAGTTCAGGACAAATGCGATAGATACAGGGGCCTTGGTAGGTAGTAAATCTTACGATTTCTCCTGCTGTGTGAATTTAAAAGGACGTCCTTGCGCACCCATCGCTTCTACGGCAAGTGGTCTGCCCAGGTAGTTGATGGGGTTGATTCCCTTCCTCTATTAGTGTCGAATTCGATATGCTTCCTACTTATGTAAGTTCCTGTCCCGATCACAACTTCTTTCCCAGGAGCACACCCACTCGCAGACGACAATGCCCTCCGCAGCACGCCATTCTTCCAACCTCGATAGTTGTAAGAAGGGTATCCCCTGACATGAGTCAAATCGTGAAAGAAGCCAACAGGTAGGTGGTTGCTATCTGTTATGGCTGAGCCTGTCTTCCAAGGCCCTTTGCAGTCGAAACCTCGAATATGTTCCCACACGCGTCTTCCATCCCAACATTGATCCAGTCACAATAGCCGAGTCGTCAAGGCGAGCGAATCTTAAGCTTATGCTAACGATTTCGCAGGAGTCCCTGAGTTCGAGGTACCAAAGCGGCAGAATTTCAACGTCAAAAAATGTGACACAAAGAGTGTCCGGGGAAAGTCAGCACCACAAAGACATCGACAAGGGCAAAGACATGACGACTACCTGAGTTTGAAAAGCACCACAAAGAGCACACGCCGAAATACAGAATCCGGAGAAAGCCACAGCCACCACAAAGACACACGGATACTGGTGAGTGGTGGTGGGTGGCGAGAACCTGAGTTGACATTGACAAGACAAACACGAAACACTGCTTGACGAAAGCCACCAAGACGTGGCCACCAAGAGATAGCCACCAGATGGGTCAGCAGAGGATGTGGCCCCAGATGTGGCTACCGAGATGTGGCTGCCAGGATGTGGTCACCGAGAGGTGGCTTCCAAGAAGAGACAGCACATATAAAGAACTGTAAGTACGAACCTGATATTCCCTACCCTGCCTTGACGAGTCTATTTCTTTTTTGAACGTTTCTAAGTGCATGCGAAATGCAGGAGAACGGAGTGAGCCAAATGCTATTGAACGAACACAGGCGGAGGAGACGACAACGATGATCGCATTCAAAAGACAGACCTTGATCAATACCTATGGAACGGAGCTCTTCAACACCACACCAGATGAAGCTAGTGAGAGGACTATATATGTCCCATCCACTCTCGCCATTCGACATGAACACTAAGGGAAACAGCGTCTACTGGTACAGCCGGACTGAACCATCACGTGCGGTTCTACCCGGCTCACACCAAAAACGCTCGAACTTCAAGGTTGCTCACGACAAATCTACAGCTGCCGGCAGATGCCTGCAACTCAACCTTGCCAAACAGTGCAGAGATATCTCCATCGGACATCACAGAGCCTTCAGCCCGCACACCATCAGCAATACACGTCGACGGCTGTCAAGATGCCCAGGGTTGAGATCACCCGTACTCTTGTTCCACAAGACTCTTGGTGCAGCTGGCTTTGGGCTGCGCCCCAAGCCACGCAATCCAGAACGCACACCTTTGTCCACCACGGTCACAACACAACCACACGAAGCCCTCCATATCCAGCAAGGTCATCGTCACCTAGAGGCAGCCGTGCATCTTCGCAGCGGCAGGCGTCCGCACCGCCAGCCAGACAGCTTGCCCAAGAAGCGAGAAATGAAATCAACGAGGAGCACGAACGAGAAGAGTCCAAAAGTCATGCGTCTTGGAGCCAGCAAGCGAACGGCGGATATCAGGGAGACTGCTGCCGTGACGAGCGTCCATCTAGCCAGTGCCATGCGAAGTGCTGGCACTCTCGCAATGGCCAGCAGCCTGGCTGCCATTTTGTGCCTTACGGTGAAGTGACAACATTTCGTTGTCGAGGATTCGAGAACATGCTTGATGAACTCATTCGACGAATGGAGGATCCAAACTATGTTCCTACCAGAGTGGAGAGAATCATAATGGTGATTTATTGGGCGTACCGACGGCAGCACTGTGTGAAGCGATAGGATTTGGGACGTGTCGCATTGCGAGATCGTTCTATGGAGCTAAGGCCTAGGTAGTGGTGCACAAGGTGGCCAGCGGCTTGTGTGCGTGAGGAGCCGCAGGATGAGAGCAATGAACTCCCTCTCCTCAATCCTTTCTGTTTCTGACCATGGTATGTGACTGGTGCAGATTAAAGGGGACCGCAGTATGATTGCTAATGTGCCTACGGTTATGCCTCAGCTTGTTCGTGGGTCAGACGCCCTTTACTAAGAGCGGGCCTCCATGATGATCTATAATTTGTTCACTGAATTATAGGGGTACCCAATGTGTATGCCAGGATAAGAGTGTCAAGGTGCTAGACGGCTATGAGTGAGGGCGAGGGTGACGAGGATGAAAAGGATGAAGAAGCCCATGTGTAGGTATGAAGAAAGGGGAGGTAGGTATGATAGCGGCGACGACAACGGCGACGACCAGCGTTCAAGTAGCCAAAGCTTCTTGTGATCTATGGCAAGGATCAGCCCTCGTACACTGGTGGAGAGTACATAGATTAGAAGAAAGTCGTTCGAGAACAGCCACTCGAGGAAGCTTTGGAAGAACCAAATGCTGGTGTTAAAGGCCTGTCGTTGAAGTTCGCAGCCGCGCCGAGCAGGGGTCTGACCCCCTCGCTGGAATCGACCCTATTGGCCAGCGCATCCAAGCTGGGAAATTCTCAGCATCATCACCATCACCACTGAGTCCTCGACACGCTTTGCGCCACCTCTTCAGGCTCCTTTTCAGGCTTCTTCCACCCCGCCGTTCCAGCTTCTCCCCCACCCGCTAAAAACAAAAATGGACGCCTCAACTTCTTTCGACGCCTCCGACCTCCAAAATCTCTCCGCCAGCGACAAGCAGGAGCTGCAGCAATTCATCGCCCACGAGAACCAGCGGGCACACATCCACCAACGTACGCCGATGCGCGCCCTCCGCTTGCCCAGGGGAAGTCTCTAGCTAACGGGAACGACTTTTGTGCAGGATCTCACGAGCTTACCCAGATGTGCTGGAACAAGTGCGTTACCGGATCGATCAAGAACAATGCGCTGGACAAGGGCGAGCAGTCGTGTTTGGCGAACTGCGTCGAGCGATTCTTTGACGTTAGCACGCTTGCTGTGAAGCATTTGCAGGAGCAACGTCGGTGAATTGGGGGAGGGGAGGCGCGAGGGCAGCGATATTCCCCACCAGGATAATAGGACACCTCGGTCCACAAACGGCAACATCACAGAACTATATAGCTACGGAAGGCTTGCTTGTGGGAGACCGGGAGAAGAAAGACAAGCTACGGCATGGGATAAGCATCAAAGATGGCAAGGCCACTTTGCACCGGGACGGAGGCGGAAGCGCTTGGGAATAGAATATAGAGGCCGGATGGAGCCCACCGGCAGGGCGAACAGCCCCCAGCAGCGGTGAATAAGCACACTGCATATGTATCACACAAGACGAGAAAGAGAACAGGCCATGGGAGGATATGGACTTGTCAATTCAATCCATTGGTATCGTCAGCCCTTCGGCTTGAAAATCCTCCTTGACGCCGGGCAGATTGTGCCTGAAAATCAGTCCCTTTTTTATGTCCCGTAACCCTCCCTAAATCATGACCAGATACCCATCCACTTCCCGAGGAGCATTTAGACAAGAGCCAGCTTGGTGGCAGCGATATCGAGAGCGTCAACGTCGGGTGTAAGGCGAGCGTAGGCCTTCTTGGAGCCGTCAGGGCTATTGTAGGGTGTCAGTACATGTGCAGCAACTTTCGTGTCTCTCGCGCCGGAAGCTGGTGTACGTACCGGATCAGGGTGTTGATCTTGACGGTGTCAATGTCGTAAAGCTTCTTCAGGGCAGCCTTGATCTGGGCCTTGTTGGCCTTGACATCGACAATGAAGACAAGGGTGTTGTTCTCCTCGATCTTCTTCATCGCGCTCTCGGTGTTGAGAGGGTGCACGATGATCTTGTGCTCATCCAGACGAGGCTGGTGGAGGATGGACTTGCGCAGGTACTTGGGGTCGCGGGCCAGAGTGAGGGTCTTGGGGCGGCGGAACGAGGTCGACGTGCGGACCTTGTTCTTCTTGTGCGAGTGGACCTGGAAGAGACAAGCTGCTTAGCACAAACGGCACTCCACCGGGTTCTGAAGTCGCAGCACGACCGCGTCACACAGGACGCAAAATAGACAAATGTAAGCTACTTACGCCCTTCAGCGCTGACTTCGCAGCAGCCTTGGCCTGCTTGGAGCCGGCCTTGCCCTTGGTACCTGATCATGAGAATGACGCATCAGCAATCGCCCTTTCTGCGGTGAAAGAACTCGCAAAATCTGCTGCTGCTGGTATGCATCGCATCGTCGCCTGAGGTTTGTAGGTGGTCGAGGCCAGTGTCGTTTGTGTGCTGTTTGGTTGGTGGCAGTGGCCGACACAGACGGGCCTCGCCCCTCAGGTTGGAAGCGTGCGCAACTTCATTTTTCGTCGAGTTGAGGAATTTGTTGTTCAGGGAGTTGTACCTGTCTTGGAAGGAGCCATTTCGAATTCTCTGCGATTGGGGAATGCGTCGTTGAACTCGGGTTGTCGCTGTGATTGTCGTCGGCCGCTTGGGAGAAAAGCAGAGTTTCGGCGAAGTTTTTCTTAGCTATTTGAGTGGGCCGACGAATTTCGGCGCTAAATCACGTGCAGGATTTCCATCTTGCAGGGGGGGTTCATTACTGGCTGACTCAGCATTGTGATCCCTCGGTCAACTACGCGAATCTTTTTTTGTATTATGAAATGTTTAACTATCGCCTACAAACACCATCATGGCAATCCACAAGAAGGGGAAACCCAAGTTAAAACTGACTGCCGGTCGGCCTCCAATTCTCCACCCAAAGCCCAAGTCGATTTCCAGGAAGGCCACCAAGGCGCTCATCGGGCAGATCCATGCACTAGAAAAGAGGAAAGCACAGGCAGTTCGCGATGGCGACAAAGCTGCGGAGGCCAAGGTCGCGGCGGAGATCGCAGCATTGGGAGGAATCGAGAAATATCAACAGGCCAGCCTCCAAGGACAGAGGGTTGACCGCGGAGGAGACAGCTCCAGGGTGCTGATGGAATGGCTCAAGCCTGTCGAGGCCGAATTGAAGGCCACGACTTCCAATGACGGTTCGACTGGGCGCTTACGGATGCTAGAGGTCGGAGCTCTCAGCACCACAAATTCGTGTTCCCGCAGCGGCTTCTTCGACATCCAGCGCATCGACCTCAACAGCCAAGGCGAAGGCATTTTCCAGCAAGACTTCATGCAACGGCCTCTGCCCAAGGACGACACCGAGTGTTTCGACATTATCAGCTTATCCTTGGTCCTCAACTTCGTTCCTGATCCCGTGGGTCGAGGTGACATGCTTCTCCGAACTTTGGACTTCCTGCGCCAGCCGATGTGCGTCAAAGATGAGATGACCTCCGAGCTGAAACCATGGTTCCCAAGCCTATTCTTCGTCCTCCCAGCGCCATGCGTCTCAAATTCTCGATATCTTGATGAGAAGAAACTCAATTACATCTTGGCTTCTTTGGGATATGAGGTGAAGGAGAGCAAGAAAACTTTGAAGCTGGTCTACTACTTGCTCATCCGAACCGCGAAGGCCCCCGCGGTCTCGGGCGCGGGCGTTGCGTTCACCAAGAAGGAACTGCGCTCGGGTGCTTCACGAAACAACTTTGCTATCGTGCTCAAGAAGCCGGCATGACGAGCTTCGGTATCGGAGCATGGTCAACAAATTGGGATTGATGAGAGACCACCCCATACCCATGTCATATTGCCACATGGGTTGGCTGGTCATGGATACCACGGTCGAGGACAACTTCCGTGCGAGAACGCCGCGTGTGGTGCAACATCGAAGATCCGGGACGCCGGTACGGACATGACACCCAACTCCGGAGCATGTACATCTTTCTGGACACCGTTTGAACTATTAAGCAAGCTTTCCACTACGGCAGTACCAGACTTTTTGACATGCCGAATCCGACATAACGACGCCCATGTGCCTGAATCCCAGCATACGGAGTACACAGTACAGACGTTTCCCCACACGAGTGCAGAAGCATGCCTGCCGTTGAGTTTGCGATGACACAAACCTTACGTGTCCGGCTACAATTTACTTTCCATTGACGCCGAAGAAGATCCACCACCCACCAGCTGCTCGCTCACTTGCCAAAGACGCTTTGCATGATTCGGGTCCATAGCCCAGGGTGCGGGACGGGCGATCTGGCAATCCACAAGATACACATGCTCTGGGTCTAGAACTCCGTTTGTCAGGAACCGAAAACTATGTTCATTGGTCCCGGGCATGTGTGGCATGACGTTCACTTACCGGAGATTGCAGGATCGAGAGCAGCTACCAGAGTCGTTGCACAGCCCTGGTCAAGGCTCTTGAATGCACTGGCAGGCATGCTTTGTATTTTCTCCTTAACTGATGGCGACAGCTCATCCCCGACAATGTTGGTGTTGATTTCTGCGAAGCCACACTCGTCAGCGTCAACATCAGATGGATGGCAACAATACGCTTGAATGTCCAGCGAAACTAGTGGGCTGGGACTCGCCATCGCCAGGGCAGGGCACACGAAGTCCAAGCAGCTTGGACTGTTCCTAGCCAGGTCAACAGGGAGGTCCGAGGGCTAGGTCTTGTCATGCAGCTCCCGCCAACCTGTCCATGAAAGGCTAAATCCAAGTTCCAATTCTATTCTCCACACACGAGAAACGGCCCAGAACGGAAATGATTAACTCACCACCGGGGTGCAATGAGAAACTCTCGATACCCTTGCCCGCCAGTCTGCGCTTGAGCTCGACCGTGAACAGAATATTGGCCGATTTTGATTGACCGTATGCTATGAACCCAGGGAAGCCATCCTGAGTTCGTCCCCGTGCCCATGCTGGCGTCTTCAGCGAATACTGCTCATTTTTGGGCACGACGATGGTCCCCTTCTTGGGGCCATCGACCTCATTAGCAAAGTTGATGTCGCTGAATCGCACCGGTGAAAGGAAATTCCCCGAGCTCGATACATTGACGATCCGCGGCGCACCACTACCAGGACTGGCATTGGCGGAGGCGCGGAGGAGTAGCGGCAGCAGGAGGGTGGTGAGGAGGAAATGGCCCAGGTGATTGGTCGCAAAATGGCTCTCGATGCCTTCGGCCGAGTAGCGGAGATGTGTGGTCGATATCCCTGCGTTATTGATCAGGATGTCCAGGTGGTCCGTGAGGCGAGCGACTTCCGCCGCGGCGGAGCGGACAGACTCCAGTGAGAGGAGGTCCAGCACAACGGTCTTGACCGCTGTGCCTGATGGATTTTCTTGGCCCGGTCTCTGCCAACAAATTCACATAGTTAGGGCCATAATTCCATCACCATTACCCACCAAAGCAGGGGGGAAGCGCAGAGACAAAAGCAAAAGAAACCAGGACGTCCGTGAGAACCGACCGGGCGCTTACCGCGTTAGTAGCAGCGACTACCTCGCGACAGCTAGCAGCGACAGCGTGCAGCTTGGCCGGCGAGCGCGACGCCAAGATCAAGAGCGCAGGCGAGTGGCGCGCGAGGGCAAGCGCAGTGGCTTCGCCGATAGACCTTGGGGATGGGCCGGTGACCAGGACTATGAGGGGGAAAGAATCGCGATGACCATGTCAGCCCAAGCAATCTTCGCGAAGTTTTCCCCAAATCTGCGCCCGCTCCCAACCGGTGCCCCCTAGGTCCTTCGTAAGAGAACCAGAAGAACGTGGCCGTGATGAAAAGAAAGAAGCGCGAGACATCGTCCGTGCTCCCTGCAGGTTGGCGGCGCCAATGCGTGCGTGCGCCCATTGGCGAATTGGCTTCTCATGGACGGCACCAGCTGACCGGCGATCGTGTGGGGCTCGTCATGAGCGTGACGGGAAATGAGGGGCTGATATAGTATTGGAAGAAAATGATTATTAAAGCTTACTTGTCTTGCCGCGAATGCGACTGCTGAAGAACTCGGCCACCTCTGTGCCTGTGCTGGAGCGGTTGAACTCTGGGCGTGCCATGTTTCAATGTTGTCTGGTTCGGCTCACGATGGTGAGATGGCATGTCGTTGGGTAAGGGAAGTGGGCGGGGGCCATGTTCCGGTGCAGCTTGCTCATTGGAAATGGAGCCGAGGCTCCATTCAACAACATACTAACTACATAGGTACTAGTAAGAACCTTGAAGTGAGTATTTAGGTAACAGCATGTCTTCAGTCGCAGCTGGTACATTGAGAACCTCATGGCTTGGAACTCAGTCAAACACTTGATATAGAGCGAGCGCACTTTGTCTAGATATAAACAGAGGCTCGATGCAAGCTGTTGCATGTGGTCTCTTCCTACTGAAATACTGACGGCCGGTCGCCCACCCCACAACCATGACGATGCGAACCACCACACAACCAACATGGACGTTGGCCTTGCCTACTTTATGTTCAGCTGGACCAGGATCGCACTAGCTATCGTTCAGAAAGCATCTTTCGGCTCATCATCAGGAAGTGGAATCTGTCGAAAATCATGCACAACCCAATGCCCCTCAGGAGCTCCTCCGGACAGCTCAGCATTGGCACCAACCCTGTCTACGAGAATGCCCTTCATGCCCGCCTCCTTCGCCGCCTCGACCTCATCTTGTTGGTGGCTCAGGAATAGGTACTCCGCCGGCTCTAGCTCACCTCTGCTTATCAGTGTCAGGTAGCTGGTACTCTCGTTCATTGGACCCAAATCTGCAGTGTCGTTGAAGGCTTTGAAGCGCGCTGTCATATCCAACCGGCTTCGGCCGCGCAGAGGATTGAAACTGATATGCCTGAATAGCAGCCATTGTAGCCTTTTCGAGGTGGACGAGTAAGTCATGACTCGAATCCTGGCCTTCACCCACAACAGTACCATGTACGATACGTCCTCGTACAGGTATTCCTTGCCGGCTGAGCCGGTGGTCCCGATCATGTGGGATTGGTGGAGGTATTTGATCAGTTCCGTGATGTCTTCTGTCTGCGCATTGTTGTCCATGAGATTTCTGACGTGTTGCTTGAAGGCTGCTCTTGAAGTGCGGTGCTCCCTGGGGAAACGATGCTAGCATGTCTTGAAGGAAGGAACGTGGAACGAAGAGTATGAAGAGTAGATTCTCGTGAGCCTTAGGTCGACGTAGCGGCGCTGCACAAATTAGTTTCTGGATGATCACACATACGCTCCATGAGCAAGTCACAAGACGTTCGATAAAGAAAGGAGCCGCTCGACTCTTTCCGCACGAAGCATATCAAATGCAATTCCGAAGCTTGATTATTGTGCGTTGACGAGAACTCATCCCACAATGTCCTGTGGGCCAGCGACACACAGATGACTGGCAGCCCGCGACATTCTCGTAGCCTTCCTCGTGTGATTGGTAGGATAGTATTGTCGCGTTAAACAGGGGCCTTCGCAGCACTTGCTGCGAGAAAGATAATCACGATCTCGATGAAAGAGCGCATTCGACACTCTCGCCATGCTGTAACGGTGGATGAGCGTCCTCTTGAATGATTTTGTGGAGAAGGACCACTGAGCCGGGACGACCCAAGAATCATGGGCGACATCCCATAGGGCCGATCTGGGATTGTGCTTTCGGAGTCCGTAAACCAGGTGCCACTGCAGCAGGTGGGTAGGTGGGTAGTAACACAGGTAGCCGCTCAAAGAAGGATTTGATAGACGCGTGATATCATGAGCCAAGTGACAGGTGACTGGCTGCCAGACAGCAAAGATGATGACTGCAAAGGGGTCTGCCTTACTATGAGGTTTTGGACCGTTTCGGCAGGGCAGGCGGTATCCTCTGCAAAAAAAACAAGATGTTAGCCAAGTGGTCTGTAGTCTTCCTAGGCAGTGCATGGGCACAAGTGGGCTCGAATAGCTCACGCCCGGGAGGTGAGGGTAGGAGAAGAGGACGGCATCATCATAGGCCGGGGAAGAAGTGGGAAGTGGAGGCTGAAGGAAGCCCGCATCTGGCAAGTCATGAAGCACTTGCGTGAAAGCGATGTGTTGCATACTGATGGCAATGCAGGACGAATCGATGCATGCTTTCGGCTGCTGGCGTCCGCGGTGGTCTGTCTCGAAGATGTGGATAGTGCTTACCGAGTCTGAAGATAACAACTTTGATATCACCGAGATCTTCTGCCATGATGACGGTCCATAGCGGCAATCAGACCAGACGGGGTGGTGTTTCTAGGGGCGCTTCCCGCGGGACGGTAAAGGCTGGGAAAACAACAGTAGAAGACGTGCTAGAGATGCGCGGCGTTTTCCCTGGCTCGGTGAAGTGAAAATTGAAACCCCAAAAAACCCGAAAAGAATTCAGCTGCAGACTATTAGGAGCGGTGTGCTATTAACCTGCCACACCAAATAGCAAAGTCTGGTAAAGAAAAACTCAGTGTCTACCGTGATGCTGTTGACGTTGTGCCGAGTGAAGAAATTTTCTTGCCGGTGCCTGCATTGTGCTCTCACTTGCATCAAGAGGCTTGCATGCTTGCATCAGGCTAGCCGACTAGGAGACTTTCTGTGCAGTAGCAGCAGTCGCGTTGGACCGTGATGGCGTCTCTTTGAGGGCCGAGAACATCGATGGAGGAAAGCGCGATCAAGGGCCGGCCGTTGCTCCGTGCTCCCGCCTTCCTACCCAGTCCAGATGTCTTGCCAGTCTACCCCGGGCCAAGTCGTGGTCGGGTGGATCTCCAGGGTCCAAATTTCCACCTTGAATATGCACGCTCTTTACGAAGGAAGCTTGGATAGAAGAAATGTTCCGATCGACCGACCAAGGATTGCTGGATCTACTGTAATGAGTGCGCCCGATGCATCTGATAAGCGCGCAGGCTGGCAATGGCAAGGGCAGAGTTGAGAAAAATACTGGTAGTATGGACAATTCCACCAACGAACCGGATCATCGCTTTCTTGCATCACTGACCAGCAATTGTGATAAATGTTATACCACAGTCGCAAGTTACATGGTTGGGAGGGTGGCCTGCAGATGTCCCGGTCCCAGCACGCAGTCAAACGCCCAGCGCCAGCCGCGGATGCACTGGTCAAAAGCCCCCCCGGACCGGACGGCGGCAGCAACTGGAACTGGGGAAACGCTCCAGCGATCTCGTGCCCCGTTGCGCCTGTCTGGCCTGTCGTGAACGGGTTCATGGGTCCATCATGTCGTGACCCGTCGCCTCCGATTCCCACCAGCCCTTGCCCATGGACCGGCTCCCGCTGCTGTTGCTGTTGTGAAGGGGCTTTCCTACCCTAGACAGTCCGAGTGCATGTCGCGTTATGCAACAGACCGACTGTCCACGTCGTACGTAACGCAGCGGTGCAGCAAATACGGGTGGTGAGAGCATCTGCCCACTCATGCGCTCGGCCGCTGCATGGTGGGGCCCGCCGGGCTGCGGCGGGTCGGCAGGGGCGATTCGCTGGAGCCCGTCCAGATCTATCCCCGGAATTTTATTGTTGCTGCCGAACCATCATGCCATTCAAAGCATGGAGTGGTGTCAGCCATCCAAGCCACCCTGTTTGAAAGCTGGGTGTCAACACAGATGGCTGGGCCAACTACAAGAGGCCAAGTTGCATCTTTTGTTGACCCTGTTTCCCATGTCAATATTGTTCTGGTGGCAACAACCAGAATGCAACACGATGAGGTTATGAGCTTGTTTCGGGCGGCGGGGGAAATCGAAACGCTCAGCATTCCAGAAATGACGAGTTTGGCTTGTCATTTCGTTGGCAAGATGGAATGAAAGTTGGGTCCAGACTTTCCTCATTGGCATGCTCATCCCATCGTCAACATTCACCCCCTTGCGTCTTGCATCCACACCATCTGCACCACGAAGAGTCGCATGCGCGGTAATCAAAAGTGGCATCGTAAAAAAACGTCCGTGCCTGACCGCCAGATATCTCAAACCTGATGATCCCATTCACGGCCATTCTGGGTAAGACAGGGGCTTCAAAAACGTGACGCTCAACGGGGGGCGTGCATAAGCTCATTGGCTGCTATTCTTGCAAAGACGCCCTAGGGGGACCCCTTCCGGGCCCGTTCTCTCGGCCGTCAGGATTGTCGCAATACGGAGACATCGGACGTCTTTTGATGGCTGAGACGTGCCACCGGCGAGCCGTTTCTTTGTGCGACGTGTCCGCATGCAATGGCCGTAGCCTCAAAACGTCCCCACAAACCTGCTCTGCTGATCCGATAGGGATGCTTCTCGAAGACAACTTGGACAGCTATCGTTCCCGAAGTGTCCCGCTGATCCTTCTAGGGGACGCCATTACCTTTCAAGGAACGGCTGGCTTGCGAGTTGGCAAGGTGTGACTCGCTGCATACGGAGTCTCTCAAGCTCCCTCCAAGATAAGCGGACCCCGAACATCGGCTCTCTATTCTGGCGTCACAGGGCGGAGCGAACGGAGTCAAGGACCCAAAGAACGATAATCGATGGTCCAAGGCCTATCCGTTAGCTGTTCGATTCATGCCTTCGTGATATGGCGACACTATTGGCAATACCCCGTCGCCTCTTGCCGAGCGCGAGCTCTTGTCCTGGTGGTCTTGTGGCATTGCGTGCAGTCTTTGTTCGATGCCACCAGGGTTTCAAGGTGTCCAAGAAACGAACATGATCTTCGGGGTCCTGTGATCTCGAATTGGAGTGATCCTTGGACGTGCCTGGCAGTGGCAGTGTGCAGCGCCCTGGCTTTCCCCCAAGCCTGCAATTCGGGATTGACGTGATGAGCAAGGACCACGGTTGACCGTACTATTTTGGACGGTTGCGAACTTTGAGAGTCATTTGCCTGCTCGAAGCTCCATCCCGGCCAGCGCATAAAAGACCACTGATTTGTACCATAGGAGGAGGCCGGAGGGCATCAAGGCATTGCGAATTACTGTGGAGTTTGCTATAGGATTACGTTGACAGCGTCCAACGTGGCCGTTTCTCATTGATGTCTTGCCGGTTCCTGCGCCTGGCTTGCAGCCAGACCTCCAGGATCCGTTCTATTGAAGAGCTCAGCCACGCTGACGATACTGTACCAGTCCCACAGCATACTAAGAGCTTCCATTCCAGAGTTTATTTGATCTCGGAAACGAGCGCCAGGGTCGCTTATCATTTGTCATCCGTCCCAAGTTCCAATCGCGATCATGACTCTGTATCTGAGACCAGTGATAGCTCAAGTTGGAAGTAGGTTGCAACGCAATCTGCAGTGGGAAAGGAGAGCCGCGTGGAAGAGCTCGAGCCAATGGGACGACACGGCAAGGCTTGTGAAACGGAAAGACGTGGAATCGGCTGGACCACCACCCATTCGCTGCTTGGTGGGGGCCAGATAGATACCGACGCACCCTGCGTCTGCCATAAGAGAGTCCTTGCAGGGAACGTGGCTTGTTCTGATCTCCACTATCGACCGTCCAGCCCGTCTGGAAGGAGCACGCGATACCAATGTGAATCTCGTTTGGGTTTAGACCCACGCACTGGGTCGTCCCATCGACCTTGCG
The DNA here is from genome assembly GCA_003671545.1 of Ophiognomonia clavigignenti-juglandacearum. Lineage (NCBI taxonomy): Eukaryota > Fungi > Ascomycota > Sordariomycetes > Diaporthales > Gnomoniaceae > Ophiognomonia > Ophiognomonia clavigignenti-juglandacearum. Next base: position 241,388 of record PYFS01001589.1, on the reverse strand, counting down.
TTGCCTTGGAACTGCTGGCTTGCCCAGATGGTTTCGCAGCATTGGTGGTGTGAAGTAAGCGGTGAGCCCTATGCGTGACAAGGTGAAGAGGGTGTGGTCGGGACGGTTACATGGCGTTGCTAGGTGCGCTCTTCGATTGCATTGCGTTGTGAGATGCAAGAGCCAAAACGGCCCGTTCGAACGTTTGAACGGTGTTGGCACTTGTCTCTGGTCTCTCCCGATGGCCTGTTCCTTGGGATTCTGCCATGATACCATTTTAGGCTAGCTCCAGAAACGGTACCAATAAGAGCCTTGCAAGGCCGCGGCCTGTCCTAGTCACCCTGGGATCAGGAAGATGCTAGTACAGTGCTGCTAGTGTGGTTGAGACACTGCTTTGATAGTGAGCCGCCAGTACACAAAGCATGCTGTTATCAAGTAGTGCATGAAGCGTACCTCTTCGCACAGTCTCCGAAGTTTAACACAGTGTTCTGGATAGCCCTGCCAGTCAAATTGTCTAATCTCACCCTTTGTGTTGCGATCACCCCTGGTATCCAAGGCAGTGTTCCATGGATCTGGACGGGCCAAACAAGGAGTACGAGTGATCACGCGGCGGGTCGCTAGGCACCAGCTGTATCTTTTGGTAATGTGACCTCACCTGTTTCTCTCAAGTTCCATCGAATACGGCAGTGGCCTGCGTGATATTGACCCCTTGACGATACTGAACTGTGCCTGTCAAGCCCCAGCATGTCATTCACTCAGAAAACGGAATGGCCCAAATGCCCGTTTCCGTTCCCTCCTCGGTGCGCGGTAGACGCCCATGCTACAGCAACCCAATTCTCACAGACCTCTCACACCCCCAGCATCCTCCTGCACACTCATAGCAACTCTCTCTCTTCCACTTCCTCCTGCATACGTGCCTTGTCCTTGTCCTATTTCGTCGTCCTGCAGTCTTCCTGTCCCAGTCCCAGGTCCATCCCGTCTTTGCCCTTCCCTTTCTTTGCACCCATCCAGTTTGTTTCCTGCTATTGCACCTATTCTCACTCCAGCCAACCTTCTTTTCCCTTCCCTTCCTTGTCCTTTCCCACTCCCACCCATCCTCGCATCGTTCCATCACCACCACTACCACTCTCTACTTCACTACGCCATCCCCTCGACTTCTTCACATCCGTTGCCTTCTATTGTTCTTCACCAAATCTTCCCTCACGACGGTCATCAATCGAGTCAATCCAAGTCGTCAATTGCAAATACGTGCCTGCGAGTACCAAGAAGGCTGACGTCGACTTACTCGGAACTTCCACTCACTCGGTCCTCGTCAGCACAGCAACCACTGACACCGGGTCCTCGACCAACCGTTTCTCGAAGATAAACGACCCGCGCTTGTGACCCGTCTCGAAGTCGTTTGCAACAACTTCCTTTGTTGTTGCCTATCCCCTCTCTACGCCATCACGCCAGCCTGGCCTCACAAAGATACCTTGCCGTCTCTACCACCGGCTAAACTACCCGGCAGTGGAGTCATACTTTGATCCATCGCCGATCTTGCCCTGCGGGTTCACATCTTTGCACGACTTCGACCGCTGCTCTCACCACTCGAACTGCCACTGTGAATAGGCGGCAAGACTCCGGCGGCCATATCAAAAAAGTCTCACTGGGCAACGGGGCCCACCTACAACTGGCTGGACAAAGTAAACGGATTCGTGGTGAGCAGTGAAGGTCGAAGAGTCATCTTCGCCGTCCTGTTCAGGAGAGCCATATTCACATTCGAATGAGTGCGACTTCGAACCACCGGTTACTTGTACTATAAGTGCCGCCAACTCTTGTCACGCAACTTCGTCACCCACTCCACTCCAGGGGTCACCCACTGCTTGAGGCCCACTTCCTTGACGGCAGTTGCTTCAACACCGTGAACGATTACTCACACTTCTCGTCTCGGTTTCTGCGTCATCCGTCCTGGTTATTAGGCCTCCCAATCACCACCACCACCGCCGACATCGCCGTGACCTTGCTGGATCTTCAAGGATATCAGCATCGTCACAACCTCAGCTTCTTGTCTTCGACTGTCCACCTCGACAGACAGGGGCTCCTCTGAACCACGTCACTCTTTATTCGAAATCACACATCTTCTCTCCAATGCGTCTTTGACAATCTTTCTTTTGTGTTTAACTCAAAGCGTCCAGTTCGTCCTCACGACTACTCGACCATCATCATATCATTGCTCAGCCAACTTCATTTGCTTTTCTTTCCGTTTGTTTGATACTACCGAAAATACCCACAAATCGATGAGCCTCTGAACCTGAACGATCCGGCGCCTGTTTCTCTTTTCTACTCTGTACATCGACATTGCAAACTCCGATCGCACCTTCCTCCAGCCGACGAGCACATACATACTCTTGGGATCCGCCAATACTCGACTACGACTCTCACCACCCTCCAAGGTACCATTGCAAACGCACCTTCCGCCGATTCTTCGCTTTGATACGTTGTCCGCGAGCCACCATAAAAGTTTGGATTCTTTCGGGCAACATCGTCATACATCATTGGCATAGACTGCTTGGTCCTAAGATCTTCGGCGAGAGATCCTTTTGGGGGATTGCACCACCTGGCACCTGTTTGATCCGCAACCTACACATTTTCTAATTTCTTTCGACACGATACCCTTCACACAATGGAATGCTTGCGAGACGAGTTTAGCGGCGGCGTCATCCTCGGTGGACGATATCAAACTGTGTCACCACTGAACCATGGCTCCTTCGGCATGGTGTTCAAGGCCCAGGATCTCGTGACAGGGGATTTTGTGGCTATCAAATGTTTGACCAAGAAGTCAGCTGCCGACGAAGCTGGCTTCGAGTTCGCCATCGATGACAAGTCCGAGGAACTCACGCTCCACCGTCGTCTGGGCCGCCACCCGAACATTGTCAGCTTGCTTGACTCTTTCGAGACCGACGCTCACCTCTACATAGTCCTCGAGTACTGCCACCAAGGTGATCTCTACGAGGCTATCCGTGTTGACCAGGGTCCTCTCGAGACCGAGCACGTCAGGCGTTTCATGTTGGAGCTTGTGGACGCTGTCGCGTACAGCCACTCCAAGGGCATCTACCATCGAGACATCAAGCCCGAGAACATCTTCCTCAGCAAGGACGGGTCCATGAAGCTTGGAGATTGGGGTTTGGCCACCACCGACAAGTGGACCTATGAGACGTCTGTGGGCAGCGATCGCTACATGTCACCGGAGCAGTACGACTCAGCCGGTGCCGGATACTCTCCCGCACAGGCCGACATCTGGGCCATTGGCATCTGCCTGCTGAACATCCTCTTCTCGCGCAACCCTTTCACTGCCCCGACCGAGGCCGACCCCCTCTTCTTGGATTTCTCCCGCGACAAGCAGTCTCTCTTTGATGTCTTCCCGTCCATGTCCCAGGACACGTACGAGGTCATCGTTGAGTGCATGAGCATGGACCCCAGGAAGCGATCGCTCGTTGGAGCTCGCAGGGCACTCAACCGAGTAGTGAGCTTCACCACCCTAGAAGAGGACGATGATGAGTTCTGCTCGGCCCAACGGGACACCATGGTCACTGCCGGTCGCGAGCCCTTGCGCACACCCTCAATCCAGTCTCCCCAGGTGGACAGCGGCGCCTTTCCTTGGGCCAAAGCTTTGCAGACCTCGAACTACGGCCAGTCTATTCGCCAGCTCAGCGTCATCCCGGATAACGAGAGCTACACCGAGGACTTGTTCTCCAAGTCAGCTGCCACCACCGACTGGTTTTCCGCCTCTGCCCAGACGCCATCAACCGTGTCGACGATGGAGTCTAGCCTTCCGGCCTCTATGCAGTCCCTTCGCATCAACCGACCGAATAAGTTGCAGCCGGCTGTCGAGTTCAAACCAATGGCTGGGTCTCTGCCTATATCCATGTCCAAGCCTCGCAACATTCCGTCTATGGCGTCGGTGTTTGGCGGCAAGGACACGGTGTCTAAGAGCTGGAGTGACCTTTGGGAGGAGGATGAGGAGGAGCATCAACAGCAGGAGCGCCAGCGCCAGCTCGAAAGCCTCAAGAAGATGAACTCGAGAACATGGAGCCACGACAGCAAAGCTGACGACGACGACGACGATGATACTCCTCGCCGGGGATTGTCGCCTGTGGTCAGGTCTTCCGTCATGAACGCCAAACCTCAAGTTCCTTCTATCGAAGACGTTATCGACATGGATGGTGATTTGCCCGGTGGATTCTTCTTCGAGGATGTTTCTGCCGTTAAGCACCAGGAGGTGCCGCCGCGTCCATCAGTCAGCCCCCACAAGGATGTACTCGACAAGTGGGCTAAGCTCGGTGATCGCCGCCGCGCGTATACGGGCCACCAGGAGTCGATGCCTAAGCCAGACTTCAGACTCAAGGCTGGGCGTCATGCGGACAATTTCTTTGGGTTAGGCGTTTTTGGGGATCACGGTTCGACGAATTTCAACAACTTCTCTCTCACTAATCATCATAATCATGTGATGAACAACAGACATCAGTCCCGGGAAAAGGTCAAGGAAAAGGAGTGCCCTTGGTCAAAGAGCAAGTCGCGAGACCTCAATTGGAATTGGCGCCGGGAGAAGCGCCTCGGCGATGTCGAGTGGGTTGGTGCTAGCTGGCAGGAGGCTCATTCCTAGAGCTCTCCGTTCACTGCCGCTCACCACTTGTAGTTGGGATATCCTGATTTTCTTTTCTCATCTTACCACACGTTCCAGGACGATTGGAACGGTGTGCTTGTGGGTCTCTTTTCTCGTCCATCACCCTCACGCCTCGTGTTTGCCTCTCTGGGAAGTTGCATTTTCTACTTCAGTTCTTGGGGAAAGAGTGGATTGCCGGTTGCATCGCGTCAGGGGTTGGAGTTCAACGCATTGGGAGTCGGAAGTCTTTTTTTATTTACTTGTTCATATTACTTTTGTTGGTCTGGAAAACACAAAAACATTGGGAAAGGCGGCGCAGCGGCAAACACGAGGCACACACACACAAACGAGGGACATGGACTCGAGAGACCCTGTATAGCAGGCACACCGTCAAGAAGACGATGAGAGGAAAAGCAATGATGTTGCTTAACTCGCTTTCTGTGTATTAGATATCTCTCCACCATCAGTCAAAAACACAATACCAGAAGTTACCCACTCAAAACAAGTACTAAGCGAAGCTTGAATGTGAAGTTGGTGATCCTGAATACCAGACGTGCCTCACCCATTGCGCAAAGGTAAATTGACGTTGCCACCGGCCGGTTCTCGCCGGCAGCGTGATACGAGCACTATTCCACGGTTGGTTCCACCATGCGCATGCTGTACCTTAGGGCAGAACCACAATGGAATGACAAGACGGAGACAAGCAGGTAGCACACATATTTGCTCTCCTCTCCCTCGGTCGGCTAGGTCCGTGACCGACAGACGCATCCAGACTCCTTCACAACATCCTTGGCCAGTCAAACATTTCACACGGCAGCTTGGGAAGCATACAGTATCCAGTGTTTGGTTGTGAGATAAGTGGGATGATCGGAGCTCCTACATAATGGGCATCAGCTGCGATGGTGAGGATGATCTTGGTACGGTACATGTATGTATTGTACAGTCTGTACTGCCTTTGAAGTGCATTGAGCCATTTTCACCGGCCTTGCTTCACCGTTCCTCACCCTCCCTCTAAGCGGAACCACGGACCACGAACCACGAGCCAGCCACCTCCATCCCAATAGAACAATTGAAAAAGAAAAAATAGAAAAAATGAAAAAAATGAAGGAGGCCCTGTGCGGGCAATATGCCATCTCAATATACTTTTGCATATTGAGGCGGACCGGAGTTGAACCGACGACCTTCTGGAATTTCAGCGAACTGGAATCAGACATTCTACCACTGAACTACCGCCCCTTGTTAACTATGGAATATTAAATAACCTATATTGGTAACCTTCTGATTACTCTTTGTATACATCCATGTGCACAAGCCTTCAGAATTCTCTACTCTGTATAGCTATACATGCTCCCCAAACCTTCATTATTCTCGTCATCTGGAGACCACTATCATATGCTAGAACCTGCTCTTGCCAGCTTAGTACACAGTATGGAGTAAGTACTTAGGTACTCGTGAAGTTGGTGTTTTGGAGCCAAGAAATGTGATTATGTAATCACGTCGTTGTTTCTCGAACTTCCTTCCATAGGATGTGAAATATTTTCTTCGACTTAGACCAGACACAAGTGCTGCGAGATATCTGTCTTCAATATGTGTGCTGAAATCCCACTTTCTCAGTGTCTCAGTCCAGGGTCATGACACTGGCCAGAGGGACTATACACAGAAATAGTTCGAGATGCTCACGCAGCCAGCATACGACAGGCTCGAGCAGTTGACCACTGACCTCAGCGACTTTATCGCCACCCCGCTTGTGCGACAGATCACTGGAGGGATTCATGTGAACGATGCGCTGATCCACGATGCGTGGAGTGCGTTGCCGGCAGAGTGGGCCGCCTACTGGGACACCTTCACGGACCACCGCGTGGCGCAGCGCGAGCTGATCGACAGCATTGGCGAAGATTTCGAGTTCAAGCACAAGGAGAGCATGCCGTCGCACTGTCCATTTCAAGCTGGCGGCCCTCCGCCACACTCACTCGTCGACTGGTTGACCAAATTAAAGGCAGTGTCCCTCCCGCGCGCCCAGCGTCCAGGCCCCACGGCGGCCCTGCCGGACTCCCTCACCGCGTGCATGACGTCCAAGAAGAGCAACGAAGTCTCCGTCGCCGCCGCCTACATCCACCAAGTCTGCGCGTCAGCCGGCATAACGCGCATCATCGACATGGGCTCCGGGCAGGGCTACCTCTCCGCCACACTCGCCTTCCTCTACCCGTCCCTGCGCGTCCTCGCCATCGACGGCAGCGCGTCGCAAATCGCCGGCTCCAAGGCGTTCGCCGCGTCTCTCGGGCTTACTGAAGACAGCGTCACGCACCTTGTTCGCTACATCGACAGCTCCGCGGGCCTGGTGCGCGAGATGGATGCGTGGGCGGACGGGGAGAGGTGCATGCTGGTGGGACTGCACGCGTGCGGGAGCCTGTCGGAGCACATGCTGTGGTACTTCCAGCGATGCGCTTTTGTTACGCGACTGGGTGCCGTTGGGTGTTGTTACAACCACATCGTGCCCCGCTCGGACGCCCACCCCGATGGCTTCCCTATCAGTGAGCGGCTGCGGAGTCGCGGAGTCACACTTAGCGCTACGGCACTCATGACGGGGTGTCAGGCGCCTAACAACTGGCAGAAGTCGGATCTGGCGACCCCGGGAGGCTCTGTATACTCCAGGAAACAGCTCTACCGCTCAGTGCTCGAGAAGCTGCTTCACGACAAGCATTTGAGACAAGATGGTGATGGTGCCGGCGCACGGCCGAATTGGGGTATCAGAAAGGGCGATCTGGCCAGTTTCCAGAAGTTTGCGAATAGGGCCATGCAGTGCCTTGGCGTGGACCAGGATCGAGTCTCGACTGACGACATCAAGGCGTATGACGAGCGCTATCGGGGCTACGAGGGCAGGATTGCTATTATGTGGACTTTGAGTGTCCTGTGCTGCAAGGCTGTGGAGAGTGTCATTGCGCTCGACCGATACTGGTTCCTTGTTGAGCATGGGTTCGCGGGAGTGGAGATTGTGCCGATCTTCGACTACGAGATCTCGCCTAGGAATCTGATGATAGTCGCGATGAAGGACTAGCCTCTTTCGTTCGGTGGCCAGGCATCGTCACAATCCTCTCGGTCACACGGGGTCACCACGATACTATACGACCATGAACCTGGACAATGCGACGCTTCCCGGGTCGACGCCAAGCTGCCTCGTAAAGTCTTTGCTGAATCAATACAACCTTTTTCTCACGCAGATGGCGAAGAATAGAAGTCACGCTTTCGAATCCTTGGCGCAAACAGGCCGCTATCCGAACGCCCACACTACTCACATACTTGCGAGCAGCTTTGGCAGAATGACCTCATTATTCTCCCATATGGTCGTCTGGAAGTTGCTCCTGTATGTGTCTCGGTCAGTCTCAGCTCCAGCATCCTCAGCAAGGCAATATGCAGGGCGGCTTCGGCGAAAAATTCAGATGCCCACCCGGGAAGTCAACCTACGAGAACCCAGCCCCGGTCCACCACGTCGAGCGTTGACCCTGCAGAGCATACAACCGCTGAATGAAGCCACCCCGAAGCTCCTCCGCCGACACAGCGACCGTCATCGGGCCGTGGTTTTCCCACGCCAGATACTCCAAAGACTGGTTGCTGGCTGGGATAGCGCCCGACGCAAGCATATTATCAAACTGCTGCTGTACGAGCGCCCGCGCACCGCTCTCGTCGAGGTTCTCGTCACCGGCCACGATGATCTGGAAGATGGGCGTTTCTTCCGCCACGGCGTCGACGAAGCACGTGAAGTTGACGGCCGGGTAGTCCATGTAGTTGGCCGGGGCGGCGGTGGACTGGAGGTTGTATAGGCCTTGGTTGAGCGGGAGCGAGGGGTGCTGGACGAGCGCGGCGAAGAGGGTGGTCCAGGTCCAGTGGGAGAAGGCTTCTGTTTCTTGCTCGTTCAGATCGAACAGTGCTAGGTTCTCGAGCGTCGGCACCACGGCTACCAGGAGTTTTTTGGCCTGGTATGTGGTTGTCGTGTTGTCCGAGCTCGCGATGGTCACCGTGACGCCGTCCTCGGTGCGAGACATGCTCGTGGCAGTGGAGTTGTACCGCACGTTGTCCCCAAGGATGTCGGCCATGGCGTCGTATACGTCCTGGTTTCTCCCACTCGCGGGCTTGAAGGTAGCTTGCGTGCCGATCATGGCACGGGCGAGTTGGCAGTTGAAGCCCTTCATCACATACATGGTCAACACCTCGACAAAGTCCCCCATGCCTTGCAAGGTTACTTCGAACATGAGCGGCAGAGCATCAGTGATGTTGTACTTTGTTGCAAAAGTGCCAAAGGGGAGCAGCAAGTCCTCCGGGATGTCGCTTCCGTTGGGAAAGTTCCAATAGCCGGGGAACAGCATGTCCTCGTACAACTCACACACGTCGATAAACCTTTCGATCGCTGCCGTCTGGGCGTCTGAAGTCGGCCAGTTGAAGTTGACGGGGCTGCCAGTGTCGAAGTCGATATAATCGAGCGTCGGGCTGAAGATCGTGGGAGAGACGGGCTCGATGCCCAAGCTCTGGACAAACGAGGTTGCATTCCCGTAATCTGTGTAGGATGCTACTCCGTAGTCGTAGGGCGTGTTGGTCGTTGGATCTGTGTAGCTATCCACGTGGCCACCCTGAGAGCGGAGAATCAGCTAGGCAAGGCAATTTGTGTAACATATGCGTGGTGGTAAATGACTGACCAAGTTGGACTGTTTTTCGATCAGCACAATGCTTTGACCCATGTCTCGCATGAGCCTTACGGCAGCATGCGCCCCTCCTGCACCTCCGCCGATGATGATCACATCTTTAGTGATGATGTTGGTGCTATGCTGGGTTACCACGCTCCAAGCCTGGGCCAGAAGACTTCCCACACAAAGAACAAGGATGGAAGGGTACATAGTTGCCGGCATAACTGTTGAGCGAGAAGTGTGAAGGACCGGCGAACAGGTCACAGATGTCGAGTAGCATTCAGGCAATCAAAGTCGGCTGCACGTTGATTATCAAGGCTCCGTAGACGACAGCCTTGTCGATCTGACAGACCAAAAACACCCTGCTTCCTCCGGTCTACGCCACAAGGTGGACATCTACATTGAAGATAGAACCGAGTTCGCAACTTCCTCCGCAGCGGTGTGGAAAGAGGCTTAATCAATGCTCCGGTGCCCTGGTAGCGCATAAGCAGGCGGTAGCCGAATGCTACTTAAGTACCTGGGGATGGAGACGTTGAATCCGGCGAGGCCAGACCAGGCGCCGTTGAGTCGATGCAGACTGGGCACTGTACGGGGAATGACACTACGGGACCCTGGACTGGGGAACCATCCGGTAGGCTACCAACAGGACGGATATGGTGGGTCTTCTTGTTTTCGTGCAGATGACTGGTTGGGAGGACAGAATGCTGCATTGTGATTCCTGCAGGTAAGTAACTTGTTTCAGGATTTCAGCAGTATTTCCTTAGGTACTCCGTACTCCGTGGATCACGAAAGACCCACGCATGCAATCTCAACCTGCAGCCAACAACCTTCAGCTCGCTCACTGTCCCACTGTGTCTACTGCATACGAAATGAACAATGTTTGTGAGACTTCGGGAACGGGACGCAAGACCGCATGGAGTTGTGGGTCTGAACATGGCCGGACTCGTGGACTGCTACCCAATTGCCCAGGTGTGTCAGTGGTCTACTCCGAGGACTATCTTTCATGAGATTTTGATTCAGCGCCTGGCGGAGGGGGGTACCGAGAAATGGCTGGCAAAGACCGGGCTACAGTACTGAATATATACTGAGTATCCAGCAAAGTCTTCTAGCCTCAGATGAGCAAGTAGATAGGCGTGTATTGGCATGTTAGCGCTGAAGTTGAACTGCAACTGACCCGCTAAATTGATGATTTGGAAGGAAGAATTTCTGTCCTGAACAAGCAGCTGTCAGAGGCCTGTTTATACTCCTCCCGTACCAGTAAATAAGTAGCTCCTTCCGCGTCCACAGCACCTAGCTACGAGTATGTGTTTCTGGTTTCTCCGGGATATTTTTTGAACCCCACAGGGGCAGCAGACACGTTCTCACCAGGCTCTGGATTCAATGGTAGCCGACTGTGATCTGACTTTTCATCATGATGCCGCCTTGGTCGCCACGTTCGCCATTTGGTCAATGCTCTGTCGTCTCTTCATTTCCGGAGGGTCCAGTATCTTCGGTTCGAAAAGAGCTGTTGTCCTGTGTTTTTGTTTTGCCTTGGCCAGCGAGGTTCAACTCGTCGTCTATCATCGTCCTATCATCTATTTCGTAGCCTGTCGATGAGCGTCTGAATGGGCCCCGGAAGACACGAGCTCCTATTGTTGGCGGGAAGTAGCCACCATTCGAGCTCCTCGGCTGGCGAAGGGACGACTTTTGGCGGAAAAATCTGAGCAGAGGCTTCAATGAAGGGGCACAAGCCGCAATCATGCCTGTGTTGAGCTGTAAAAACGCCCAGAGCATGATGTCGTCGGTGTACGTGACCAGATCCGCGCTCGGTGTGTAAGTGACTTGGTAATAGGACTTCATAACGCCCATGATGACTGATCTATTTGTCCGACGATATCAGGAAGGGCATCGGGCGAATTGACAAAGCAGAAGGGGTTTTTCGACTTACATGTAACCGAGACTGAGCACAGCGATCAAGTACATGCGGGTTTTCCTCTTCATTTGCAAATGCCAAATTAATGGCAACGGCAGGATGGAGAAAGAGACATCCGTGGCAATGTTAGAGGCCGTGTTCAAAAGGGAGAGGGTTTTGAAGACCGACGGAGACTCGCAGACATAATCTGTGATCGATGTGTCCCAATATGCCTGAAGCGGCTGGCACATGACAGTCCACCCGATAACGCCCTGAACTGTGTATTCAATCACGTAGGCAATGACAACCCAGTTGCACCAGTGGAACCAGGCCGAGGTGCCAGCACCAATTCTGAGAAGGTTGAGACCGATCGATATCTTGAGAAGACCGATAGACAAAGTGAACGCAAGGACACTTTGAATCCAACAGAGTTTCTCGAATATCATCAGATCGTACGTGGAAACAACTTCCCCGTGACGACCAAGACCGTGGCGTGCCATGATAAGCATGCAAATGTACCCTCCGGAGTTGCACATCTGAAGTGTCACACACTCAAGAATTAGTATGCTGACAATGGATGGTTGGACATGATGTAGAAGATGCTTACGGCAGATAACAGCATGACCCAATCATCTTTACCAGCTGTTTTGAGGACGCAAGTTCGACAATACAGCTTCAATGCGGCAGTCGTGAGAGCGACCACCTCGAAGACCGTGGTCAGAGCAATGATCCACGGGGCGTTGGTTTCGGCAGCCCACGCTGCATCGTCTGCCGCAGAGGTGGAGTCGCCTGTGAAGACAGGCATGATGAGATGCAACACAGGCAGAAAAGAATTGTGATCGATAAGGGATATGATGTATTTGGAGCGCTGCTCGTGCCTCGGGCAGAATCGCAGCCGACATCATATACGAGCCGTCGACACCATTACCTTTATATTGCCACGGATTTCCCAGCGGCAGATACCTCCCGCTCAGCATGGTTTCAGGGTCACATGGCTTGAGGTCCGGCCGGTCCCAATTTCATCACTTCAGAGCAGACTGCGGGACTAAACGCAACATGACTGACCGTTGGTTCCCGTCTTGAACATCAAGGCCGGAATAGCTTGGGGCTCATGTGGTAGGGGGGCGGTGGGGAGCAATAACATAACCACACCTGGACAGAAGTCCATTGCACAACAAGTCCCAGTTTGGCGGCTAAGACGAGCGCAGCCCCGGGGCATCCGCGGTCCTGCCTCAATTCGTTGCCCTCGCACCCTTGAGCTCGCATGCATACTGGGCCCTGGAGGTGGAGTCCACAGCAGCAAACAGAGGAGACGGCGATGGTAATCTCTGTACTGACCCTTGCTCTTAATTTCCCCACAACACGCTATTCTCAAGGCCGGAGCGCGGTGGCTGCACGGCTAGCCATATCACACTCATTGCAAGGCGACGGGCAGCAACAAGTAATCGGAAGTTATTTCATTCCCAACAATTCTATATACCAGGGCTTGCACTTCCGCCCCCTCGAAGCAGGAGGCAATGTCAATCCGAGAAGTGGCCCAGCCTCTTTATCGTGCCTCCCAATCCAAGCAAACCCCAATCTGTAATATGTTCATAATGGTATTTCCTTCAAATGCCGTTGACTCCAAGCCCCATGTTCCCAAGGGCATGCCCTGTACCCTCCCAACCCTGAACGCGAAAAGAAGTATTCATCAAAAGTGGTCTCATGATCGAAATGCCTGCAGAGGGCCCGAACCGTTTTAAGAAGTAGAAGATCATCACAACACCAGCACCCAGTGCGAGCGAGCACTTTACAACTCCGCAGCTTGACGAGTTTGACGAGCTTCAGCCATTGCGCGCTTGTGTCGTGAGCAGTGATCCGACGACGTGGGCGAAGCCGCCGCGGCCGCGGGCGTAGTAGTCGTGGTGGACGAAATCACGACAGTGACCGTGGAAGTGAATTCCACAGTGCTGCTTGAGGACGAGGAGCTGGTCGTCGTTGCTAACATCGCGTTGCTGGTTGTCGCTACCGCCGTGGTGCCCGTATCATATGAAGAAGGCACCACGACGCTGCTTGTTGAAGAAGACAAAGTGCTCGTGCGTGTGCTCGCCCCGTCCCCGCCCTCACTCCCGCCACCAACTCCATCACCACCATCCGTAGGCGCACTCTAAGCGCCGCTGGAGAAGTAGCTGAGCGTGGCGCAGAAGTTGTTGCGGTTATCGGTATCCAGCGCAGCGCTCTTGCCATCAACCGAGACCATGTTCACCGCCGCCTTGGTCGACAGACCAAAGATGTGCGCGGCGCTGGACTCGATCGACACCATGTTGGTCTGGCACTTCTCGCCCTCGAGGCAGTCCTGGTTGTAGTTGTCGAAGAACGAGTACAGACCCGCGCCGTAGACATACACGTCCTTGGAGTTGATGAGGCGCAGGCCCCAGGTGCGGGCACAGCTCGCGTCGTCGGCGGCGCAGTTATCAAAGGTGGGATCATTGAAGTTCGCGTCGGCGGCGAAGGGCGTCGTGGCGTCCGGGTTGCCCTGCATGTAGGCCGTCTCGGTCTGGATCATGGCCATGTAGACGGCGCTCGCGTTGTTGAGCTGGTAGTTGTAGAGCTGCGAGTGCTCGGACGCGGTGCCGTACATCCAGACGGGACCGGCCGACTCGATGAGCACGCCGCGGCCGTTGTAGATGTCGATCTGCTGCGAGTTGGCGCCGATCTCGAGGTCGTGGTCCGCGACCCAGAACCACGTGTTCTCGAGGTAGAGGTTGGAGGCGGCTGCGGTGACGTGCATCATCATGAAGGCGCCCTGGCAGGCCGGGTCGGCGGTGTGGGTGGCGTTGGGGTTCTTGGCGCACTGGCTGAGGGTGAGCTCGGTGCCGGCGGAGCCGCCAATGCGGTTGTGGACATCCCACATGGCGGCAGCGCCGTTGGACGAGCCCTTGAGGTTCCACTCGATCATGATGGCGCCAGGCGCGGGGCCCATGGTCTGGAAGATCAGGTCAGACATCTCGACGGCGCCCTCGTCGCCGGCCTGGCCGACGCGGAAGACGGGCTTGGGGTTGGTCGCGTCGGCAAAGCTGGTGCCCTTGGCCATGATCATGGGCCAGATCTCGCCCGTGATCTTGATGTTCTTGGGGACGTTGATGGTGTCGGTGACAATGTACGCGCCGTGGTCGAAGTAGACAACCTGGTCGGCAGTCGCGCTGTCGAGAACCTTCTGGATGGCTGCCGTGTCGTCCGTGGAACCATCACCCTTGGCACCGCCAGCCTTGACCGAAACGAAGCTGGAAGCGGGAAGGTTCTCGTATTGAGGCTTGGAGCGAGTGAAGACGGTGCCATCGGCGTTGAGCAGAGAGGTGGGAAGCGTCGCGTCGGCAGCAGCCTTTTGCATAGCGGTCGCAGAGCCGCCAGTGTAAGAGTTGCCCTGCATGAAGCCCTTGACCACGGATCCACCGGAGACGATGGCGGCGTTGGACTGAGCATCGTGGATGGCAGTGGTCACACCGGTGGTCATGTCAACGTTGTCGAGGACGAGGGTACCGTTGGTGCCGATCTGGGTGGTCACGTAGCTAGTGTTGACACCGATGGGCGTGTTGCTGATCTTGGAATCCAAGAAGAGGACAGAGCCGACGGTTTGGGAAGTGACGCCGTTGGCCATGTCAACGCCGACCTTGCAGTTGTTGATGGTGACGTCCTTGAGGACCCACGCCCAGTTCCAGTTCATGAAAATGGCCGTGTTGCAGCCGTTGAAGGTCATGTTGCGGGTAGTGAACTGCTGGCTACCGAGAAAGGCACCGTAACCACCGCCGTTGAAGGTCAGGTCCGACATGAAACCACCGGATCCGTTGCTGGTAACCGTTAGCAGAGCTCTTGAATTTGAAAGTGATGGAGAGGGAGAGGAATCAAGCGGGAAGGATAGGGGTGTGAACATACTCCATGAAGATACCCATTTGCTTGTTTGCGTCAGAGGTATCAGTGGCCATGTTGAAGACGATGTTCTGCAACGACGTGGCTTGCGCAACCTGCCAGTGGATACCGGCACCAGAGCTGATGGGCTGGGCGGTGATGTCGATGACAAAGTTGCGGACCTGGCGGAAGAAGTTGTTCTGGTTGACCCACCAGCTGGCGCCGTCATCTTCATAAGGGTCGGCATCGATCACAGCCATACCCTTGAAGCCAGCAGAGGCCTTGATGGTCGGGGGGCTGGTGGCATCACCAACAAGCTGGGTGTAGTAGTACTGAATGACGGGCGCGCTGACGAGGTAGGTGCCGGCAGGGAAGTAGACGATCGCAGGGTGAACAGTCGAGGACTGGCACTCTCCAGCGTCTCCTCCACCGCAGCGACCACCGTCGGCGATGGCTTTGTTGATGGCAGCAGTGTCGTCGGTGGTTCCGTCGCCCACAGCGCCGTAGTCTTTGACGTTCCTGTAGATAGAGTAGGAGGAGTCGCCGCCGAAGGGGACGGTGCCCTGCCTCGTGATGGTTGAGAGCCAGTATCCGGAGCTGGATGCGGCGGTGCCTGTGGCCTGGGGAGCTGGGGCCGCCAGAGCGGGGAGAGCCAGCGCCAGGGTGGCGAAGAGTTTTGTGAAGATCATCTTGAAAGTAGCACAGCTATCTTTTGATGTCTGATTTTGTTGGTGTGAAAAGGATGAAGACTATCGTGTTGTCAAGTCAGTAAACGGTGTCTGGAGGAACTGTTCGTCGATGTGTTTTTGAATAACCGGTGATTGCGCTGTTTGTTCAAAGAAAAGTGTGGTGTTTCTCATAGAAAGAATGAAGAGACTGGTCCAGACTGGAGGAAGTGTAGATATAGTGATGAAGTGCTGCTGGGCCCTGACAATGGGTATTGTATGAGTTCTCGAATGATCCAGCAAGCCCGAAATAGTGAGTGACGGACCAGCAGCCAAATTGAACAATGGGCCGGGCAACCAGTCGAACAAAGGCATACCCAGTCAAGGGTATCAAGCAGTGCTTCGACAGGATTGGTGAAGCCAACGTCATATCCAAGGCCTTCTATGCCTCGAGATACAAACAATGGCACTTTAAGGCTGTTCCCCGAGTCCACAACGGTACCTCTCACGGAGAATCAAGAAGGCCCCACGACGAAACAACCTCACTGGAGATCGACGTCATGCTCAAATTGCCACTCACTCATCAACTTTTGATCCCCATACCGGTCCAACAAACTCCAAATTCCAGGTTCCAATAACAAGAGTGGCCGAGTAAGAGAATGTGGGTAGATGGAAAGGGAACATTGGGAACAGGCGAAGGAACGGGACCCAGGACGTTAAAGGGTGTTCATGCGGGTACACCGTAGATGCGAGTACCCGTGAACACCCAGAAGGGGAAGAATGGTGTTACTCACGGTGTTTGGTGAAAAATACTACTGCTGTGGTCAGACCGATCGAGGCCGACAAGTGGTAGGACTGAAAATAACGGAATGGGCGCGGGAATGAATGAGTGACTCCCAGAGCGCTGCAAGAGAAAGAATGGATGTGAGTGTCCGCGAAGGCAGGACGGAAGAAAATAGTAGTTTATTGACAGAACGAAACAAGAAAGAAACTTCTTGGTGGATGAAAAGGGAAACACATCTCTTTTTAACAAGGGCACCGACGAATACCTCCTGCCTGAGCAGAACGGAGTACGGAGTATGCATGTGGGCATGGTGAGTGGGTAGTCTGGTAGCGCAGCGCATGGAAGTTTCCCCTAGGCGCGCAATGCAGGAACGGTGCCTGAGCTCCAGACTCGCCACGGCCACTCAACTTCGAGTTCCACCCTAGAGAGCACTGATGGACCTCCACTTTTTCCTTTGAATCCCAGACCCCTGTGGCAACCTTTTAAATTGTTTCCCTGCTGTGTTTCCAGGCATTTGCTCTGATATTCGTCCGAACTCGAACATGGGCGTTGCCTTCTCTTGCTGCCCCTGCCCCCGTCTTCAATCCGGCTGTCCGTGACCAGCAACAAGAACCGACTCCCACCGGTCCTGACTAAAGTGTTATAGCATCTGTGTCACTTTCGCTGGACAGCACCGGTGATCGAGGCGAGTTGTCTGTCACGGGATATCAAGCTGGTGTTGAGGCATGACGGACATGTGCCACTGATACTGTAAACGACCAAGCCTAACCAAGCATCGACAAGCTTTAGGCCCAGTCTCTTGTGTATAATTCGGGCCACATGGCGACAAGATCCGGCTTGACTGAAGCCCAAATCGCCCGAATGGTTGTTTCTTGCGTTAAACAGGCAACATCATCAAGAAGTTGTACACAACCAGCCTGTCGAGACCCTGTCCGGACGGTGAGCAGAGCCGTGGCGACAACAGCTTGCATGCCCGGGATTGGATAGCAACAGCCAGCAGATTGAATTGAGATCTGCACTGACGACCAAGCGAAGCGTTTCCCAGCGAGAAAAGCGGAGGGAAACGCTTGCGCGTGAGTCTAAACTTGGGACGATAGAACCCGAAGAGTGGGACAAAACAAGGGGTTGCTGTGAGGTTGAAATCTGGAGATGGCTTCTCGTCGAATCGGTCCTGACGTTCAGGGGTCTAGTTTGTTTCCAACCGCCGTACTAGCCTAAAACGGCAAGACGGCAGGGCCTTCCCGAGGAGTGGTGCAGGGAAGTCCTTGCTCGTTGATCTTATTCATCTCAGCCTTGTCAATATCTCGAATTCAGACCGAGTTCGCATCCTAATTACAGTATGTAAAGTACTTAGTACGCAGCATCTTGTGTGTTCTTCCATATAGCAGTCTCTCCAAATCCTGAAAAAGGTTCCACTCATTTTCGTCCCGCGAACCGGGATGGCAGAGCCATGTGGAAAGGGAAACAAGACAACTCACGAGGTCCAGTCACGACCCTGACCAGTAAATGGTTTTGAAACAAATGTGCCGGACAAGGGGCACAAGCGACGACACCCACCATCTCTAGCGTTGTCGGACACTTTTAGGGTTTCTGGTGCGGCGTGCATGATTTCCTGTCCCGCGGCGGGTAGGAAATGAAGGCTCGTCGAAATGTCAATGCCTTCTCTGGTGCCGTCTTCTCCTATTTGCCCTATTTCTTTGCACTATGTCATGAACCTTCCACTTGCTCAAACTCTACTGTTACTTTGGAGTCGCCTTCTTGATCTGCGAGAGGCGACTCCCGGCGGGGCGGAACGGCGGGTGATCATCGCACTCACGGAAAGTGGCAGATCCCCTTACGTTCAGCTTCGTCCTGGCGAAAGCTTGTCAGAAGATGAGCATCGGGTATGTATTCCTCGGCTGCATCTGATCTTCCTCCTTCTTTGGGACCTTGGGTCGACCGAAGCAATTCAAAAGTGGCTGGCAGGCAGGCAAGCTGCTTCACGAGCAGCACTTGTTCCAAAGAAATGATTCGATGTCCTCTTCAGACGAGTGCTAGGGTCGTGGCGTCGAAACGCCCGAAGCAGCCTACTATCCCCACTCCAGCCCGGACGTTCAGAACCCTGGCATTCGCTGCAGTGCATCGAGAAAAGAGGTTGCAGTGGCTGAGTGGGGATGATGAAACAACAATGGAGACTCTGCAGGTCCCCACTGATTCTGCCAAACTTGCGGAAGCCGTTGCCACCAGAAATTATCAGACCTCACCGCCCCGAATTCTGAGTGGGAAGAAACGCATCTGACCATTAGGTAAGACAACTTCATCCCTCTCACCAACTTAGAGATTGCTCGGCCAGCAGTACTGTACAGCAACAGACAAACATCTGGACATGTGCATCCCCGGTTCGAAACATGTCTCCGATCACTGCTGCACAAGGCTTACCGCTCAAAGTGTCTGGGCAACTTGCTGGCTAGAACACCCAACCACCAGATCTGTTGCGCAACGTCGTGCACGCCAGGGGCTCGTACGCCCGCGCACCAGCCCCGCGCATAATCATAAGGACACTTTGACCCGGGAGGAGTAAACACATTTGCTAGCAGCTGTTGGTCCTTCTCGCGAGCATAATTATTGCACTGACCACTAGCAGAACTTGGATAGTATCCGCAAGTGCAAGCATCGTTGTTGTTCGAACCTTGTCGCATCAAATTGCCAGAGTCAAGATCATCACATGAAGAGTACTGTATAGACTGCTCCGTATATCATAGGCACTGTTCCTGCTCCACAAGGAGCCTGCCTGTGTGACGGGATGCGCAGCGAGTCGCGACAGACACTCTCCCAGTTCTCGTTGGCTTTCCCCCTGGCGATCAGCGGAAATAAACAAGCTCATGAAGCGAAGACCCTGCATTCTTATTATGAGCTAGTAATAACCTGCACAGTGGCAATCTTGTCACCTTTTCAGGTCTGCTGGCTGTGCATTTGAGGTAAGCTTTCCGAGCACAGAACCTTCCATTCACTTCGCCCACCAACGACGCCTGCAGACGGCTTGCTCGGCGGAGGAGAAGCTTCATAGAAGCACCGTCATAAAACTCTTCGACTTGACCGCACGGGTTTACGAACACTATAGATTGCATCCGGGCACATTCCTGCCGCAGACTCCCCCTCACGCAGCGCCGTCGTCGGCGTTGAGCAGCCATCTTCCCCTCCCCCACATGCAAAAACGACAAGCAACGGCCGAACCAGGCCACACACCCCTAGTCACGTAAAGACTCGGCTGTACACTCCATACTTACGCGACCAGAACCAACGAGCCTCCGTTGGCGCCCAGCGGGAGCGGGCCGTCTGACGGCGGTCGCATTTGCTGGGCCATCGCGGGAAGGAGGGCGGCCGTTTGACGGCTGTCTTGTCGGCCAACAACGACAACGGTGAGCGGGACGTGACGTGGTTGTGCTACGGGGCGCTGAGACACTGCTTCACCTGACTTTACCCCCCGTCGTGCGTGGGTTGGACCTGGTGGTGGGTGAGGCGTCGCCGGGTCGCCCTGGGCTCGGGAAGCGCTGTGGCTTTCGTGCAACTAGTGTTACGAGTATACGCTGTACACGGAGTGACCTGTTTTCTGGCCGGTCTCTTGGAGGCGCTGAGTGTGTGGCTGGAGGGTGTACGGCCATTCGCACTCGCAGTCCTGGTCTATATGACAAGCATGCAGGGGTTATTAGCCGGTAGGATCATGTAGGCACTGGATCGTCTTTTATACTGTTGTGCCTCTTTCATTTGTTTACAGTTTTGCATCTATCAAAGCGGCGTTCGGAGCCGTCCAAGCGGTGACTTATCTTGGACTGGCCGTATCATGGCCATGCGAGCTCAACTTTATCTACCTAAGTACTTAGGTAGGTGAGAGGACTCACAGCCAGGTTGACACATCGGCTTTGCAAAGGCATTCTGGGAAGCAGGGACCTAGCTACCGCAGTTGAGAACCGATCACTCGTCAGTTTGATGAGCCA
Source organism: Ophiognomonia clavigignenti-juglandacearum (assembly GCA_003671545.1). Classification (NCBI taxonomy): domain Eukaryota; kingdom Fungi; phylum Ascomycota; class Sordariomycetes; order Diaporthales; family Gnomoniaceae; genus Ophiognomonia; species Ophiognomonia clavigignenti-juglandacearum. Next base: position 220,892 of record PYFS01001589.1, on the reverse strand, counting down.
TTGTGCCGCCGTGGCTGTATGATGACTGAGGTCTCCGTCAACTGCCCCGGAGGTGGAAATAACAAGACGTGGCAACGCCTGCAGATTATATTCTATGGTAGCTTGTGCTCAGGCATGCCTGTACGGAGTGAGCTGGTATCCAATTCAGTTTCTTCAGAGCGCGATTGTCTGATCTCAGTCATGACCAGCCATCCAAGGCCACCTTCGAAAATCACTGCAAGACAGTGAGCTGGGCTCAAGCGACGCAAAGGTCACGAGCACACCCACTAAAATGTCTCTACCAAGTCTGAGTGGAAAAGATAATGAGGGCGCGCTCTTGAGGCCTGCATCGCTTGACCCCTCAACCGTGTCCCCACCTGCCCCCCTGGGTGCCATGAGTGAAGCCGTCCCACTGATTCCTAGGAATCCGGTAGATGAATTCCTTTAGCAACCATCAGCACAGAGATAAACCCCTGAAGCTCTTCCAGGGCGGCATAAGCGAATCGTGATGGAGGGCGTAACCAGCATGGTGTGATGGACGCGGGTATGCAGTCGCCACCAACATGCAGAGATCAGGTCATGGCCCACAGGTATGATTTTTGTTCGATAAGCTGCCATCCACCATCGCTCCTACTCTCTTTGACACACGGGACTTGGAAGTCAGGATTCAAAGTATTGGGGAATTGGACAGACATGAGCGGATACTACTACTACCCACGTCAGAACGAGCCTGGAGAGGCATGATCAAGAGACCCGTGGACGATGCCTGCAACAAGCTCATCGTCTGGCTATATACAGCCTCAGCAGCCCCGACTGTCCTCGGAAAACATGCACGAACAGCCCTTTCAGGGCCCTTCCAACACTGTGTTCGTGCCTCTCGAGCCAGTCAGCGAGTATGCACATCGATCCTATGTGCCCACTCCTGAGGGCAACACGCCCGGTCTGAACTTCAATGGATACGTCCTAGAGCCATCAGCGAAGCCGATCCCCGAGGAGCTCACTCGTGTCCAGACCGGGACCTCGATCGCCGAGCCAGGCTCCATCCTTGACGAGGAATCGGGAAGGACTTACTACAATCATAACACAAGGAAATATTTCTTCCCAAATGATCCGGTTCGTATCACCTGAGGCCGCGCTCTCACTTTTGAAGAAGGAGAGAATTCAGCTGAACTGCTATTTACTGGAATGTGCAGGCAGAACAAGACAGACTTGACCTGCAGCACAAGCTCATGATGCTCTATCACTATGGAGAATTCTACACTGCTCTTCTCGCAGTGCCCCCGCGAAGGGTGCTGGATATCGCCACCGGCACGGGAATCTGGAGTATCCAGTACGCGAGGAGGCACCCTGAAGCTCAAGTCGTCGGCACGGATCTCAGTCTCATCCAACCACAGAACTGTCCACCAAATTGCACGTTCATCAAGGAAGATTCTGAGCACGACGAGTGGATCTTCCCGGATCCATTCGACCTGATCTTCATGCGGCTAGTGGTGACCTGCTTTGACAGTCACTTGGCAGTCTTCCGAAAGTCCTTCGACAACCTTAACCCAGGCGGGTGGATCGAGATCCAAGATGCAACGTTCGAGATAATCTGCACTGACGGCTCATGTACGGGATCCAGCCTCGAGAGATGGTCCCAGCTTTTCATGGAAGCAGCGGGAAAGGTTGGACGCGACTTCACGGCCCCGAGGAGATACAAAGAGTGGCTCATTGAGGCTGGCTTTGTGGACGTCGTCGAGAAGATCGGGCCTGTTCCAGGTATGTAACACTGCACTTGCACCAGCGGCCGGGCCTCGCCATTTGCACCGACTTACTGACAGTTGCGAAGGAAACCCATGGCCCAGTGACCTCAGGAACCAAGATCTGGGCAGATGGGAACTGGCGAATTTCTACAAGGGCGTCAGAGGGATCTCGTGGAAGCTTTTCCGAGCGCTAGGCATGCCCGCAGAAGAAATTGAAGATCTGATCGAGAAGGTCAAGTTCGACATGACGAACCTCAATAGGCATTTTTGCTTTCCCATGTAAGATACCCTTCGCTCGTCCATTCATTTTGTGCGCACTGCGCTGAGGGGGGCAGCACATCGCCAGGAGTCCAGCTTACTAACGAGGCACATTTCCAGATATACTGTCTATGGTCGGAAGCCGTACCCAGGGGAGACTACGACAATGCCAGATTACTAAAAGCAACTCATAGATGTTCATTTCTCAATCTCGTAGCCAGTAGTGGGGGCTCAGTTCATGACCCATCGGCATATTCCACGGGCGCTACTGAGTATAGCTCTGGTGGGCGCCATCACGGTCCTCTCGCGGCATCTTGCTGTGCACCAAATGCTAGCTAGACCAGATACATGCACGACCCGGCATGTACGATAGTGGCAAGGTCTTTCATGAACTGCTAGGGTAGGCATCTCGAGGCGATTATGATTATGGGAGGTCGCCTTCATGCCAACATATTGCACAACGCGCTAGGTATATTGGATGGGCGAACTGATACACAAAATAGAGAGCATTGGGTATTTAAACCGCCAAGAACCCAAGGATAAAAGCAGCAATCGTCTCTCTGAGCAGATGTAACGAATGCTCCTTTCTCTTCTGCGTTTGCTCGATGCAGGCCATGTACGGCAAGCGGGCTAGCTGCTCAGGTGAAGCCTTATTTGATATGCAAGTGGTCCAGTCTAGATGCTGGTCAGCCTGCTCCGCCTTACTACATGACACAGAGGCTAATTTCTCTTCATCATATGACGGCATATCACCTGCCCAAGTGCCCAGGCAGGCTTTGGTACATACTACGTAAGTCTTCTGGCTTGTCTGACAGAGTATTCCACAAAGTATACCGTTGCTAATATGGCAAATTATAGACTGAATCCTTACCAACTACCGCGCCGGCGCGTTCGCGAATCGTCACGACAGGTCAGCCGACCGAGGGGCATCGTCACAGCATCTTCGCCCCAATCTTCAGGCTCGTCCACCTTGCATCATGTTGCTCTACGCGGCGGTGAAAGTCTGTTTCGAAGAGATTTGGGAGATGAACACCATTCAAATTGGCGTGAAACAATCGTTTATCCACGCATAGCGACGACACCGCGACGCTCGACGTTTCGATTGTCGAGTTGTGCGCACACAAATCCGACTATGACCTGAGCCTGCCTAAGTAAGTAGGTAGCAGAGGATTCTACTTTCACGATGAACAACGCTTGAGGCAAGACATATTTTGCAAATAATTTGCAGTGCACGAAGGTTCGAATTTATCTCGTCATGACGAAGATCATGAATGCAGAGCCAGCTCGCCTATGAGTCGTAGAAGCGGCCACAGCGACATGTCGCTGGCAGTATCATCATGGATCTCTCGAGATCTTCACGTGGGACTCTTGCTACTGGACAGTCTTCTGTTATCAGCTGAAAGTCGTCAATTGCCGTGTCTTTGGGCGAGGTCAAAACGCAATTCCTGACACTCCCATTCTCTCGCGGAAGGTAGCAAGCTGCCTAGGTGTGTGTCATAGTTTTGTCCTGAGTGGATATCTTTACTAGGCCCCAACGAAGCATCTGACGTCGATCTGGAGACTAGGCGAGGCTCCGTGCGTGCAGCGTAGAGAGAAGAGAGTACAAATCATCTATAATACATAGAAGCGTTGCTCCGCGCTTAGGCTCATCGCCAACCCTCCTTCATTCTCGCACAATAACAGTAAATTCACTTCAAAATCATCCCATCACCAAATTTTCGACAAAATGCAGTTCGGACTTGCCCTCTTCTCCCTGTTGGCCACTGCCGCCGCTGCCGCCACCACCTTGGGGGGTGCGAAGGCCTGCGAATGTGGGGTAAGTGAAATATAATCCAAAACATGGTCCATGGAGACAGAGCTCCAGAGGAGGGACTGCCACCCATTCGCATTGTGCTTTCAGGTGCTCACGCACCTGCATATGCATACTTATGGTCAACCCCCTTGTCAGGTGGCTCGCATACTGACATGCTCGCGTGTCGTAGAAAAACGCCGTCATCGACGCGTGCCATACTGTCGGTTGCACGGATCAGCAATGCTGCTGCAGTAAGCATGAAGAAGTATATTCTATCGGCTGGAAGTTAGTCGAGGAGCGTTGCCCCGGGGAGCATACCTGTATGTCCAATAACCTTGTCCTCTGTCGCTCTGGGCATCTGTAGAAGATGTCATAGACATAATTCCGAATACTGACGTTGTAACCAGGCGCCGAGGAGTGGACTTGCTCGATCTGCCCGCCCTCCTGTCGCAAGGCAGACATGTAAAGGGCAGCCAGGTATCAATCTGGGCAGCAGCTGAGAGTTGACTGTAGACCTCGCAGATGGGAACGTACTCTTCGAGGGCTACGACGAGAGCCAAAGTGCAAAAGCAAATGGACGACACAGTTGATGGATGCTGTTTGAGCTAGGAAGCACAACTTGATCTTCCGACGGACACAACTGCATACCTAGGCACGCTTTCTCTCAAGTCATACGTGTCTAGGTTGCTGTCAAACACCTCGTAATTATAATGTCTAGAATCCACAGAAGACTAATTGATATTTCCTGTCCTGACGACTGTGACGTTTCCTGGTCCGTTCTAGTAGCAGAGTCTAGGTAAAGGTATGGTGTCTGGAACTTTAGAAGCACGCTGCTCGACTTCGGTACACTCCGGAACAGCTTATATGGACCTATCTAGGCATTGGTAGGTCTTTGGGAGCAACAAATTCGTAAAGCAATGAGCTTTTCAAACAACGCGCCGCGGCGCTCCGTTGCGTAAGTACGTGCGTGTAATGACCTCTATGGGGTACAGTACCTACACTAACCCAAGTCCCGTAAGCTGCCGAGCACTGTGTATGGAGCCCATGCTCGGGAGAGAACGCTTTAGTACAGATCCAGAGGCCAGATGCCGGTTAGACCCTAACAGGGAGCTACCAGCGTCAAGCTTCGTAAGGAGAGCTACTCCTCGTGCGGGTGCGTAGTGGAGGCACTGGATCGGACTGATCATACTCTTCATACCAGCGATCACCCACCGAGCAGCAAGATTCATTCTCACCAGATCTCCTCGTCAGAATGGAGTTCAAACTCGCCTTTCTCGCCCTGGTCGCCTTCGCCACTGCCGCCGCAACCAATCCTCTGATTGACGCCAACAAAGCATGCAATTGTGGCGTAGGTGTAGCCCTCTTTTCACAAGTCCTCAGATCGACGCCTCTCTGGCTCGTTGTGCTTTCTCAAGATCTATCTCAGCCTGAAACCCACACTGCCACGGCCTTCCCTTTCCCAGACTGACATGGTGGCGTATTATAGATCAATGCCGTCGTCGAGGCGTGCACAGAGTTGGGCTGCTTTCGCGACTCGGCCTGCTGCTGTAAGAAAGCTAAGGAGGTCGAGCATATCGCCTGGAGGACGGTGCAGGCCCGTTGCCCTAATGATTACACATGTAAGCTATTTCGTCTAGTCACGGCCACGGCGTTGGACACCCAGATAAACGAGATTTGTGTTCTGTTGCTCGAGTGCTGACAATATGTACAGGCAGTAGACAATGGGCTTGCCAGCAATGCCCTGCTGCATGTTAAATATACCTTTCAAAAGTCTCTGGCGGCATTATGTGCTTCACACAATCTGGACCGATTCGGCAACGAGTATTGGAAATACTGGTGACGGTAATCCGTCTGTAATCTGTAGTGTATAATTATTCACTGGCGACTGCAAGTGGATCAGTGATCTTAGCCCTTGAACGAGATATTTCCGTCAAATGCTGCAGGTAACTGTGCTTCAATGACAGTGTTGTCCGCAGTCTTTTGGACATTACTGCTGCCTCTATCAGAAACATGGATGAGTCTGCGCACTTTCTATGCTATATACACGATACCAAGAAGTATTGCTACTGTACTGTACCGGAAACGAGATTAGAAAGCCTCAAACTTGTCCTATGGATGGTTGCAAGTTGCGGCGTATCGTACCCATGAGAGACCTACGAGACATGTCAAGAAGTAAGAACCCGGTTGAATCGCCCGTGCACGAAGGGGTAGTGAAGGTCGCGCTATGGCTGTGAATTCGTATATCTTTTCTACCTGATTGTACTGCTTATCCTTGCACCAAGTTGACACTTGGAAGCCTAAGCAGTGCGACACTGCTTGCCTCACTGCAAAATTGCTTCTCATGTGGAACACACAGCCTGCCAGTCCTTGAATTGTTGCCCAGGAAGGCGTGTTCTCCCTCTGCCTTCTGCTCCCGGTCACTAAGGCTACTTAAGTATTCGATTCTGCAGGTCAACAAGACTCGCCGTCCCTCATACCCAAGATGACGTTCCAACCACCGGTGTGGTTGAACGCCTGACCCTGGACGAGGGTGTACGACTTCTTGCCCCGGCGCTCCGAGTATAGGCACTCGTTAGTGTTCACTACAGACAAGGAAGCCTCGTTAGCGACTCATCTGGCAAGTACCAATAGTACATAGTAGAATCAGTCAACGTGAGAACGAGCGGGGACTCTTACGGATGGCGGTGGCGAAGTCGGCGACGTTGGCCTGGTCAATGGTCACATCGTCCGCGCCGTCGTTGCAGATATCTGGAAGGGGATCCTTTGTTAGCCAACCAGTCCAGTCAGGGACTCTGGAAGTTGGAATGAGGGGCAGTTTTGGTATGGAGATACACTCACAGATACCGACATCCCCGTCAAAGCCGTTGTCACACTTGACGCGAGTGCAGTAGCCACCACCAGCCTGGTGGCCGACGGTCAGGCTGCCGGCGGTGCGGAGGCTGCTGATATCGTTGTTGAGGAGGTCACCCCAGTTCTCGTGCTTGAAGAGCTGGATGTTGCAGATGATCTGGTCCTGTTGTAGATGTCAGTGTCATGTCTGGCTTGTTGAGAGTCCGAATAGGGTTGGAACGAACGGGCTCGGCTGTGTCCCGCTGGGCAGACAGCGAAGGGGCGGCAGTGACGCCGCTGAAAAGGGCAGTCCAAAGGATAAGAGGACTTGAGAAGCGCATGGTTGAGTACATAAAGTCGAGGTAGGACTTGATGGCAGTGTTGAGGGTATGCCTTTGGGTGTGGACGAGAGTGTGGTTGTGGACGTGGACTTGAAGTAGGAAAAGGAGTTGAGTTGTGGGTTTGTCTCTGCAGCAGTCTTTGCTTTTATTTACAAGTTTGCATCTTTAGAGGCGCCGTAGACTTTGATGTAAACGTGATTCACAGCATAGCCTTAGTAACTACCAAAGCCTGTAGGAATGGGCAGTCACACCTTTCCCGTTTGCTCAGGTGGACGACAAATCTCAGATATCTTCCAGGGGTGGGATTCACAGATTCATTTATCTGTGTGACTCGACAAGGCCTCATTTGGCCTGGGCAACGTGCTCATGTGAAGTTGCTCAGGCACTTTGCTCATGCACACTAAAGCATAGGTATATCTCAGGAGTGATCTTAATAGAGATATAGATGATCTGAAGTGTTCGATCTTCAAAGATGCCAGTTGGGTTCAGCTTCAATAACCGGTTCCGTATACTGCAAGCCCAGCATCTGCGAGAACGACGGTGTCGAAGGATCCCACCAGAATGGCAGAGAATCCCGCCACTCAGTTTCCAGCTCGCTCGCGGACGTCTGGCGGATCTCAATGACGCCAAAATGGGGGAGGCGAACTCGCAATACTTCCCCTCCATCATCCACATTCCCACCACAGCCGAATGCCTCCGCAGCGTCAGTCTGCTGTGCAGTGGTCGAGGCGGCAGAGTACTCCTTCCCGCCCGTCATAACATCCGCAGCAATCTTGAGCAGTGGTTCGAGAGTCTCGACAAGCGTGCACGCGATCGCGTCGTGCTGGTCTGCGGCAGCCGCTTGTTGGAGACTCTCGACTGTGCGCTCGATGAGCGCGAGATCGCTGCAGCGCTGGTGGCTGAGGACTCTTCCCATTGTGGACTCGCCTGGGCTGTGGTTGCGGCTCGTCATGTGCGCCAGACACAAGGCCGTGCAGGAGGTGAAGGCTAGGAAGTCGACACCGCGGCAAAACGACGACGTCCTTGGCCCGCTTCCGTGCGAGGCACTACTTCTCACCACGAGAAAGCGCGTAAGGACTTCGCGGCAGGCGCTGACGGCCGTGAGCCTATTGTAGAAGGATTCAGGGGCCTCTCGCAGGACGTATGGGAGGTGCAGTTGTACGAGCATGTAATAGTGGGCCAGCTGGCTCAGCATACGCTCTAGGTTGGCAAGCTTTGTGGTGGTAGGAGCGGACACCTCAGTATGCGAAAGGCAGGGAATGAGCCACCACTGGGCCGGAACGAGGCTGGATACGTGCTGCAGCATCTCATCTGTGGTGGTCGCTGCGTCCAAGTCGCTGTGGTCTCCACGTTGGAAAATGCGCCATGCCGCGATAGAGTGATATCGCAGCATGCGTTCCGCAGGCGGCAAGGACAGTAATTCGGGTGACCTGATGGTCATAATGTCATACTCGTCGTGTGAGCCTGGAGGGAGGCCGAGCATAAGACATAGGTAACGATCCATCCCCACTATTCGCAGCCATATTTGATCCGGACTATGGAGATATTCCGGAGGGTTCAAGACTGTTGATGATGTTGGCCGGGTCTTGTGCATTCCCAGAATTTGCGCAGCTGTCATAGCTCGGCGGATGGCAGACCAAGACCGGCGGAGATTTCCGGAGTAGTTTTCATAGCAGGCTTCCAGCATGACGCATTCGACTCCCAAAAGGGAGCCCACCAGCTCATCTTGGCTGGTGACCAACCGACGAGCCGTTTCCACGGCGCAGAGCTCGATATGACGGAATTGTGTGGCCTGTGGTCGGGCGCAGAGCAAGTAGATGGCGAGAAGTAGAAGGCTCTTTGCAACAAGAACCGGCTGGTATCCTGGTGGTGACATGTGCAGCAACTCTCTAGGGCCTGGCAGCGTTGGACATTGTCTGATGCAGTGTGCGATGTGATAGAATGCTGTACTGTCGACTGTGAGATTTGAGATAGCCTCCATCACGTCTTGATTTGGCCACGAAGCGCGGAGTGCCCGGTCAAGGCGATCTGCTGGTGGACCATCAACGACATGCTCGGCCTGATGTCGGCCAGACGCTCCAAATGTCCGAGCCTCAATACCTTGTCCGCCACGCAAGAGTGTCTGTTCCGCGCCGAAGGGCTGGTCCAAGGCCCGTCCCAGCAAGGCCTCCACTCGCTCGAGTCTTCTACCAAGATGCTGGCCACTTGATGAGGCCGGCGGAGGTTCGACCTCGAGTTCCTGGCTGACACAGGGCGAACCACGACGTTGACATGCGGTGCAGACGGCATTCGTAGAAGACGGAAATACGCACCGCAGCTTGCGTCGTTTGCATTCCCAGCAACTCTGTGTGCCCTTGCGTAGCTTTCTCCTCTTCAGCTGGGGGCCAATTATTGCTTGGCTGCCGCTGGCGGGCGGAGCCATGGCTATTGGCACGGGCATCGTTGGGATCTGACTTGTTTGGAATCTTGGGAGCGATGCCACGGCCAGTATTATGGTGGTCCGTGGCGGGTGTAGTTACTGCTTATTGTGCTTAGAAATGCCTGGAGTCCTGTGACCCACTTCTAGACGGACGTATACTTCGAAGCCTTGCTCTGATTTGCCGGCTCATCCCTGAGCTAGTCCAAGCTTCCTCCGCACGGCGGAAGAATGTCCATCTTACATTCCAATTTGTTCATCTTCTCAAGTATCCCCCTGGTCTGGACATGGAAATCCGCCGTCTTACCTAGATAGGCCGGGGTACAGCCGTGATTTCCGTGAAGCCCTTTGCACGCTGTGCTTTACTAAAGTTATATCGGGAGCATATAAAAAGATCGATCATGGGCTCGTCTACTGGAAGAGTAGATAGTATCTTCCGAACTCATTCCATGCTTCTCGTTGTAATTTCTTAATATAGGCAACTTAATTCCCAAACATAGTCGCCTTGATATTGCTAGATTTGCACCATCCCCACATCTAAGCACTCCAGACAATAATGGTCAAAGTTGCAGTGGCCGGTGGCTATAGTCGTGAGTGTTCTGCACGTAAATTCCACAACAAGCTCATAGTTCTACTTACTAATCCAAAGCACGACCACTTAGAGGTCGGAGCAGAAGTGGTCGATGTTCTCCTGGCTAGAGGACACCATGTCCTGCTGCTGTCCAGAAAGGTGACCCAACATTCTGGGATACCACACGAGGATGATAGATATCGGACTAGGATTCAGTGGCTAACGTATTTGACTCAGGATGCACCAGCTAATGCCGAGTCCGAAGGCATAGTTTGGATCAAGGTCGATTATGACGACTCGTCTGCACTAGAAGACGCCCTGAAGGGAGTTGAGACTGTCCTTTCTTTCATCGGAGGAGACTTGGGCCCAGGAGTCGCGGCACAGAAGAACCTCATTGACGCGGCTGTCCGAGCTGGTGTGAAACGCTTTGCTCCGAGCGAGTGGGCGACGTAAGTGCAGAACTCCACACATTTCTCGTGATGAAAGGTCGATGAACATCCACTTCTAAATGCACACTAGATCCGGCCTAGACAATATGCCCTGGTACGGCGGCAAGGCTGAGATTCGGCGATATTTGCAAGAGGTCAACAAGACAGAGAAGGTTAGTTGGCCTCAGTCCATAATCAGTTCCGATGTCAAGCTGACACTCATCCGGACGTGAAAAGCTCATAGAGTATTGCCTCTTTCAACCCGGATTGTTCACCGAGTACTTGGTGCATCCACACGTCACCAAGAAACACTTTCGGCCTTTCGAGACCCCATGCGATTTTGCCAATCGGCGCGCCATCATCAGAGCCGGCGGCCAAGACGACGTTTTGACCTTGACGACCATCAATGATTTCGCCAACGTCGTGTCCAGAGCGATCGAGTACCAGGGTCCTTGGCCCGTCGTTGGAGGTATTCGGGGCACTAATCTCACCGTCGGCGAGATTGTTGCTCTTGGTGAGAGGCTGCGTGGGAAGTTCGAGGTCGAAGAGCTCCAGACAGATGATCTCCGAGCTGGTCATGCTGCTTCTTCGTGGAAGCCTCGGGTCACACATGCTTCTATCCCACCTGAGGTGGCCGAAGCCTTTCCGGACAAGTTCACTGCTGGCGTCTTGTTGAGCTTCGGAGCTGGAGAGTGGAAAGTGACAGACGAGTGGAATCAGTTGCTTGAGGACTATGTATTCGAAGACACTGAGCAGTTCCTCACAGAATTCTGGCAGTCACAAAAAGATTGAAGATATGCTCCGTAGGTTAGAGTCTGATGTTGGCGGATTTCTAGTTCCAGAATAAGGTTTATGGTCGTATCGCTTTTAAGTTTATCCCCACTTCTTATAGCAGGGGTGGGCTTGGGCTGTCTTAATATTGCTGCAACATTCCTCTAATGATAATGGTCGGAACAGACACCCGTGGACGTCAAATCCTGGAAACGAGTGAACGCGTCCGGAAGTCTTGCATTTCCTTCCACATCATCCACGACATCGACATAGGTCTCTTGGGGGAGACCCGTATGAGCATAGGACGTCATCCGCAGCAAGGCGTATTTCTCTCTGCTCTGAGATGGAGTACGACCTCGAAACTCAGATTCAGGCGCTTCCTGAAGAAGAACGATTGCGAAGATGTCACAGAGCTGTCTGTATGCTCTTCGATAACAACGTGCATCCGTCGACCCTAACGCCGACAGAATGACACCTCTTCTCACATCGAAGCGCGGAGCTCCAGCAGTAGACATTCACCTTGCTTGCCCATTATGGCGCTGAAGACCTGAAACTCCTATACCCAGAATTCCTTCTACCGGTTTTGGATCTCCCCAATGACGAGAGCAGCACAGACTACGAGGCGTCTGATGAAGTCATGGACGACGAAAAGAACGATACGTCGGACGAGTCCCATAACGAAGACATCGATGAACTCGAGACGTGCCGGAAATGCGGTACGGAGTTCCACGTGAAGGGAAACATCGAGGAAATGTGCGGATGGCATGAGGGTAAGCACCATGTCATGTGGGTATTGACTTCTATACTGTTGATGCTGACAATAAACACATCTTTCAGGCCAGCTTGAAATCGACCATGATACCCTTGCGGCATTGAAAGCTGAATTCGATGAACATGGCGTCCTAAACCCAGACCTCATTGACGACTATCTCATTGATAGCGAGCAATACCCGGAGGTTTTTCGGTGGACGTGTTGCGGCGTGCCTGGCGACGACGAGGATGGATGTAGGGTGACAAGACAGTTGGGTCCGTCTCACGGTTCGGATGGATACAGAGAAGATGATGAAGACTGTTGATTTGTGTCGATCAAGCGGAGACTGCCACGAAACAGCTCGAGCAGTCAGGTATTTGTGACAGTCAGAGGATTTGAAACTACATGTATGCGGTGTCTGCGCCAGCTCTGTGCGATACTATGCACCCACCAAAAAGACTCGAGTTTGACCGATTTCAACGTATAATTGTGCTGAGGTACCTTGGGTATAGGTGACGATCGGATGAGTATGGACATCTCGTCACCTGTACAAATGTTCTCTGTTCTCTCTGTAAAAGCATTGCCCAGATACTTGTAGATGTTTAGACAGATTGTGGCCGCGAAAGAATGCACTTTTTGCCGTCAGCCTCCTGGGCCCGGATGCGATTTGAAAAGAGGCGCATCATGCTGAAATATCTTCCTCAGTCCGTGGTCGAGCAGCTTTGAACCAAACAGGAAACAAATCTTAAAAATTTTCTACCATTACCTCCGAGTGCTTCATCCTGTATAGACTTTGGCCAGAGAACGCTTTTCTCCATCTTGTCCCAATAACATTTCTGGTACAAAGTATTCCAGCCGCCGATCTAGGATAACTTATTGCGATCAAGATTTTTCAAGATCTGTAGGCGCCTACTTTTATTGTATTATTTTTTTGCGTACGGATGAGACGGGTACCTAGTGCGCCTAGTTCGCACAGCGTTCAGGTATATACGCAACCTGCCTGCCACTCACTGTCGCCATCATCATACCGGCCATCGTCAAGAGTGTCAAGGCGCCCGCGGACTGAATTATCCTGTGCTCAACATGATCGCTGCAACCACCAGTAGCAAAATCTCGCCCGATAGAACGCTTGAGCGGACGAGGCACTGCTGGGGGAGTTGTGCCAATGTCTCCATCTGATCCTCGTTACCTATCTGCCGATTGGAATCCGGTCCAGAGGAACATGAGACACCACCACCAAGGCACCCAGTCGCCCGTGACTGGAATTTGATGTCCTGAACCCCACGAAGGTAAACAAGAACTCAGATCCAGTCTGCTTACCGTCACCGCACTCGAAGAGGCTTCTCGCATCGTGGGATAGGGAAGGGAGGAGGATCCTGATATTTACTTGGACGAAACAAAGCCCTTCACCTGTGAAGCGGGTGGGTTCTTCGTGGGAATTCAGTGTGTCTGTCTATTTTATGAACTTCGGTCAGTCTCTCCCACTCTCTCAAACAGTTGTTGTCCAAGCTGGTGGTGGCGTTGAAGACGTGAGGTTAAGACAGGGATCTTTCAACTGTGGCTCAGGTGTGTGGCTAGTGCGGGCTTGACCATGGCTACCTAGGTATCCCTGGCTCTTAAGGGCCAATGAATCACCCTGTCGTGACCTCCATCTTGAACCCACATCACCTCCGCATGGCGATGTGTTTCATGTCGCTGTGCAAGACCGGCACTATTCATTCCCATTGGTGATCTGTGGGCGGCACGCCCTCTGTTGGCGGACTTTTCATTTCTCTTTTGCTGGATGGGAGTGACTGTGGTGAAACGCCCGAATAGCGCCCAATGTACTCACATGGTGCAGCAGGACCTGCGCAGCATGCAAGATCTCGTTGCACCACGGCGAATGAGGAGGGACACGCCCGGCATCGTAGCCTCTCACCGACCGGAGGACTATCGCCCCCCTCGCTCAGCGCTCAGTCGACCAGTCTAGACTTCCCGGCGGGTCCAGGTGAGCAGAACGGAGGCATTGCCGGCCAGATGGTAGGTGCTGGTCATCTCTTGTGCTCGCATTCAATCGATTGTGCTCCTCTTCGGATTCGCCAATCACTTCCTTTGAGCTGGTCAAAAGCTCGGATTGTTGCAGCACTGCCTCCTAGTTTGTGGTCTGTGTTCGTCCTTTTTTTCTGGTTTGCCAATCACTGCCAGCCTGTGCCGCCTCAGCTGATGTTTCCTGCATGACGTCGTACGTTCACAACTTGAGGTTCTTCCTTCTGTGCCGCCAAGTCAAAACATACACATGCCCGCCCCTGGCCCCTTCCTCCTTGTTGATCACTTCTTGGTGGACGATTCACGTTCTGTTCTGCTTCTCACACCTACGAAACTTCGAATAATAAAGTGGGCTGTCCTCAAAGCTGAGGACACAGCTCTGCTGGCTTGGCCTCGCTTTTCCATTGGATAGATATCCCCACACAGGGCCACACTCGCCTCGAACGACACTCTTGGTCATTGTGCTCCCAGCATACTGGATACTCTCACCCGGGCCGCGCTTATCACACAGACCACACAGACCACACAGACGATACCGACGCCGGCTTGATCTCGGTTTCTACAACTCGAAAGTTTCCAACCACCGACAGGGCGAACTCACTCTTTGCTCGGCGTGACCCTTAATACTGGACAAGCTTCTTCGCTTATGATCCCCCGTGTTTGAAGCTGGTTGATCTACCCGAGCCTCGTGGTAGGTGCAACACAAAGATCGACGCGGATCACCTTCTGGACTGTCATATTAGCCAGCTCTGCTGTTGTTCGACTTTCCAAAGCGAAGTTGACGATTTTCTGGTTCAATTGTTACAAGACTTCGGACGTCGTTGTCTTGGTCATCATTGCCCGGATTCCCATTCTTTGGATCTGCACCTGTCCCGTCGGTAGCTCGGAGATCCTGACACAGGGGCGCGTTTCGATCTGTTGAGACGACTGACGTATAGTCGAGAGATTGAGGTTGCCCTATTCGTCGCACGACAAGCCGCGACCACATCCCACTTGTCCCGATTGGGCCGACTAGGATGTCTGTCGATCCTTGTTTCTACTTTCCCAGGTCCAATTTCCACAACGTTGTGCAGCGGGCAGCTCGTTCTCACACCTCACCCCACCCACCCGGAATGGTCTCCCACACAATACAGACTGCATGAGCCTTACGAGTTGGAAGGAAGGGAGCCCGAATATGGCCAGACATCCACGGGCTCGACGACGGCGGCGATGGACAACACATGTCGGGACATTGGTCGCCCTGTTGTCGACAGCATCAGCAGTATCACTCAACGACTTTCAACCTGTCCAGGACGGAGTGCTCCCGGTGGCATGTAGCCTGGTGTACCACGCCGACATCCAAGGTTGCACCAGCGAAGACTTTGGTGGAAGTTTACTGAGCTGCTCCATCTCCTGTGTTGCTGGTCTGAATCAAATCAAAGATTCCGCGCAAGACCAATGCCGCAACGTGGACGCGGACTCGGACGGCTTGGCTCTTCTTTATTCTGCGCAGCGCGGAGGCCTCATCCTGGAACTGTGTTTCGACGACGACTTCACGTTGGCGCCGAGTAGCACATCTACAACGACGAGACGTACAACAGCCACATTCCTAACGACGACGACGAGAAGTATCGGCTCTTTCAGCATAATACCTTCTGCGACCAGGATACCACCAGCCGAGACGTCCACAGTGCAGACGAGCACTTCTACTTCTACTCGATCTACAGTAACCGAGACCACCTTCACTACAGTGCCACCGCCCAACTCGTCGACGGCGCAGCCTACCACGTCACAAATTACCACACCACCAATTACGACGTCACCGGCACCGGCAGTCCCCGAGACATCATCTTTTTCGTCCACATCCACGACGACAACCGCAGCAACCGCGACCTCGTCATCATCGGATAACAATAGTGACGACGACAGTGGCAGAGGAGGCGGTAGCCCATTCGACACTGTGTCGAGCGCATCTAAGGTCATGATGGGTTGGTCGTTATTGCTCCCGCTCGGTGCTGCGCTCGGGAGCCTGGGTCTGCTATAATCGTTGGACCGACTGTTGGTGCAGTTTACCTCTTTTGTGGAGCGAATCTTACGATGCGTGGGAAAGCATGGAGAAGGAAGGGTCTTTGCATTGGCTCATAGCTATCTCACTCTTTTTTGGACGTCATTTTTGGGACGGTCTATGGCGTTAATCAAACAGGTCACAGGAAAACTGTGGGGATATGAAGGACATGAGAACTGTCTGTACACATACACATACGATACCTTTGGGCGCTGGAAATTTTGGAGAGGCCTGCGAGAAGCCGATGTACAATTATTGGGGACCTGTTGCTCACGAGTCGATGACTTGAGCACAGTGTACAACCGGAGGCGAATATACCTGTCGTGGCGCTATGCCGGCTAGATGATTCTAGCAGCCTAGCTTCAACGGCGAGGCACAATGACACGACAGTTCATCATTGCCAAAATTGTCCCATATTTTCATATTGATTCATTGAGTTTGTGATCAACATGTGGCGACTCGCAACAGGGCGCGCCATATTTTCCTATATACTCCAATCCTTGTTTTTGCTCAGTATGCTGCCCCAATGCCGACGACAACTCACGGGAAATCAACACTCAAGCTCTTGTGCCTCTCCTACCTCACAGCGCTGTATCCGCCCACAACTTCCGCATCTGCAGAATCCCCGGCACACACCCGCCAAGCCCCACCGCCAAATCACTCAAGAAGCCCGTCTCGGCGGCCCAGTGCAGCGTCAAGGGCGTCCAGGCGAGGTTGATCGCCATGCTCCTGCGCACGGCCTCCATCGCCACCCTGTCCTTTGTCACCTCGTCCTCGCTCTTTTTCTCCTCCTCCAAGATGCCCCCCTTCTTCTTCTCCTCGGTTTTCTTCGCCGCCAGCATCGTCGCCGCCAGCTTCCCGATTTCCAGCCCCGTGTACACCGCCAGCCAGCGACTGGCAATCATCATGGCGCGCCCCTGCTCCGCGGGCGTCCAGCCCATGATCTTGCGGCTCGAGAGGTACGCGCCGTTCTCGAGCGCCTGGAAGACGGTGCAGGTGAGCAGCTGCGTCCAGTCGAGCAGCGCGGCCGCGGGCGTCGCGGAGCCCGCGGGCCGCGTGAGCAGCCGTTTCGCCCAGCTGTACATGTTCAGCAGGCCCCACAGGCGCGCGATGGTGCGGGCCTCGGACGCGAGGCCCGAGAGGGCCTTGAGGCGGGCGCCGAGGAGGGCGGCGAGCGCGGCGAGCGCGGCGGTGCGCGGGGACAGCGGGGACGACTTGGTGGTGAGGATGACGGTGGCGGGGGCGCCGCCCGGGTTGCGCGGGAGGGTGAGGGCGAGGGCGACGAGATTGCGGTTGAGGAGGGAGGCGGAGGCGGAGTTGGCGAGGGCGCCGGTCAGGCGGGTCGTGTAGCAGAGGAAGAGGAGGACGGTGTCGATGCCGGAGGGCGTGGTGAGGCAGCGCTGGAGGTGGGCGAGGAAGGCGTCTGTTTTGGTGGGGAGGGCGAGGAGGCGGGCGAGGAGCGGGTTGGCTTTTGTTGGTTTGCTGGAGGGCGCTGGTTGTTGTGAGGTGGTGGATGGGGTCGAGGTTGGCGCTGGCGCTGGCGCTGCGGGGATGGGCTCGCCGGTGGGGAGGTCGACTGGGCCTTGTTCAGGCTGGGAGGTTGGCTCGGACATGTTTGCTGCTGAGTTTGTGTTTTTTGGAGTTTTTTTTTGTTTTAGAAAGCCACTTGAAAGCTTCTGTCAAACTTGCTGTGCTTGAGGAAAGCAAGTGCGAATAGTTGGAAAGTGTGTACTGCAACGGAGTTAGGAGAAGGCCAATAGTGCGCTGCGCCTAGGTTGATGTCGGCCAAAGATGAAGTACCGAGGTACAATGCAATGCAATGCAATGCAGGAGTCAGCCCCGGTCAGGCAAGTCACTTGCAATGATCGAAAAGATGCAGCAATGTTTAGCAGTTGTAGAGTCCGAAACAGCAGGAAATTCAGAAAAGGAGGAGGAAGTCTGCCCAAAGATGAATTGCAAAGATTTTACTATCGCAGAATGAGAACGGGGAGGTGCACGGTGTAGCGATTCCGGAGACGGGGGGGGGGGGGGAGAAAGCAACCCACGAGCCAATCCTTTCCCCCCCCCGAGAGAACTGGGGGGAGAGGGATTAGATTAGATTGACTTTTTCGTCTCCCCCACATCTTCGGTGGGTTATTTTTGGGGACCGGCGTCAGTGTGGGCTGAGGTGTGGTACACAGTACCTACGGAGTAGTCACCGTAAGACTCCTGGATCCACCACTATGTACAATCCAATGCTTTGTAGAGATACCAGGCGAGTATTTATATTCACTACGTCCACTTACACGAGCCGGTGATGCCTCCCACCCAGCAGCCCGTCTTGATCATCGGCGCTGGCGTGGCCGGCCTAGCCCTCGCCCAAGGCCTACGCCTTCGCTCGATCCCCTTTCGCATCTACGAGCGCCATGCACGATCCCACAACAAGCAAGGCCACCGTTTCCGCATTTCCAAACACGGCCAGGCTGCTCTCCGCACTGTCCTACCACCACGTCTCCACGCCTTGCTGCACCAAACTGCACCTCAGTCAGAAATTTGCGCCTCGATATGTCGACGCCGAGAAGCTGGACTTCGGCAAGCCGTAGCCGATTGAGCCCAGCAAGGAGTCGACCCCGCTAGACAGGATTTGGCTTCGCATGCTACGTTCCGTCGGGCTTGAAGATGCTATCTCCTACGACAAGCAATTCGAGTCCTACGAAAGCGATGAACATGGATTGATCAAAGTGAAGTTTACAGATGGCTCAGTTGCGCGAGGCCAGCTTCTCGTTGGTGCGGACGGTATCAAGAGCCGCGTCCGCCAGCAATTCCAGCCGGAGCGAAAGCTACTTGCCCTGGAGCGCTGGGTCATGTGGGGTCGGACGATGCTGACGGATGACTTAAAGGAAAGGCTGATGGATTGTCCAGATTTGCTGAGCTGGTGTATGTGTTTAGACAACGAGTCCAACGTACAGACCGTCATCGAGCCCGTCGTCTGGCCAAAAAGCGTACGTCCCGAGTCGGCGGACGCGCTGCTGCCAGACTTTGCCGACTACGTCTACTGGGCAGTGTGCACCGCGCCGTCGCAGTACGCACGCGACTTGCCGAGGACGGTGCAGGAGAAGAGGATGTACCTGGCGCGCTTGTCAGAGACCTGGCATCCCGCGCTGAAGCACCTGCTTGCCTCCGCCACGCACGAGCTGTCCGCCTGCGTGCCGGTCGTGTCGAGCAGACCAGACATCCAGGTTCGATCTGCCGATGGTGATGCGGCGAAAAGAGTCACGCTCATTGGCGATGCCGCGCACCCGGTGAGTCCCATGGGCGGCTCGGGTGCGGACATCGCAATCCAGGACGCTGCGGACTTGGCGGGTGTCCTTGCTGGGCATGGCGACGTGGAGGAGAGTGTGCTGGATTTTGAGGCGAGGATGGCTGCCAGGGCGCAGGATAAGATCGAGCATTCCTTTCGAGGCGGGGAGAAATTCTGGCGCGGGAAAGCTTGGGATGCGTACACTGAAGTTTCAGTGTGAGAGGCTTTTCACTGTTCTGGACTCTGTGCGCTCGCGGCTTCATGCGCTCAGCAAGAGTCATTCAATAGCGAATACATTGTACCGAAGACGTTAAGATTATTAGGTGACTGTGCTCAAGATCAGCCACAAATCTAATCCAGCAGCCCAAACAACAAACTACTCCGCTTCCAATACTCCTGGGCAGCTTTGTTCAGCCGCTGCCGCGCAGAGGCCTCTTCGATCCCCGTCTTCTCCCAGACCGCCGCCTCGAGCGCCTTCAGCAGCTCGTCCGCGGTGTCGAGGGGGCATCTGAGCATAGCAATGTCAAAGACCCACTGGATCAGGAGCTCTTTGCGCAGCTTTTCGGCTGCTTCAGCTTCCGCTGCCTTCTCGTCTTCATTTGCCTGGGTGGTAGCTTCAGCATCCACGCCTTCGGCATCTGTAGCTTTCTCGTCGGCCTGCTCGGTTCCATCTCCCTCGGCCTCGGGCTCCTCTGCTTCATCTTTGACCACGTCCTCTCCGGTCTTGCTGATTTCTTCTTCCGGCGGAGCCTCGTCATTGTCTTTGGCTTCGGGCTTCTCGACTGCGAGATGAGCCTCCAAAGCTTGTTTCCAACGCCCAGATAACTCCTTTCCCAATAGTTTCTTCAAGACAGACACAGCCGCTGGGCTCCACAGATCCGTCCCAGCATCGCTCATTGCCAGCGAGAGATTGCGCAGCAGCCGGAAGACATCCGGAGACGGGGAAGTTGGCAGCTCCGGTGTGCCCTCCCAAAGAACTCTCCCCACAACCGTTTTCTTGACCAGGAAATTGCTTGCAAACTCGTCCACAGGTTCAATTACGACAGCCGCTGCGATAGTCTCCTGTAGAGATGGCACCATCGCAAGCCCGAAGCCCTTGACAGCGACCAGCTTGGGCAGTTTCGCCCGGATGTCCCTCAGTATCCGCACCAGATACATAGCAGTCTTGCCGCTATTCTCCCCATCCTTCTCCGCCTCCCACAAACCTGCCAACTGCGTATCAAGCTCTCTGAACGCCTTTTCCAGCGCCTCATCCAGCCGTTCTTGCAACTTCGCCGGATCGTCGCGACTCAGCGCCTGCTGCCTCTGGTCGATAGTGTCCTCGTCCTCAATCTCATCCACATCATTATCCCACCTCTGCCGCTTCAGCTGCTCCACCACCTCCTCCACGTCCCCAATCACCGACGCCCACGACATGTACCCCGTGACCGCCCGCGCGACAGCATCATTCCGCCCGTACAGCCGCCCAATCACGTCCTGCGCAAACGCCCCCGCGCCGCGATGCAGCTCCATATCCAGGCCGTCGTCCCACAGACTCGCCTGCTTCTCCCCGACAACCCCCGCGCGGCGCCACACCTCGAGCGTGGCGGCGACCTCGGACCCGACCAGGCGCAGCTTGTGCACCTTGGCGTCGAGCACGCCCATGATGTGCGCGTTGATGGTGCGCCGTAGCCGGTCGAGCATCTCGGCCGGGTCGAAGCCGCGCGCCTTGCCGCCGTCGCGGATCCACAGCTGGAGTACTTCGGTGCGCATTTCGGTAAGGGCTTTGAATTCGGTGGTACGGGCGAGCGTCTTTTCGAGGCCCTCGAGAAGGACGGAGCTGCCTTGGGTTGCCCAGCTGGTGAGCATGTCAACGGCTTGCTTGCTGTCGAGGTCGTCGTGGCGGATGGACGGTTTGTAGTTTTGTGTGGCTTCGCTGCACCAGCGCTCGTAGATGTCGAGGCGTAGGCCTTCTAGTTCGCGCAGGGCAGGATCGGAGAGCAGTGTGTCCCTTTTTAGAGACAATAGTGCCTCGGTCAGCTTGTTGGGCACGAGGAACTGCACGTCCAGGATAGTGTTGGTGTACAGCTCCAAGCCCTTGACTACGTCCATAGTGCTTCGGTGCTCCTCGACGTAGAAGACGGATGCCATGGCATTCCCTCGCACGTCAAGGAAGTGTCGAATAACATCGCGTGCTCCGGAGTGGGTGGCAAGACTGTAAGCACATAAAGCCTTGAGAACGATGTCCCTGGATGTTGGCTCGCCGACCGTCTCCAGCACATTGTCGATACTCTTCCGCAATCGTCTTCGGAGCTTATCGAGGCTCTGAGTCGAAGCTTGAAACGCAGCTCTGATGTCGCCGTCAGACGTGCTGTCCTCAAAGCTTTTGACCAGCAGCCTGCCAAGCAGCGACACCTTCGCAGCCGTGACCAAACCCTCGCCGTCGACCTGCTGCTCTCCGTTGTTTCGAAGACTCTTCAACAGCTTCCCCAGCACCAGCACACACCCAGCCAGCAACTTGCCCCTCGCCGCAGCGCCCAAACTTCTCCCCCTCTTGTCCCCACCATCCCGCCCGCCCACGAACTTCGCCAGCCCACTGACCTTCCCGCCAACCACACCCCGCCCGCACCGCGCGCCCATAGTCCCCAGTATGCCCTGCACATCGTCCATGTCGCCGCGCATGCGCACAATCGCGTCGGCGGTGCCCAGCAGCTCGCGGTAGCTGCCGCCGACCTGGGTGCGCAGGCGCGCCTTCTTGTCATCGATGGCGAGGTGGATCTGCTTGTGCAGGCTGCGGATCTGTGGGAGGGTGTAGGAGGGCGTGTGCGAGCCGGTGGGGGGGTCGGGGGGCGAGAAGATTTGCGCGGAGGAGGTGAGGGCCGAGAGGTCGACGTCGGGGGCTTTGCCGGCCATTTTTGGGATGGTTAGGGAGAGAGTGTGTGTGGTGTCACGGGGCGGGAGTCGCTGGGAATAGAACTGGTTGGAGGATTAGTGTATTATCATGACTCTAATTGATGCGGATCCGCTTGATCGGGGTACTGCTTTAGCTGTTCCGTAGCTGTCTTGTGTTGTGGTGAGGTGAATGTTGAAGGAAGCTGTTTGGAGCTCGACTTTAACAAGTCCGTAGCGTGTTGTCAATTCGGCCTCGGCCGACGGAGGCCGAAATGGCACCGGCAACTTTTTTTTGGCCACTAGGAATGGGCAAAGTAAATTGGCCACACCAAATACTTTCACACACTTTTGGCGAAGAGATGCATATTCCATGTTGTCAATTCGATGTGCAATGCTATGCGAAGTGCCAACAATGCCTCTACAACTTGACACTCTTGATGAGACCTGTCTTGATACCCGTCGTTTCTCCCTGGTATCCGCCCCTGCCCTCTCCTCCCTGGTACGTCGCCTTCATACTCTTCAACTTCTTCTGCTTCTCCTCG
Source organism: Ophiognomonia clavigignenti-juglandacearum (assembly GCA_003671545.1). Taxonomy (NCBI): domain Eukaryota; kingdom Fungi; phylum Ascomycota; class Sordariomycetes; order Diaporthales; family Gnomoniaceae; genus Ophiognomonia; species Ophiognomonia clavigignenti-juglandacearum. Next base: position 198,252 of record PYFS01001589.1, on the reverse strand, counting down.
TACTTCTTCCTCTTCTTGACTCTCGGGTTGCGCACGTCCTTCTTCCTCTTCGGCGCAAGGCCCTTGTTCTTCTCGATCTGGTAGTTGATCTTGCGCTTGCCGTCCTCCCCGATCGTCGACACCTCCACCACCCGGTCCGTGATCTTGGCCGCCGCCAGCGCCTCCTTGCGCGCCGTCTTGTCGTCTTTCTTGGCCTTGGTTCTGTGCGCCACCATGTCGTAGTACTCGTCCTCCTCGCCGCGCACCTGCTTGGCCACCGCCTCGTCGCCACTGCTTGCGTCGTCGCCGCCCAGTTCGGTGCCGTTCTTGGAGCTCTTCCTGCCTCGTGCTTCTGCCTCGGCGTTGAGTCGTGCGACTCGGTCCTTGAGGCGCTCGCGGTAGGGAATATCCGTGTCACCACCAGCATCGCGGCCTGCGTCGGCACGTTTGCTGGCCTTCTGGACGATTTGTGAGGTATAGAATCGGAGACTCTTCTTCTTGGCCGCCTTGGCAGCTGCTGTCCTGGCGTCGAGAGATTCTTCCTCGCCAAAGTCCGAGTTGTTTTCGTTCTGTGTCTTGGTGGCGGTTCTGTTCTTCCTAGCCTTCTTAGGTTCGCTGACGAGGTCTTGCAGGTCAGCAAGTGACTCTTCGATTGCCTTTGCCTTGGCTATCCTCTCCTTGTCTGCCTTCTTTTTCTTCTTGCTATCGCCGTTGACTTCAGTCTTCTTCTTAGACTTCTTAACGGGCTTGGTTTCCTCAACTTCCGAGACATCCTCGTCCGCCGAGTCAATTTCTGGCTCGGAGATCTCGGCCTTTTTGGATTGGAGGTCCTTGACCTGCTGCCATGCCTCCCTGCAGCTCACCAAAGTTTCCATAACCTCGTGGTCACGGAGTTCGACGGGGCTCAGGGAAACCGCAGGCTCGCTCGCATCTCGTGATGGTGAGGTCAAGACCGCAAAGTAGCTCGCAAGCGCCGCGACGTAGCTTCCCAGCAACCAATGCCTCACAACCTCTAGTGATTTGACCGGCTTGCCCTCTGCTTCCTTTTGTAATTGTGCGAGCTGAGGTTGTAGCGCCTGGAACTCTGCCACCAAAGGTACGAACTCGGGGTATCTCGCCTGCAGCAACCGATTCCTTTCGTCGGCATCCATATCGTCTGTGACCTCGATGTCCTTGAGCTCCTCTGTGACAACTGCGGCTCCCTCTTCAGCCTCCTCTTCTGCGGGCGCGACCCACTCATCCTCGTCGAAAATGAAATCGGCTTCGTCCATGTCGGCCAGCTTCTTCTTCTGCAATCGCTTCGCTTCGGCTTCCTCCTCAAGAGCGTCCGCTTCGGTCTCGATCTGGTCGGCATTGTAGTATTCCTTCCTCGAGTCGCCCCAGTAGCCCTCATCGCCCTCTTCCTCGCCAACCTGCTCCTCGTCATCATCGTCATCATCGCCGCCCTTCTTCTTCTTTTTCTTGAGCTGAGCCTGGGCGACCTTCTGCAACTCTGCGTACTCGTTGTCGGATTCGGTGTCGTTGTCTCTGAAGACCTCCTCGTCAGACGCTTCCAAAAACTCGTCGATTCGGTCGCCAGTGCGTGCGCGCTTTAAACTTCGGTCCGTGTCCTCGAGCATGATCTTGTCCTGGTCCATGAAGTATTGTTCTTGGTCGTCGGCGATGTCCTCGTGTGTGCGCATGGCGAGGCGTGCATCGGCTGGGTTGATGTCTTTAGGACCCGAGGGCCCGGAGGCGCGAGAGGCCTTTCTCTTGCCCATGTTGGCTATTTGGGAGGGTGCTGTAAGTAGGGCGCGAAGTTGCGCGATCAAAATCGGGTTGCAGAAAAGTTGCGAACGGGCTTGTTTGGCGTGGACTTTTTTTTCGGGTGAAGGCAAGGAAGGGGCTATCGATAAGAGCTGATTGGATTATCTCAGTGCGAAGACGACCTTGCTCCTCTAATAAACGTGTGAAGAGTGCCAGAGCGCTAACTGGTCCCATAGCTGGGCTGAAGACGACATAACTCCTTGATATACTGCCAACTCCCCTCATCTCACGTCCTTTTTTGCTTACTCAAAAGAAAAGAGTATTGGGCTGTTGCTTTCTGTCTCGAGTTCTTGATAAAATCACCAGCTTCAAATACTGAGTGAGGGCTGCTTTGGTTTCTGGACGAATCTTCTTCCAAATTTCAGCGGACCAGGATCACTGCAGGTGCCCATGCCCATAGCTCACCATCCAACAGGCCCAAAAGTACAGCCTGCTGTGATTGACCTGTCTCCTGAGCATTCTTCTCTGGCTTTGGCCGAGAATTAAAGATGTTCATATCCCTTGAGCCCTCCCTTCTCATCATTGGAGTCACAAGTGCATTTTCAGCCCTGTCAGCTATTGCCATCATGGGTCTCTTCAGCAAGAATCAGATGCCTGTTGAGGGCAAGGTATGCTTCACACAGCTCCCAACTACTCTCACACTCTTGCCCAGTAGCTAACACCACACACAGACCGTCCTCATCACTGGCGGCTCAGAAGGAATGGGCCTAGCCGTAGCCCGCCAGCTCTCCGCCAAAGGCGCCAACATCGTCCTCATCTCCCGCAGCGCCGCCAAACTCGAGAAAGCCCTCGCAGAAGTCACAGCCGCCGCCAAGTCCGCGTCCCAGCAACGCTTCCACTCCATCGCCGCCGACGTCTCCAAGCCCGACTTCGCGCCCGCCCTCCTCACCCAGGTCACCGCCTGGAACGGCGGCCGCGCCCCGGACATAGTGTGGTGCATCGCCGGCATGTCGACGCCCATGCTTTTCGGGGACGACCGCGTCATGCCCGAGATGCGCCGCGAGATGGACCTTAACTTCTTTGGTGCTAGCGAGTTGGCCCATGCTGTGATGCGCGCGTGGTGGGCACCTGACAATATTGGAGCTGGACAGCAGCAGCCGAAACACATGATCTTCACGGCGTCGGTCCTCGCGCTGTACAGCGTGGTGGGATACTCGACCTACTCCCCCAGTAAATGGGCGCTCCGCGGCCTGGCAGATACACTCACGCAGGAGGCGCTGTTGTACCCCGACCAGCCCGTCAAGATCCACGTCGTGTGTCCAGGCACGATTCTGAGCCCCGGGTTTGAGATGGAGCAGCAGTCGAAGCCCGAGATCACGATGCAGCTGGAGAAGGACGACCCGAAGCAGACGCCGGATGAGGTTGCACGCAAGGCAATTGCGGGCCTGGAGGCGGGCGGATACATGGTGACTGTGGGGTGGTTGGGCGCTTTGATGCGATGGGGAGGGCTGGGTACTTCGGTGCGGAATAATAAGCTGGCTGATACCCTGATGATGTGGGTGTTGGCTCCGGTCTGGCTGATTGTGCTGGCAGTGATGCATGGCGATATTAGAAAGTTCGCGAAGGCCAAGGGACATCCGAGTACGTATCCGCGAAAGGAGATGGGCAGGAAATTCACGTAAATACTCGCTTCTAACGAGCGTCTGTGGGGAGAACATGGACTTCCAGACTTGTGCGGAGTACAGAGCTCATTAGTGCCTTTGGCCATGTAGTAATACCATGCAGAAGAATCTCGATCCCGCATTGTGGTCAACTCTCTTCATGATCATGTTGCGCCAGGCCACACAACATCAAATGCTGAATACGAAGCCATTCCCAATTCCAACGCCCGAACGCCGTCGCCAAGTCCAAGCCCCTTATGCCGATTCAATAAACACCAAGACCCGAGCCAGGTCGTATCGTTTAGACATTCAGTCCCTCTCGTCCTTGATGTCGTCTTTGGCCTCGTCCTTCTGCAGTGACTTCTGCAGTCGCTCCTCTTGTCTCTTCCAATGGCCACCCTCCTCGTAGTTCTTGCTGATGCCCAACGCCCTCCTCAACTTCTCGCTCTCCTTGATCTTCGCATCTGCCAGATCATGCACCTGGTACGTCTTGAGGCCCTTCCTCGGCGCAGCATTTCTCCCGCCACCGCGGTCCTGCTCAGCAAGGAGCTTCTTCCGAAGCGCATCGCATCGGTCTTCGATCTCGTCTTCGTCGACCCTGTGAGGCAGCAAACAATCAAAGTTAGCCGACCAGTCCGTTTTAGTCATTGCTGGGTGGTAAAGGGCAAAAAGAGAAGTGGAGGGAAGATCTTACTCTTGCTCTTCCAGCTCGTCGCGCAGCTCAAACACCTTGACCTCAATCTCGCGCTTGCGGTCGTGCTCCAGGATGCCCTTGTCCGGCTGGCGCTGGCGGTGCCGCAGGCTGTCGAGGTCGGTTGGGTAAGGCGCGGCGCTGTCGCGGGGTCGGATGTGCGCGAGGTTGCGCTGGACGTAGCCGGAGGTTCCGGAGCCTCGGGGCGTGGAGAGGCCGACGTTATCGGACATGATTTTGTTGGGGGTGTGGTGGTAAGAAGATATGTCGGCGATGAGGTCGTGGTGGTAAGGGTGCTAGGCTGTGGGGGACGTTGGAAGATTGGGCTAAAGCGGTAGGCGGTGTCAGTGGCGGGATATGCAGGGTCCCTAGCAGTATTATTTGGTGTGGAAGTGCCCCTCCATACTTCTAGAACAATCACTGTTGTGACTCAACCCTCTTTCTGATTATTTATACAAACCCGCCAAACCTTCCGTTCTTACACTTCACTCGAAGAACATTGTCGTAATTAACCATCAAACAATCCATAATGCCAATATTTGAGGGCTCAGAACAGGCTGCGCCGGACAGCACCGCCGCTGCCGACGCAAACATCTCGTTTCCTCCTGTCACAAGAGACCACATCCTTCACTGCTCATACGACTACTGGTTTCCCAAGTATGCTTCCAACCCATTTGATAAGAGCGAGAGCCACAAAATTAACACGATGAAACAGATACCGAGCGTCATGTATCAAGTCACGGATCATCAAGCTCCCTCCTGTCTTCATCGAGTACATCAAAGAAGACGGTATAATGCTGTCGAGTGACAGCTCTCCATCAGCAGAGAACGACGATGACGACGACTGGGAGCCAACATCCACTGCGCATTCTCGGCCTCAGGTGGAGGAGCTGTCAGACTCCGATGATGACGACGAGGACGCCGCATCACCAAAACTTCCGCCTAATCAGCGCTTTCCCGAGCTGCATCAGACTATCAAGGACACCATTAAGGAACTGGGCGGTGAAGTGGCTCCGAAGCTAAACTGGTCATCACCCAAAGACGCAGGATGGATATCACCGCATCAGAACACCGTCAAGTGTACCACACCAGATGACATCTACCTCCTCCTCAAGACCTCCAACTTCATCTCCCACGACCTCGACCACGCTTTTGACGGAACTGTCGCTACCGACTCCCAATCGACAGACACCTCAAATTCTGGCCTTGGCTTCCAGCCTGTCCTCGTTTTGCGCACATTCTTCACTCCCCAAACGTCCATGGAGTTCCGGTGTTTCGTCAAGCAAAGGAGCCTCATCGCAATTACCCCCCGAGATCCCAACTACTACGAATTCCTCAAGAAGTTCCGACCCGCCATCATCGAGCGGATAGAGGACCTTTTCGAGGACAACCTGCGTCTCACGTTCCCCGACGGCAACTTCTGCTTCGACGTCTACATACCCGAGGAGCGCACCGAGGTCCAGGCCTCGCGCGACTTCACGCTCGACTCCGACGACGAGGACGGCGCAAACAACTCAGACGACCCAGGCTTGAATCTAGGGCGCGCGCGGCTGATCGACATCAATCCGTGGGCGCCAAGAACGGACACCCTCCTCTTCGACTGGAGCGAGCTGCTTGATTTCGAAGTTCCGAAGCCTTTGATCGGTGTTGGTGGTGCGAGTGGTACGCTTGAGGACGGTGTTGTGCGACTGCGTCTGGGAGGCGAGGCTGGGGCGAGCGAGGATGACCTCACGACGGATGAAGAGGACGACGAGGAAGAGTTCGTGCCCGAGTTGCGGCTGGTGGAGAAGGACGATCCCGCCGCGTACAACTTTAGCTCGCCAGCGTTCTCGGCTCATAAATTGCCCAAGGAGGTCGTCGATGCAAGTGCGACGGGCAACATGGCGGAGTTTGCGAAGCAGTGGGCCGACATGCAGAACCGAAGGATATAGCGAGGCCATGTGGCCCTACTGGCTTGGTGGAGGTGGTTCCATCAATGGCCGGAAAGAAGGACAAGAAGAAAGAGATAGGAAATATACCAAGTACTGTAAGTTCAAGTCCTGGGCCTCGACAACGCGGTAATCCGCATGTCTCTTTGTCCACACGTGCTTGTGCAGTTACAAGTAAACACTTGCATGTTCTCGTACGTTATCTCCGAGCGCTTAGACTGCTGCAGGCCCCACCTGCAACTGGCTGATTTGATGCTGCATGTGGCTGGTCCGGTCAGCAGCCACGATGCAGTCATCATCAGCTTGGCGAAGTGGATACTGAAGACAATTATCTCTGGTCTTCCAGCCTTGGGTCGGCAACGTTTCGCTCACAGCCTTTCCTGCGATCAACAGATCCCATCGCGGCCCTCGATGCAGCCGGCAACGTCATAGGAATAGTGCTTTACGATCGCAGCGAGAGCTTGAGGCCCATGGACCCAGTCACGGCCCTCGGTGCAGCCAGCGGCGCCATAGGAATCGCGAGCTTCGCGATCGACTTGTCCATCGGCATCTCCAAGCTCGCAAGCCGCATGCGATTGGCGAGGGACAGCCTGAAACATGCGGAGCGGACGGTCATATCGACGGCACTCGTGCTGGACGAGATTGAGGAGCTAGTCAAGCAGGAGCAGGCCAACGTCAACCGGTCGAGGGAGCTACGCATGTTCTCGGCTCCGGCTCTGCTCATCGTAGGAGAAACTACGAACGGATGTTTGAGAATCCTGTGGAAACTTGAAGCCGCTGTATTGGGCAAGAAGGAACCCGAAGAACGAGAATTGTCGGAGAGGCTGGAGGACCGGTTGAAGTCCGCCTCCGGGAAGATAGAGCTGGAATCGGGATTCATCGACTCGTCGCTTCGATTTTGGGCAAAGGTTGACTTCGCTTTTAGTAAGGCAGACAAGCTTGGAGATTACGGCAAGCAGCTTGGGGACTCACAGGCGACTCTGAGTGTTACTTTGAACATTGTGACCGTCAAGCATCTTCAGAAGAAAAGGTACTCCACCCTTCCTGGTTTCCCCACCGCCTGATCGACTTCATTGAGGCATTGCTGACATGATACAATAGCATTCTCTCGCAAGAGGAAAATGAGAATAAAGCCAGGGCCCTTGAGAATCTTCAGAGGCCCAATGTCCGTCGCATCGCCCAAGCTCTGCTCCTCGAGATACGAGCTCGCAAGGGCGCGGACCTGCCATCCCAAGCAAGCGTGCCGGCGGAGCCTAGAGAGGAGGCGGCGCGAGATATCGGCGCTGATAGAGGCAAGAATGAACCTCATGACACCCTATCGTCAGCTGTTGTTTTATTCAATGCGAACCAGCACAAATTACCAAGGAGCTTCATGGACGAGCCTGGATTCATGGCGTCGGCCCACAACCAAGCATCCCCAGCCAATGCAACTTCGATGGGGGCTCACAAAAAAGTTTCTTCTCTTCCGCGATCACCCCAGCCGCATCCTGTCGAGGATCCTGGGGCGACGAGGCTTGATAATGCTGACATGGCGGCCCAGCCGATGCACGCACGAGAGAGCCGAGAATCTCAAGTCGGCTCAAGCCAGGCAAAGCTGCCACCTCTTGTGAAAGACGAGACCACAGACACGCACTCGAATCCCGCACACTCTGATCAATTCAAACACCAAGATTCGACATTAGACGAGCAACAGGCTGGATCAAGTAATGGACAGACGTCACCAACCCGGCAACATGAAGAACAGGAGCCACTCCGGGCATTCATCATACAAGGTGGTTCAGTATACAGTATACCATACGCGACTAGACCCGGATCTGGCCTGGAAACGACACAGGATCCTCAAAACCCCACAGGGACCTCTCCCCTGGACTTGAGTCTAAGTTCTATGCCCAGAATGATCGCGTCTCTGGTTGAAGAAGATCGCAAGGCGTTGCTGAACATTCTGTTCAAAGCAGACGGAAGCGTAGCGCATAATCTAGTTCGACTGGAGGCTCTGAAGAAGAAGGGGCGCCTCAGAATACTTGCCAAGTCCAAAAAGTCCATACTTGCTATTGTCCAGCGTCAAGATTCCAAGGGTCGTAACGAACAAGAACAGGAGGAGAGCAAGGAAGAGACCAAGGAGGAAAACTCGGTAACAAAGCGTCACTCTGGCTCAGCAGATGCAGAAAACTCATCTATAGCGGCCCTGCAAGATGAACCCGAGCACATCAAAATCTTTGCCCTACACAAGAAGGGCGGATGGCGGGAACAGTGGGAAGAGTTCCTGCCTCCCAATGAAGTCCTTCAGCGCCTAGCGGAGCTTGACAAGCATCCACCGTCAGTATTTGACAAGAAGCTTGCTCTACCTATCGAGCATCTCATATGGATCAACACTATCCAAGCGAGGTTGAACTCCGAGGAAGTCTCCTGGGCGGCCGCTCACGAGAACTACTATTGGACCCTGCGCCAGCTAGAACTCAAGCAGAGGCCATTCGGCCAATTCCGCCGGCGCCGGGATGTTCTGGCTGTCGTTGTCTATCTCCAACGCCATCAACGACTTGGTTCGGGCCGCGAGGGCCGCGTCGATTCTCGTGCGTCTTCGAGGTCATTCGACGATTATGGTGAGCCTGCCGTATTTGAACCGGATGGGTCGATTCGATACCGCGGGTATTCGGAACCCCTGCATGGTGGGCTCTGGGCGGATAGCCACCACCACCATCGTCCCGGCCGCGACTGGACCAAGCGTCAAGCGAAAAGGAGAGATGGCACCGTTGCAAGTGTCTCTGGATCAGAGGAGGAGTTGCGGCGCAATAAGGAGCAAGAGCTCAAGAAGAAGAAGAAAACCAGGCACATTAGGCCAAAGGCTAATGGTTTCGAAGCGGCGGAAGAGTCTCAGGACGATTGGGCGGAAGCGCAGAGAACCTTCGAATATATACGCCGTGAAAAGGCCGAAGACACCGGAATAGCGGAAGTGTTTCGACAAAGAGAGGCGAAGGAGTTGGACGCCCGGCGCAAAGAGGCTGAGGAGCTGAGAATGATGGACGAGGTGCGCCGCAAGAAGGAGGAAGAGTTCAAGATGGTGGAAGAATTGCGTCGCAAGGAGGCTGAAGAGTCCAGAATGGCGGAAGAGCTTCAATGGAGAGAAGCGGAGCTCCGGCGCAGAGAGATCGAAGAGCTGCGACAGCAAGGGGCGAGGGAGGGGGAGCGGTTACAGGACCGCGTGGTCTACGAGGGGCGGGAAGAGATGAGCCCTAACGTTGCAAATCCTCCATCTTATACCGGCGATTCCGAGGAGCTTGAGCTTCGTACGCAGAGGACTGAGGCTAGGGGCCGTAGAAGGGGTGGAAAGGCGCCTTCACAACAAGATGAATACCATGAAGAGCTGCGAGAGACAGGAGACCCATCGCGAGAAGACGTGCCCTTGCCCGGGCGCGTTGTGATCAGTGCCGCAACTTCCACAGCGGAGTCTCCGTCCACATCGGAGGCACCGGATGGGGAGAGCAAGGTTGATTCCATTCTGAATGACGATGTTTTCAATCAGCTCATGGCGGAGCTGACACCTCGGCAATGAGGGGAAGGAGAAAGTCTGAAAAGTTTTAATAGCTCTTTTTTTTTCTTTTTTTCTTTTTTTTCTTTTGGTGGATTTGTTGGCTCTTGTCAGAAGGAGAAACATTGGAGCTTCGTATCAGCTAGTACAAATTTAGTGAACATGCTCCTTGGATCTGGACAGGCAATTACTTGCCTCCTTTGTACATGATGACCCTCAGCACAAGGAATTCTTTGGGCCAGCCCAAGCATGTCGTGTAGTATTCTGGGCGATCGAATGCATTTCAGATCTAGAGCTTGCCAACCTGGTTGCGGTATACATACCTGCAGTTCAAGACATGTGCAGTGCATGATCTGAATGCAGCTCCTCAGCTGTGAACAGTCGTGACTTCAACAAGCCAACTGACTCTTTTTGCTGCAATGGGTTGTTAAGCTCCATGGCCAGAGCAGGCATGCACCCGTGAAGGAGAAAAGAGCCAGAGACGCCAACTAGATGCACTGCGGGACAACATGGGGCTGGCAAATTAAGAGCAGATTAAGGCGCTGCAGCCTGGGCAGCCTGGATATAACTATGATCCGCTTGAAAGCTCACGAATAGTCTATGTACGCTCGTGTAGACCAACCTCAGCCTCCGGTGGGCTATCATACTGATGCTGCTGATGCTGATCATGGTGGTTCTGAAGCTGCTGCTGATGATCTCCCTCCCCAGCATCCCCTCCCTCCTCCTCATGAAGGCGATGGCCCTCCCCATCATGCGAGCCACCCCCCTGCCCAAGCCCAAGAGCAAGCTCCTCCGCCTCCACAATCTTCAGCGCAAGCTGCTTCGCCGCAACCTCGACCTGGATCAGCGCGCGCTGGTACGGCGTCGCCTCGCGCACCTGCAGCAGCGCGCTCTGCACGGTGCCCTTCACGCCAGCGTCGTGCGAGAAGACGGCGCCCGACGCGTTCCACAGCGCCGCGGCTTGGAGTTGCGCGGGCGATGCGCCGAGAGTGCTGGTATGGAGGAAGGCGCTGCTGTTGTTGCTGGTGCCGTTGGCGCCCAGGATGGGCTGGTGATGATCGCCGTTCCCTGCGGTTGCTGTGCCGGGGACGGGAAGAGGCGCGGGCACCGCGTAGGGGTGTGTTGCGACTGGTTGTGGGGGCTGTGACTTTTCTGTGCGCAGGCAGTCAGCGTCACCATAGGATGCTCTGTAGTCATAGTGAAACCTACCATGGAACGAACACCTCGAACCCGAAGCATTGAACCAACAATTCGCACAACTCCCCATCATCTGCCCACTATACACAACACATACAGTCCACGGCCCTTGCCCCTTTTTACAGTGCGTGCACGAGTTCGCCGCCTCCGTCCCGGCGATTTGCGCAAACAGCGCCTCCACATTACTCCGGCGCACAAGATTCAGCTCCTGGCCCTCGCGCCGTTGTTCTGCCAGCCGCTGGCCCGGGTCACGCGACATGCGCTTCGCAAAAGCACTGTCAACCTTGAAGCCACTGTACCCAGACTCCTGCGCCATCTGCTCCGTTGTTGTTGTCGTCGTCGTCGTCGTCGTCTTCTGGGGCGTAGCCTGCTGCTCTGGCGGGGACAAGGGTGACATCTGGCGCTTGGGGTAGTGTACGTGCTGCTGTTGTTGGTGATGCTGCCGGGGCGGTACTGCTACTGACGGCTGGGACCGCTGTTGCTGTGGAAGCGGCGGAGGAGGAGGAGGGGCGGAAGCTTGCTGGAACTGCTGCGGCTGTGGCTGGGGCGCCGGTGGGTGTGGGAGTGGTTGTATTTGCGCCGGGAGGGGGTTCGGCTGGAAGTCAGTCGCGGCGACGAGCGGCTGCGGCGCGGGCATGGTGTTGCCCACGGGCGGCGGGGGCGAGGGCGGTTGCTGAAGGTCGGCGGCAGCAGCAGCGGCATAGAGCAAGCCACCGGTGTCTCCGCCGCCCTGGCGTAGCAGCTCAGGCGCGGTGAGGGCATCGATGTCGTCTTGGTGGTGGTGATGGCTCGGGGTCATGGGAGCCATGGGCGCCATGTTGTGCTCCAAGGCGTCGTCGACTTGCGGGCCATGGTGATGTTGGTGGTGGTGCTGCTCATCGCTACCGTCGCCGCCCTGGTCTGGGTCTTCCTCGGCTTCTGCGTCGCCGTCATCCTCTCCCAGATCCATCACGGCGTCGTTCGTGGCGGGCGTGTAGAAGCCGTGGTGGCTATCCTCATCACCGGTGTTGCCATGGCTGCCGGCAAATTGCGCAGCGACATGATCGAACTTTCTTTTTTTGGTGATGCGATTTTGAGAAGAAGAAGAGACGGGCATTCTGAATCACGATCAATTGGTAGGAATTGGTAGACAACCTTGGAAGTAGATGCTCAGCTGGTGGCAGATGGCAGTGCAGCTGGGCACGAGGCTAGAGTACGAGATTCTTTTTGCTCAAGTCACTGAGATAGTTAGTCTGGGTATTCTGAGATAAGTCTATCCAATGGTAGTACCTACCTACCTAGGTAGGTATGATGCGTATTAGCCCCTCCGAACTGTATTTGCACCCTCCTAGGTGAACCCATTTCACCTTCCCACACCTACCAGCCTCCATAGCATAACCATCCTGCCATCTAGATTGCTAGACTTAGCAGTTCTGGCCTATTTCTTCACTGAGCTTCTCCTTCCTCAGCACCATAGTGGGAAAGAGTCTGCCATTGTCGACGAAGGGATGTCTGGCATCATTCACTCTCTGTCTGTTCTGTTGTGACAGGGCAATCCTACCAACAAAAGCTGTCTCTTGCTGATTCTGGAGCCTCTGACTGGGCTTGGGAATTTAAAATACATGATGTGGACCATAGCCTGGGTATCTGTAAGTCTCTAGATTATAAGCTCCAAAGGCTAGTCGCTGGTCATGGACCCCGCAACCATTGTCGTCCATGCCTTAAGCAGCCTTGAAGTTTATCACTAAGCCCGGCAGAACTTGAATTGGAAGACCAATTGCACAGAATATGAGGCTGGGCTGACTACGACTCTGCATGGACACCAATATGCACATGAATCGGAGACTGCATATCAAGGTCCTCTTATGTAGCTGCCGAAGGGGGAAAAGACAGGACTTCATCAGACACTTTGATGAACAGTTTATTCATGGTCAAAAGACCACTCGCAACACCAGGACCAATTAAAACCAGACATTGGTAGCTTGCGTAATTTGTGAGGCTTTGGAAATTGAGCTCATAATGCCTACAGAGAATCCAACGCCTCACTATGTCCCTGATATAGCAGGCTGCCCGTATCCGAAAACCCGTCGAGATGTCTGCCCTGATTTCCTGTGGACAGCTGTGGAAAAGCCAACCTCAACTCTCCTATGCAGCCCGCCATCATCAACTTCTTCTCTACACAGCCTGCCTGCCTCATCCGTGGTAGAGGCACCCTCGACGCCCCTTCGCCAAAGAATCTTCGCAAAAAAACACAAAACGAAAAGACCGCAGCATTGTCAGACTTCGTAATTAAACAACAAATATTGAAAACCGCGCCTGTACTCTCAAGATGCGGCTCAATTCCCTCCGTGCCCCGTATTTGCTCGCTGCGCTGTGTACATGCCACTCTCCTAGCAGCCACCATCAGCCCTGCTGTGACTCGAATCGCAGCGATATGTTGGGGGTGGTATCGACTCTTTTTTTTCGACGTAACGGAGTAGGAAAGTAGAAATGTCCAGATGCGGTGAAATGGAAGCCCAAAGGACATAACCAGCATCGCGGCTGTGTCGACGCGATCTAGGTTCTCATGACTGGCCTGGACATTGTTCGTAAGGAAGAAATCGTTCGATTATAACGTGGTAGGGGTATCCGAAAAGAGCGTGAAGACTAGATCAGACCGCACAAACGCAAGTTCTCCTGGATGATAATATCTGAAATGTTGTTAGTAAAAGATTGAAAAGACTGCGAGAAGAATGGTTGCACGTACCATTCACGGCGGCCATGACGAAACGAATCTGTGTGGTATCCGTCGCGCAAGTGAAATGCGTGTAGATCTGCTTGGTCTCATGCTGGTTGAGACTGACGAAACGGTTGAGGATGTAGTCGCAAGCCGCGGCGTAGTCATCACCACCCTCGTAGTCGGGGAAGTAGTTCTTCATGGGGCTGACGGGCAGCTTCTCCTTGAAGCGATCGATCTTGTTGAGGAACAAGATGATTGACGTCTTAATGAACCACCTTGAGTTGCAGATCGAATCGAACAGGGTCAGAGCCTCCTGCATACGGTTGACAGTCTCGTCCTCGAACAGCAGCTGGTCGTACTCGGAGATGGCAACGAGGAAGAGAATGGTAGTAACATTCTCGAAGCAGTGGATCCACTTCTTTCGCTCAGATCGCTGGCCACCGACGTCGAACATGCGGTAGGTGAGATCGCCGATGATAAAGGTCGTCTCGGTAATACCGGTGGTCTTGACACGCGAGCGCAGAACGTCCTGGTCGTTGGGCATGTAGTCGGGTGCGGCGATGCGCTGGATGTTGTCGAAGTAGCTAGGAAGTCTGTGTCAGTTGCGGCAAGGCACAAACCGGAGCGACTAGCAACTTACTATCTGGCCGAATCGTTCAACTGGTACTCTCTTGAGCGCTTGAAACACTCTTGTACACCACGGTCCTTCCACAGCGCCTCGATCGCACTGCCAACCTCTGGAGGGAGAACATCGCCCTCGATCTGGGCCGGCTGCATGAAGATGGTCTGAACGTGGTACTCCATCCGCTGGTCCTCGAGTGGAAGCTCCAGGGACTCCATAGCCTCCAGAATGACTCGCATGGACTGGACCGTGTTGCTGAAGATGATCTCCTTGAATGACTCTCGCTCATCACGGGAGTAGCCACCCTCGTGGATGAGCTTCATCTGCTTCAGAATGGTAGACTTTCCGGATTCACCAGCGCCTGGTGGTCATTGTCAGCATCTTGTCTCCAGGCAAGCAGTCGTAAGCGCAGCTGCAGTCTGGCGCGAATTCGGCCAGGATAGGCTAGGACAGGCCGAGCCAAAGTTGGAATCAATCACTGCAAAGGAAAAAAGAAGCTCGTCAAGACGTACCAAGCAGAAGCATTTTGATCTCGTTACGTTGCTGCATGCGGTCGCGCTTGAGCTGGTTCTCGATCTCCTCGTTGCGGGCCTTGCCCTCCTTCTCCTCTGTGCTCATTCCACAACCCATATTGACTGGTCTTTGGCGGCCTCCGCTCCAAAGAAATTAGGTAGTCCGGACAGTCGAATCTGTGGCGTGCGTTCGTCAGTCGGTAATTGCTGCACCTAATGATGCTAGAGTCAGTCTCGTTGAAGTCGGGTTGCTGTCGTGCTGATGGAAAGCTGGAATGCAGTGCAGTGTGGTGCGACGTGCAGCATCCGCATCCGTGCCTCCCCAAATTGGATTTCTAAGCCTTCCAAATCGAGACAACACAGGCAGGAATTCGAGTGCGTGTCGTTGCTTCCTTTGTGCACTAGCAATCCAAGAGGAGGAGTAGAAGGTATGAGGATAGAACGATCAAAGTAGGGAGTGCTCACCAGTGTGGAATTGATTACAGCAGCGTTTGTGGTTGTGAGGGGGAACGGTGGTCGGATCTCTCCTTTCCGGCAGACTCAAGGCAGCGCCAGGATCAATTGGAAGGAACAAAAGCGTGTCTTGAGAGTTGGGAGAAGAAAAGTAGGGACAGTAATGGAATTCCAGATTAGGAGAGACGATATGCAGAAAGGAAGGTGTGGCCAGGATGACTCGAAGCGAATCCAAGGCACTTGGACGTTGAATTTGCGATGGTTTGAAGGCAGGAAAAAAACCTGGGTCGCTGGCAAGTGTCTAGGAGGGAGGAGAGAAATGTCCAGTCGGGGGTGGTGAGAGGGTCAGATTGAGAGACTGGGCGGAAGGGGGTAGCAGCCAAAGAAGTCAAGTTGTGCCGGGGTGTGCCTACTTCCATGTACTTTAGCGTCCTTGCTCCTGGCACTAGTACCAAAGCTGGGTGGGATCCACCTCAGCATCCCTGTCATTCTGCCCGTTCCGCTTGTTCTGAACCCGAGGCGGTTGGAGACCAGTTACAGCTTAGGGTACCAGGTGGCAGGTGCTTTGGCCCAGCGCTACTTTAGCTCTTAGCAGCCGTCGAAGTTAGCTGGACCCTGGACATGGGTCAGCCGAGATAAAAGGAGACTTTCAAGATCAGGAACGAAAGCACTTTAATGCAGACCACCCCATCTCGAATATCACGAAATTCCGGGGACATCTTCGTCAAAGGAACAAAGCAGAACAACAAAAGTTAAGACACATATATCTAATATAGTTTGCCACTGTCTATAAGATGTAATCATTTGGGCTCAGTCTAGACTATTTGCGTAGCTAGTCTGGGTCCAGTAGTGGAGTGGATGCTGTGAATGGGATGGGACCATGGCTCCTCTCCGGTCAATGCCACCCCCATCGATCAATTCACCCAAGCTTTGGTTGGACCTCATTTTCTGAGGAAAGTCCATGTCTGTCTGCAAACATGCATCCACCATTTTTGAATCTCTGTCTTGCATTTGAGTGGCGTGGCAGGTGTCGATGTCGTGGCTCTGTCAAGACATTGGGAGGCAAAAAGAGGGAATCCACCACCAAGGAGATGACAGAGAATGCTGCAGTACTTGTGTAAGAGCAATTCTATTTTTATATTTGATTCATGGTTCGACAGCACTTGTCTCTGCCCTGTCAGATACTACATACTACTACCTGGGGTACGAACACTGAGACAGTTATGACCTGACAGCCTGCCCATGGTGGTTAGTCATTGATGCGCCTGTCAGCAACATTGTACCACTCAAAGTGGATGGAAGGTGGCTACAGTTGCATTTGAATGTGGTGCTGTAAGCATATGCCACAGGAAGGCTAGCCTATTGACAAGACATATCAGTAGGATGCTGACCACATATGTGCTGTATGTATACAGTCTTTTCTGTGCATCAAATATGGACACTTGACTCCAAGAGGGGTTAGAGGTCATGTTGAGGCCAGTCGATATACAAACCTTGCAATTGTCCATGCAACGCTGGTCAAGTGCGTACACAGTATGGAGCAGCAGAGCAGGCATAAATAAGGATCCTCTATATATTGTACATCTGTAGTCCTCCTCTAAACCACCACTACAAGGCTGGCAAGGCTGAACAAGTCATCGGAAGAGCCTCGTATGTATGGAGTACTAGGTATTTGTTAGCCTCGCTAGCCTCGATTCCATACCTAGGGTTCTGCATTGGTCTCCCACATCCCTGGCCTAGCGAGCCGTTGGCGCAGTCCTCAGGCCGGAGCTGGTATCATATTCCGGCCAGCCGGTTTTGGGCGGAGGAGGGGTCTGCACAGCATACATACTCCAACAGACTGTCAGAAGTTGGCACATCGATCGTGAGGAGGATCCGAAACATGACCCAGCGTTCTCCTTTCGACATGCTGCCCATAGTACAGCATTTATCAACGACGATCCTGCTGTCCGCGCTGGGTAGATCTAAAAAAGGGCAAAGGAGCGCATTGTATGATGATGATGCACCTAGACATCTGCGGGAGCGCCGCACGGCCTCCATCCGATCATCGTCTCTCACTGGCGCTCCACTACTATACTATTTACTGTCATTGTTGTGCAGTATGGCAGTCAGTGCCAGGGTTTTTATGCTGGACAAAAAGATATGCAAGTTTGTAGAAGCTTGCATAGAAGGTTGCAGTTCATGATCACCCTCACGTGCGATCTACAATATTGGAAGCCCCGCTCTGGGGAGCCCGTGCCGGAAATGAAATCTTTCGACGCGGAGATTCCCATGCTTCATTGGGAAAATACCTCGTACTCCGCCCAGCCTGTGTCGCCCACTAACGGCGCAAAAAGCAGAGGCAAGACAGAAAAGGCTGGTGACAGGCAAAGAAAAGCAACAAGCCTTCTTTTACTATTCACCCGTCGTCAGGAGGTTCTGCAGGCCTTCTCGAAGCCAGCCTTGGGCACTTCACACATCGCCGCATTAAATCACAATCACTCAGACATCCTGGGCAGCCCTGGCTCATTTAAGACTGCAGTGGAGCCCCCAAGATACAAAATCCACATCTTTTCTTTGACCGCTCCACATAAATCTTGAGAGGCTAGGAAGCGACCGAGCCGGTACCTGCATGAGTGGGCTTGCCGCCCATTGGCATCGCAACGCCAAAACAATCCCATTTTGTCTTGTTGTTGCTCCTTGCTGGCCTCCCTGCCTCCACACCCGCATGGCTGGGGCGCTTGGGCGCCTGCTGCTGCAAAGTTCCCAACCCATCTGCCGGACCAGGAAGCGCATGGCGTGCTGTCGTGGCGGCCGGCTGCGACGGCGCTGAAGCGTTTGACGCCGACCATTTCTTTGTTCCGCGGGCATGGAAACGATCCCACAGCTTTCCGCGGCAAGAGTTTCACTCAATGAATATCATTGCCTCTGGCCCAACTGATACCGACGCTCTGGTAAGTGCTAATGAGCAAGAAATGGGTCGGAAGACTGTAAATGCGTCAGAGAATTATGTAGACTCATCACTTAGCAAGCAAGGGAACAAGAAAGAACTTCCCCATGCGATTGGTGTCTGATGTTTCGAAGATCGACAAAGTTTGGTTCCCATTAACGCCATCCATCCAGACAGCCAGGTAGATTCACCGGCAGCGCACAATTCTCAGCCTGAACTAGCCAAGATTGTGTGAGAAATATTTCCGTACAAATCATTCCCATCGAACAGCCGGAGCTAAACCCCAAGGAGACTTGACGAGTGCACGACATTTGGCGGGTATGCACTCCTCTTTGAGGAACAGCAAGCCACATGGCCACATCGGCCCACAGAGAGAGATAATGAGGTCGTCTTCACCAGTCCACCAGCCTCGTGGAGGACGCTTTGTGCAATTTCATCAGCGTGGCATCTGGGCGGCACGGGGTCTGGAGAAAGACATTCATAGGACAAGCAGAAGGCAGTGGAGAAGACTCATGTCGCCGTCCCAGCTCGAGCTAATAATAATCGCGTCTACCCGGATACCCGCTCGCACAGTTGGCTCAATATCACAATTGCTTGGCATACGGACAAGAGTTCGTTGTGATTGATGACAATTTTGCGTTTCGTTCAGCGCATGAAGGTCAAGGAGTCGAATCTTCTCTTCTTTCTTTGCGGTGCCGCCTACGGAGTACCCCTTCCGGGTCTCTCGGATGTCCTGCAGGCACAGCTGCAAGATCCGGGATAGAGTTTGAACGGGGTCGGGTCTCCATTTGGCCTACGTATGCAAAGGAGACCTGCAGATTGCAATTTAGACCCGACTTCTCATCGGATCATTCTGATGGCGACGAGGCGTCTGGGAACTCAGTTTGATGTAGCCAGCCAGTAGCTAGCCATTGTCCTCTGCCCTGCCGTCTCGGCTGTGTAAAAGTTTCGCCACGGCCCTGATTCTCCTCCGGTGCTTGGCCACCGAACTCCGTAACAAACCTGCATCGTCATGTACGAGCGGAGAGGAGCGGAGGCACGTCCGGGCGTCGGCAGTTGTGAAGATGGGACGAAGGTCCAAGAACTCGTACTGTACTGTAGTCTATACTATGTACAATCGGGCTTACTGAACAGCGGCGCGGAAATCGCCGAGGGAGATCCTGCTCCGTGTTGACTCGGTGCATCCATCGATCGAAATGCTGATGTGCATGATCCGGTGATTAGCGATAGAGATAAAATAACGGTACGCAGATTAAAAATCTATGCCAGCGTTGTCATCAGCCATATGAAGTAAAAATGCCACTGTACGTCCGTACTCTGTAGCTGAGCAATAGAATCGACATGTTCATGCTCGACGGTATTGCACAACATGTCTCGGACCGAGAGCGCATGGCCACACCGCACCCGAGGTTACAACAGGCCCTGAGGCTCACCGACTAGCTCTCCAGCCTCGCCGTAACCAACCTTGTCCCAATGGAGCTCCCTGACCAAGATTCGCGTTGTGCCATTGACCAACCACCTGGCATGGCTGGAGTGTCCGGGGCCGTCCTTGGAAGCTCCTGACGGCCTCCAAGCTGCCAGCTTGATGACAACTTCTCTTTCAGAACAACATCGCTCGCTTCCTGACCTCCAATTCGCTCGTTCTTGGTGTTGCGGTTCTTAAAGATGGCTCAATCAATTCCCATGCAGCATCAAAACCACTCGACACGTCTCGGTGGACGCGGTATGTCCTATCGTGACCCAGGCTGGGCTTTGGAACACTGAGATGATGTCACTGCAACTATGTTCGTACTGACCCGAAGCGTCGCACAACAGCCCACAAGCACGCGAACGACGACGCCGAGAGGGAATATGATCGCCTGCGTGACCTAGCGCGGGCCGAGGCTGCAAAGCGCAGCTCATGCTTCGACAGAGTACGCCTTTCTCTCTTCCCCCTGACGGCAGACCGACCACCCTGCCCATAAAACTGACACCTCCTTTTCCCCCTTCCAAACAGGCCCACGAAGCGTACGAGCGCGGCGATGGCGCCGAAGCCAAGCAGCTGTCGAACGAGGGCAAGCAGCACGCCGCCAAGATGGAGCAGTACAACAAGCAGGCCTCGGAGTACATCTTCCGCGAGAACAACGCGCCGGGCGAGATCGCCGACGACACGATCGACCTGCACGGGCAGTTCGTCGAGGAGGCCGAGGACATCCTCGAGGCGCGGATACGCGATGCGCAGGCGCGCGGACAGACGCACTTGCACGTTATTGTCGGCAAGGGCAACCACAGCGCGAATCACGTCCAGAAGATCAAGCCGCGGGTCGAGCAGGTGTGCCAGGAGCTGGGGCTGCAGTATGCGACCGAGGCGAACGAGGGCCGGATGTACATCAACCTTGCTGGCGATAATGTGTCTGGTGTACCGCCGCTGCCTCATGGTGGGAACACTGGTGGTGGATATGGCGGTGGACAGCAGCATTATGGCGGGTCGCACGGCCAAGCGCATCCTAGGCCGGCCACGAACCAGTCCCAACCTCAACAACAGCAACACCAGCAGCAAGGCCAGCAACAGGAGGGCGACAACATGCAGAACTTGGAGAAGAAGATCATGTCCAAGATATTCCACAAGCTGGGCGACTGCTGTGTGGTAATGTGAAGTGGCTTTAGGTAGTCAGTCACCTAGTTGGATATTCCAGTCTGGAGACCATGTTCCCTTCACTTCTTTCGGATCGCTGCACACTTCACATGTTCGGGATGAAGATGCATCGTGGCGAGAAGAAATAAGTGCTTCACCCAAGAAACCTCACCATTCTAAACGGACCTTCGCGTAGTCGGTCCAGACCCAAGCGTCGGATCGTGACTTCCAGCTGATATGGCCAGCGCCTTCTTCACGTTGTTCTCTTCTCTCAAACGTCCAGAACGCGGCTCTTGATTAATACTGAGCAGTCCTTTGTGCACTAAACATCACTCACGAACGCACTCACCTGCCCTACAATCGCTTCCAGTTTCAAGCCTCCACTTCAGATCTCTGGAACTCACACCTGGCACCTAGGATCCGCGCCTAGACTTTCGCTCGATATGCCTACGCCGGTCAATCGACCGTACAGACTGAAAAGCGACTCAAAATACAACTACAACTCCTGTCAGAATTCGTCCCACCCAAACACCTGGAACCCCATCTGTTAGTACAGCTATTGGAGAAGCGTGGCTTCTGCTCCAGTGCCATGGGCCAACCCACCGAGCCAACCCCGTCCCCCACACGCGCCGCGACACCTTCGCTCCCAGACCAAAAGGCAGTCAACGCAAGCCGCAACGAAATCCTCTTCATCGCCACAGGGGTCCTCATTCTCGTCGTCCAGCTTGTCCTCGTGATATGGTATTGCGCACCGCGCGCCTTCGCGCCCAAGCCGCCTGAGCAACGAAGCGTCGCCTGGCAGCCTCGTAACAGCAGAGAGGTGATTGTTAGCAACGACGTGGAAGACGACGCCGAGCGGCCCAACCATCGCCATCACAATCACAACCAACTCCGCCGCAGTAGCACCTGGAACGGCCGCGCTAGAGCCAACGACGCCAATGGCCATCTGCGGCGGCGCAAGTCCAGAGGCGTGAAGCCCGCCATCATCCTGTGCAGCTCCGAGCCGGAGGACTCGGACTCCTCCTCCTTTAGCGACCACAGTTTGCGCCAAGGCCTCCGGTACAATGGCCTCGTAGCCGCGTCACTCGCCATACCGATGGTTCCAGCATCGCCGCGACGGATGCGCAGTCCGCAGAGCAGCCCGGAATATGAGTCCAATGGCTCGAATGATGCTGGCTCGGAGCGAGAGATGCACCTCATGCCACCGAGTGATGCTGCGATGCCTCCGACGCTCTCGCCGAGATCGCCGCGCTTGGGTCCAATTGACAAGACTACCAAGGCAATTTTGAAGGAGGAAAGGCGCAAGTCGGAGGAGAACGAACGGCGCAAGTCAGAAACGGCGGTAGCTGTCGTGAGCCCACCAGTCATCGACGAGAAAGATCTGGCAAATGGGTTTGATGATCCGCTGGGTGTGAATCGGAGCAAGACGCTTTTCGGGGACGAGTTTGAGAGGCATATCTCAGAAGAGTCGCAAACACGGCCCAACAAAATGCCTCTGGCAAGCGAGACTGGCGTTTCGACTGATGAACAGCTTCGTAGAAGACCGATCAGTCACTAACCCTGAACGGAAAGAAGGAAGCTGTGTGTGTTTTTGGAATATAGCGGGGTGGACAGTTACCCCTGACACAAGCTCGAAAGGGGACACTGTTAGACGTCAATAGCTCTATTCGCACCTATAATGTCTACATTCCCTTGCCCTCGTCGCCAATCCCTCATCATTCCTCCCTCGCCCTCCAGCCCCGGTCTATGTCGCTTTTGTTGTACAATTCCTGCCGCTAGAGAATCGGAGATGATGCGATGCGATGCGCGCGTGTGTAATTTGTGCGTTGTTTTGATGTACGGGATACGTGTTGTGTGCTTGAAATTCGGTGTGGGATATTCTTCGCCTTCATCGCCGGGCTCCGTCCTCATCGCTCATGCCTGCTTCCTGATGTCCCGCGCCGCCTGCTTAAGGCTCGAGTTGCACTCCTCATACGCACGCCCACTGCCGAACCCGAGGCCTACGATAGCCGGCCACGACCTGCGCTTGAACAGCAGAACAGAGAAGACGACGCCGAAACCAAGGCCAAGGGTGGATTTTATCAGGAGGTTGGAGAGGCAGCGGTCCCACTGTGTTTGGTGCGTCAGTACGTCCTGCGATCGCTGGTTTATCTTCATTATGCTGGACAGCTGCGTCTGCTGCGATCCCGGGTCGGACAGAATTCAAAGCGTTCGTACCTTTTCGTTCAAGAGCGCCTCGCTGACTGGTCGCGAGACAGTGCTCGGAGGTGGAGGAGGAACGGACGTCTCGGCCATTTTGGACATTTGCGTGAGTTTGTAGGGACGGGGTCGCTGGAGGGAGAGGAGCTTGCTGCGTTAGCCTGGGGTGGTCAATTGGATCTGTGGAGGGCTGGAGAAGACTCACAGCACGACAAGATTGAGCTGCGCGCGTTGGATGGGGACAGCCGGTGACGTTTTTCTTTTATTTGGCGTGCTTTTGAGGTTTGCCCGGCCGGTTTTCGAGATGCGAGGATGGAGCCGCGACAGGGAAGGTGGAGCTAGTTAATTTGAGGCCTGCCGCTTGAGCGGCTAAGTGGAGCCTCTAGAAAGAGCGCTTCGGTTCCGAGGTGCCGACCAAAAAATGTCACTTTTGAATGTTCGAGGGTTGCAGAAGCTCGACTGTGACGGACAAATGTCACTTTTGCTTTTCAGCGCCAAATTTACAGCAATGTCGCCGTTGGATGGGCCGGTGAGTGGAACCTACATGCTCTCCTAATCTCGAGATCTTACACTGATATTCAATATTGCAGGCCTCCGATAGCAGCCTCATCAGGGCTGCAAGAGCTCTCGACCAGAGCAGCGCCGAGAACGTCCCGGAGACACTGCTCAACCTCTGGACTCTTCTGACAAGCTCGGCACCCGGTCCTTTCCATGCTCCCGAGGAGCTTATCTTGCGATGGCTTCTCAAAAACATGAACGGGACGGCCGAAGCTGCAGAGAAGTTTCGGCGCTATCCCATGTCATGGAGCATCATGGCTTGCGTCTTCGGTAGAATACCTCTGATATCTCTGGCCAAATCCCTTTCCGACCGAAGATTCATACCGACACTTCAGCAAACTCTCAAGGAGATATCAACACCGGCGAACCGCTTCTCGGACTCAGACGTGGAAATGGGTGACGCCGGGGCACAGGCGCCGTCGAAGAAGAGGAAACGGTCTACACCTGCCACGTTTGACGTGAAGTCCCTACGGAGTCCTCATGGGAGCTTGGAGACCGCCGATACATTGTTGCGCGCCCTGCAATCTCTACTCGAGAGGCTCGATCCAGCGGAAGCAGATACGCTATCCAATGTCCAGATGGGATCCGAGCACATCAAGTCGCTATTCTACTCGCCTGCCAAAGAGGCCGTCGAGCTTCTGCGGCCCATTCTCTCGATTTGTGATCTGGCCCTGCAGCAACAAGAGGACGAGCCTTTCGAGGCCCAGGAGTCATGGACTTCCGTCTTCACCTCCTTATGGGATTTGCACATGCAAAGCAGCGGCGATGCGGTTCAAGTGGCCAGCTTGCTATATACTACCGGCTGCGTCATTCTGGCCAAGATGGAGCGCTCAAAAGACCTCGTTCTCGACGCTCACGTGAAGACGAGATGGACCCGAGAACTGCGCCGCTTCTACATTAAGAACATGATACTTCCTGCTAGAGCCGCATTCCTGAATCGCAAAGATATGGAGATAATTGAGACAGCCGTGGAGGTGACTGTTCCAATACCCACCGCCGCGAACCCCGTGCTATTCAGCCTCATTGTCAAGACCCCTCATTCCACAGAAGACGCAGGCGCAAGGAAGAATCACGAGGACTGGACACAGAAAGTATTCGATATCATCGAGAAGCCCATACGCACAGCAGATCCTGTGAAGCGGAATCAGGCGATGCAAGTCATCTTGGACACAGCCCTTGAAGGCAATGGCAGCGTTTCGCTGGGTAGTCTGCGCGCGGTGTGTAGGACTTACAGCAATCCGTCCGGCAAGATGGACATGGATCTTGTCACGCGAGTTGCGAATTTGGAGGTGGACGCATTCCTCATCTCAAGCGAGGGACATGCCCTACTCGACGAGATTGTGAAGCAAGTGACAGACCTCAGTAATGCTGAACTTCAAGAATCTGCAGAGTCCCGGCCGACAGATCTCATCATCTCTTTGGCAAAGGGCTTTGCGAAAGGCAGAGACTTTCCAGGATTCATCAAGAAGTGGTACGAAGCGCTCACTGCGTGTCTGGAGAAAGGCGCAGACTACTCCGACATCAGCGATGCTTGGTCTTGCGACGCGGTCACCACCACCGTTTCCAGTTTGCTGCAGTCCTCTGTCAACACGAGGCAGCTACTGACTGTTCTCGAGTGGCTCAACAGCCAGGAGACTACTGTGAAATCAGAAGCGTTGCTCATTATCCTCGATGCCATATCACAAAGCATTACCGCGGAGGAGTTTGTGGACACTGTCAACCTTCGCATCTACGAAATGATATCCGATCTGAAGATCAAATCACTGGGTGACTCGGCAAAGGCGCGGTGGTGGCGTATTGTTGAGAGCACTATTTCCCGGTCGACCCTGGAGGAATCCGATTCCATGTGGACGAAGATCGAATCTGACTTGAAGAAGGTGCTCAAGAAAGGCGGACTCAACGACCTCACAACTTCGGCAGCTTTCAGTTGTAGCAACAGACTTTGGCTGGCTAACTACCAAGGAGGCCCCCACGAATCGAAAGCTGCAGCACTGACTTGCTCGTTCTTGAAAAGGCTAAAGGACCAAAAACAGATGGTTCCTACCGAAGATGGATCCGGTATTTTGAAGTTCTCCGAATCTCCTCGATTGGTCGACTTGCTTGCGAAATCGGAATCAGGCAAAGAGTATCTTTCGACCATCCTCGAACGCATAGGCACCTATGACATCGAGAGTACCCAGGCCCAGAAAACGGCCTTCAACGAAGCCAGTTTGAACAACCACAAATACATCAATGGCTTGGTCACTCACGCAATCGACATACTTGCACAGGAGCAGAGTCGCGGCCCGTCTTGGGACGCAGAACGCGTCTCTAAAGCTGCGCATCTTTTGCTGCAAACACCATCCGGTGCGATTACCCGCGAGCACAGAGAGCAGATCATGCCCAAAGCTCTGCACTTCATATCGAGTCCAGGCAAAAAGTTCACAGATGTGCTGAGTCCTGTGGATATCATTCTGGGCTTGATGGTGAAAGTCACCAAGAAGCCTACGTTCTACGAGGCGATGGCATTCGGCGACCTGGTCAGAGTTGGTGACTCTATTCTGTCCAGCATCCAAATCCGTATGGGTGGGAAAGATGCTCCCAGTCTCCCTTCCACATACAGTACTTTGAAGCTATTTGAGGCTCTGGCAACCCATACCTTGAGACAGATGACTTCGAATCTGGAAAACCGGGAGCGGGTCTACTTGGCGAATGCTGCCTCCACAATTGCAAGCTGGCCTGCCGACACAGCAGAAGCGCAACCGCACCGGCTGATTTTGATCAAGTCTCTGATAAACTCTCTGCAGGCCTCAAAAATGGCGCAAGAATCTCGAGAAGCACTGGACCCAGCTTCTCTCAAAGAACACGCAACTCTGTTGTTTGCGCGCAGTCTTGAAGCCAAACATCTCGGTGCACTAAATGACATCAACTTGGTCGAAGGTAGCTTGTCATCGTGGTCTGTATTGGTATCCTATGATCACCTTGATGGCCTTGAACGGAACATCCTCCGCAAGAATTTGGCAGCAGCGAGAAGCGAATTCAAAGGCGTCAGTGAGACGCTTTGTAGCAAAGGTTGGAGAGCTGGCTGGCGGATGAAGGAGCTGCTGTTCACGTGCTTTGCCGACGAGGTCGGTGAGCCGTTGAACATCAAGGCGAGCGACGTCCTGAGCAGTCCAAGTGCTGAACTTCATGTGCCCCTGTGTATGCGCGCCGACGCGAGCGATATCAATCGTTACCTGAGCGTCGTTCTGAAGGGTATGAGCGTTGAGTCGAGAGATGTGTACTTTGCAAGCATTTCCGCGAGGCTGCATGACGATGGCGATATCACAGGCCACCTGCTCGCCTTCAATAGGCTTCTGTGCACAGAGAATGGTATGTCAGATTTGTATCACGGTTACAAAGACATGAGGCTAACCAAATTCTAGATCCGATACTTCGAGTATGTCTGGACAAGATCGACCTCGCCAAGGTACACAGCGTGCTGTCAACGCGCCTGGCCAAATCCCAATCTTCGTCCGAGTTCTTGCTCATCGCAAGGACAATCCACACTCTCCTCGACAAAAAGGCCAGTTCGATGAAACAATGGAACACGGAGGTCACCCTCAGCACAGTATCCGTCATCGCCGCCAACAGATCAGCCACCGCGCACGACGTCCAAACCTCACCCAAGACCTACGACTGGCTATGCCGCCTCGTCGAAGTCATTATCAAGCGCCACCGCCTACGTCTCGAAGGCCACTTCCACCTCCTCGTGACCACCCTACAGTCCCTCCTCCGCCGTCTCCTCGTACCCTCGTCCTCCTCCACCACCACCGCCACCTCCGCAGCAGCAGCCGAGCAACAAGCCAAGCACTTCACCCGCCTCCTCACCCTAATCTGTGAGCCCTCGGTCGCCTCCGTCACGCGCGGCCAGCAGCCCGGCACCCTCGACTCGGCCGTCGACGCCGCGAAGCGGTCCGCCGGCCAGCACCTGTACCTGGTGCTCATGACGTACATCAAGCTGCAGCTGGAGCATGCGATCCCGCGCGGCGTGCGGGATGCGCTCGAGCCCGGGGTGTACTCGGTGCTGGACATCACGAGCCCCGGAGGCAGGCGGATTCTGAACGAAGCTGTGGATGGGAGTGGGAGGGCGGTTTTCAAGGAGATGTACAGGAGGTATGCCAAGTTTGGGAAGTGGAGTGGGGTGTAAGGTTAGCTGTCATCTACTTGAGTAGTTACTGCTATATCGCAGATGATCTGCACTGATGTCCATCATATGTGACCGAAATCACCTGAACTGCAAATGACGCGGCCACACTGCCTGTTCCCTTGCCCTACAATGGCGACTACTTACAGTCAATGCCACCCACCAACTTTCCCACAAGCAGAAGGAAAACCCATCTTTCCAAGCTCTCCACACATGCCTCTTTGAAAGAAACATGACCCACCGCCGAGCGACCCTACCTGCAACTTACCGCAGTCTCCACAGAACAGGTTGAGCCAAGTGGTTTTTTCCCCTTCACCCACAGGCCTAAACAAAGAAAATAAAATAAAAAAAATCCCAACGCCACCTCACAAGGCAGACCGACTCCAAGCGGTACCATCAGAAACGCAGCCCTGCAACGTCTAAGTATTACTCAGTATGCAGTAACACGGCCGAGCAGTGACACAGCAGGCGCTGATCACCTACCTTGCAGCATACCTCCGAGCATGACCCAAAGTCGCTGTTCCTGCGACCCTGGGGATGAGGAAAATAAACTTCAATAGGAACGCAGGAATGGACGTCTGCACGTTTGTCAAAACACCAGACTCGCTTTCGCCTCGCTGCTAGCTTTGTGGAAGAGCGCGCGGTCTCCAGAACGGCCTAAATAGGGGGAGAATTCCTTCACTTCATATCAAACCCTCCAGATCTCAAGCGCTTGCTCGTCTCATTCGAACATGACCCAGCGCGTGGAAAAAACTCTCAAGTCCTGACACCTTCCCCAAGATACCAGAGATCTATACCCCATCCCGAGATATGCCACACGGAGCTCCGTCTTCGTCCAAGAAGCATAAAATATGTTCTTATCTCTCCTTCCTGGCCCGTCTTCCACGTCCTATCGAGGACGGGTGCTTTTAAGTTGAGGGGGGGGGGGGCGTGTGCGATGGGTGCGGTGGCGCCATTTTGTACCACTCTCGAACTGGGTGGTATGCAAGGACAGGACAATCCCGAGCCTTCCCGGTCCGCTCGCAGACTGCATGTCCGCCCTCTTGTGGTTCCTGTCCTTCCCTTGCCCTCCCCCGCAACCCGCGAGATCCAAATCAAGTTTTTCTGGAGTTCCCATCTTTCCATCTCTCTGTACCGCTAATTTTCCGGTGCGGGGCCCCATGTTGGGCAGAGATGCGGGTGGTGCGCCTGTGCCACCATACACAGAGGCGAAGAGGAGGGGTTTGTGTCTCCTGCTTTTAATCGTAATAACCGATTGCGTGTGTGGTCGTGTTCGCCAGGTCTTCTACGCAAGACCGGGAGCTCGACTGTTGATAGAATGCACAGCTTTAACGCTGGGAGCGCCGAAGGCAGCTCAGGTATGCGCCAACACCACCTGCTAAGGACACTCCACTCCCAAAGAGCAAAAGGCCTCTCGGTGATATGAAAGAGGCTGAGAACGTCGCTAAGCCTTATCCGCTGCATCCGAGTAAGTTGGCTCCATGTCCGCTGTAGTGCGCTTCGTCCGCGATCGCTTCGTTGCACAGCTTTGGCGCTCGGGTGTTGGTGAGACGCTCGCGGTGTTCTCTTCCCGTCAGCTTTCGCTCGGCTGTAAGCGTTCATAGGAAGCCAGACTCGGCAAGTACTCTGTGACACACGAATCATGTAAGCAGGTGATCATCGAGGGCAGGGGAAGTGGCAGTGTGCTCGTGTTTGTAGTGAGGAAGGGAGGGGGAAAGAGAAGGCACAAGACGGGTCGTGTGATGTCCCTTCCCCTAGTGGGGAGGGACGAATGATGATATTTGCACCACCCTCTCAGAAGCCACCCGTCAGGGCCATGCGACCGTAGTTCAGTTGCTGCTCGCGCATTGCCACATACCTAACGATTTTCTCGTCCTCTCTCTCGCGTGGTTCTACGATCAAGCTCTTGTCGTACATCTCGTGTACGTCCCCGGCAGCCTGCATATTACTCAAGATGTAGTCTTGCAACTCCTGTACAGGTTGCAGGGAGTACGGCACATTCTGGTACTGTTGGATGTCACGTATCACATCGGCCGTTTTCGCCCGCTTGGCGAAATTGATGTGCGTAGTCTTCTTGATGATGGAGGGGATACCGTCTTCAATGAACGTCAGATCCGTCAAGTACACACCTATCATCTGTCAGTATCAACACGATATGGACTGTTATAGGTCAGACGCACCGAAGAAGGGAATGCACGGGGGGTTTGCCATGTGCAAACTTTCTCGGTACTCGGCGAAGTTCTTGGTGCTCAGCATAAGTTTCCGCATGCCTTCAAGCGCCATTTGAGTTCTCTGCGGCACTTGATCCCAGGTGCGCTTCAGCCGGGCGATGGGCGCGGTCCCTAGTGCAGAGATGATGGACGTGATGGTAGAGAAGTTATTGAGTTGTCGACATCGCTGTGAAATTGTTAGCTTGACTGCAAGCATTGTATGTGTGTAAGGATGCACGTACGTCACCAACAGACACAAAGTGTTTGATCACCACCACTCGTTTCTTGACCTCTCCCTGTGCCAAAATCATCTCGGCCACCCAGTTCGTCATTTGGTTGGAGTGATCAATGAGGGCTTTGATGTTCGGGGCTGGGTTTGGCTCGCCCTCACCAGGTTTCTTCTGCCAGCGCTTGTTGAGACACTCCGTAGGCTTGATCTTGCCGTACAGCCGTGATTCAATGATTGTGAGTTGGCGGGCAAACTCGGTAGGGTCAATGTCCAGGAACTTCAGCTTCTTCATGTTCTTGGGCATGATTGGTGTCGGCGTCGGTTGGTTCTGCGTCTGGATTAGTCGTCGGCCGACGTCCCTTCCACTCATCCTCTGGTCCAGTACGGCCATTAATGGTGCAGATCCAGGAGTCTCTGTTGACTTGACGGTATCTCTTGCAAAGTTGTAGACGTCTCGTATCAAGTTCTTGGTCTCTTCTTCTTGGCTGTCTTCCATCCAGAAAGTTTCAAACCAATTCTTCAGGATGTTGACCACTCGGAATCGAATCGGGGACTGTTTCCTCTCTCTCCAGGTGTCAAAATCTGCCGGTGCCAGACCCTCTGGTGGCTGAATGCCGAACCTGTGTACCAGAAGTTCGAACAGTTCACGTGCCGTTGTGAATGACCTGTACGTGAGAAGGAAAGTGTTGTTGAAATTTGAATCGAGTTTGTCGTGACGAGTGAGCTGCTCTGCCAAAGCCATGAGGGAGCCACCTCTTATCTGAGGCGGATTTGGCTTGAAGTCCCACACCAGTTCGTGCTCGTAATCCAGGCGAAGGAACTCGGGTGTCTCGTCGATGACCGTTTGCTGGGGCATTGGGTCCTCTCCAAAGATTTTCCTAATCTTGGAAGTGTTGCCCGCTCCCCTGCCCATATTATTCGCAATATTGGCCTCGCCCTCCGTGTACGACTGCGACCCGATCAGCGTAGGTCGTGCTGGTGATACGGCTGCTAGAGAATCTGCTCGCGAATGTGTTTGAATCGTCTGGCCGTATTGCATGGGAGGCATCGTCTCTCCGCGAGTCAGCTGCTGTCTCGACTGCTGCTCTTCCCTCGCTCGCGCCTCTGCCTGTTGCGCAAGATTAATCTGAACCTGTTCGGACAACAGCTGCAGAGAAAATCCAATGTGAGACGAGTTTGTCTCCAATACCTTGGCACACTGCCTCACGTACTCCAGTCGGTTGTCCAGCGCCTCGCCACGGACTTCAGACCATTCATCGGCAAGTGGTCCCGCGACAGCCTGACAGCCCAAGATCAGGTCGGAAATGTTGTCGTAAAGGCTCTGCTTGTTGATGCAGAAGTCGGCCAGTTGCGGAGTCTGGAAATTATTTTCGAGTGATGAAAGATCGATGGACTCGATCATGGCGACCCAAGGTTTGAAGGTTTCAATCACCTTCCCACCGGCCGAGCAGACGTTGTTCCCAATGACCTCGTGCTTGAAAGGCGTAACAATTTTGTCCGAGCAGACCAGATTCCTGTCCAACTCGCGGATGCTTGATACCAACATTCGTTTTAGCTCGTCCAGTCTTTCCAGCAACTTGCCGTCGAGTACCGCAGTCGGCTCTGTCATCCCTTCTTCATCGTCTAAGAAATTCGATGTGATGGGATCACGAGGACCGAGGCCGTTGTTTTGCCAGCTTCCTCCAGTGGTACTACCGATGACAAAGCCAGGGAATAATCGCGGTATCTCCTCGCCCCTTTGCTGCCTTGCTACTTCAACGTAGCTGAATACGCCTAGCAAGACGCCATCAGCTTCTTGCAAACACTTTGGCCCTGACTCGGGCGCAGGAAAGTCGGCAGCAGCAATATGAGAGGACACCACGAGCTTAGAGAACTTGGACATCATGTCTCTGAAATGCGGGTACAGAGCCTTGTTCGTGGAGATGATGGATGGCTGTCCAGAGTGATTGTCAGTGGTGCCCGAGCCGGCTGCCAGGAGCAGGCGCAAATGGTCTGAAATGTCTTCGGCTCGTGCTACGTATTCAGACTTCTTCCCTTCGTTAATGGCCTCCCGATAGCGATCGATTGCCTTCTTCATGTTAGAAACAAGGCGGCTCCAAGTAAGCGGCACCGTTGTACCATCGTCGAAGAATGATCGTGGGATTGTTGCAGCTGCGGGGAGGTTGAAGGTGGCACCAGCGGTGAATGTGGGAGCTTGATCCACAGTTCGCGCAGACATACTCCCATTATTCTTTCCGAGCGCGTATTGTCCATTGATGGAGTCCAGGGACGGTGCAGGTGATATGCCGTCTTTGCTTAGTGACTGTCGGGTTCGTGTCTGCTCAGTGAGGTAAATGATTAGTGGACTGGTTTCCCCGTGGCGTGAGTGGTCGGCACGCGACATGTGTATCATGTAAACTTACCGCACGGCCAAACATGAGACTTTCGCCCTCCATTTCGGATTCTGAAGTAACGAAGTCGTCATCCTCGTCCTGCATCAAGCCTCGAGCCATTAGCTCTGGAGGTGGCCTAGTCCTATCCGGTATGCTCACGTTCATCCTGTCC
Organism: Ophiognomonia clavigignenti-juglandacearum; assembly: GCA_003671545.1. Classification (NCBI taxonomy): domain Eukaryota; kingdom Fungi; phylum Ascomycota; class Sordariomycetes; order Diaporthales; family Gnomoniaceae; genus Ophiognomonia; species Ophiognomonia clavigignenti-juglandacearum. The sequence goes on along the minus strand of PYFS01001589.1, from coordinate 165,791 downwards.
AGTGGCCCATTCTCGGTGAAGGATGATGGGGACTCGAGAGGCAGCTCTGTGCTGCTCTCTCCAGTCATGGTGTTGTAATAAAATAGGCGACCGTCGGGCGTTGCTTGGGGAATCCAGTAGTCGGCCTTGGACTTCTGCGCAACCTGTGTACCCTCAAGCGGTAGCTCTTCCAGCTCTGATGTTTCTCCATCTTCATCATCGTATGGATCGTCGTCGTATTCGTCCTCGTCGGGGTCGGCGGGGGCATTGTCTTGCTGATCTTGCTCTGGCAGCTCGTCGGGGCTGGTGATGGTCTGGCAGTAATTACTCGGAAACCATCCTCGGACGCCGTTGATGACGCCGTCCCACCAACCGCTCTCTAGCTGCGTGATGACCTGAATGACATCGCCCTCGTGGAAGCTCAGACTCGTCCTGTCGTCGGCCTCGTAGTCGTAGAGGGCGCGGACATACATGGCGCCAGGCGGGGCGGTGCCGACGATGCCGTTCATGGCGAAGGGTTGGTAGTAGGTGGAGCTGGAATTTGATGGTGGTTCGGATGCGGAAGAAGGGTCGACCGACGCCTGCTCGGTCGGGTTGGTATCGGCGGCGGCGAAGGTGTTGGTGGTTCTGCTGCTCTGTTTCAGGTGGTGCTGTTGATGCTGATGTTGCTGACCTGGAGTGGTGAATGCTGAGGCAGCGCTCTGTGTCATGAGCATTGTGCAGATAGCTCTGCTGTTGAGGCGTGAGAAGCGAGCATGCAACCTAGACGGAGGCCATGGTCGTTGAGAAGTCGGGACTGTGGATTGTTTGATTGCGATTGTATGGGCGTATGGGCGTTATTCGTTTTCGCTTGGTTAGGGATGGCAAGGATCGAGGATCGAGGGTAGGAGGTAGGTTGGAGATTGGTTCAGCGCGCAACGAAGATCAATCAATTAGCAAAGGGTAGGGCAAAAAGGCAGGGCAGGGGCAAGGGCCGTGAAGCAATGGGGACCAGCAAGCTCAAGGTTCAGTCAAGCGGCGTGGCCTTGATGCACCTGGGCAGGACAGGATAGGGCAGTTGCAGGGTTCGAGGGACTCAGCCTTCCCTGAAATGCCTGTTTGGTGGTGTGGGTATTGAGTTGCCCCAGTCCCATTCGAGCTCTGCTGTTGCTGTCTCTGTGAGGTGCTTGAGGTTTCTGTTGGAGATTGGAAGATTGACGAATGAATTGAGCGGGGTTGTGAGTAAGTCCAGCGGCAAAAGGGTCCCTGCCATCCATGGATCAGAAAGGAAAGACTTGAATTGGAATCAACGGCGCCCAGGCTGCTGGGTATAGTGACTCGGGTAGCTGTAAGTGAGATACTACAGGGGCCTTTTCAGGGGACCCAGGGACCGGTGGACCCTGCAAACACTTCAACGTTCCTTCCCACGCCGTTGTGGCTTCTAATGCTCCAGATATCATGCGCCCCGCTCCATGTACACACTTATCTTCAACAACACCTAATCCAAAATGTACTACAGTGCCAAAATTACAGTGCCCTTCCTTCTTCAGTCGCACCTTGATCAGTCGCTGAATACTGTAGTAGCGATTTGATTTACAGTAAACATTCAAGCCTGGCTCTTATTTCCGAGGTCCTTTCCCGTTCATCAAAAGACCCCGTCTCCTCCTCCAACACTTGACACTGGTGTTGTCATCTAACCGTTTCGTCCTATGGTTGCATCGCCCACAACATCCAAAACGGCCACAGCTATGGCACCTTTTCTATCAAGCCTATACTACTTAGGTAGTACTTTGAGCGTGTGTCCGTCGAATGCGATTCAACAGAGGTTACGTCGGTCCGCACTATGTTCAAACGGGCCGCATCGTTCGCCTTGCAACTTGTTAAGTTTACCACATGTGCAAGCAATATCCACGTTGTTCCGTGATGTCGCATGCAAAGTACATCTTTGTTCTTCCAAATGAATGACCCAACTTGATCAAGGGCCACAGTTCTACTTCTGACATCCGATCGGTACTGTTACTGCACTACTGCCTAGGTATCTGCAGTAGTTACATGGAAGCCTGAATGGACATCACTACCGTAGTGGACCAGAGTAGGGCGATACAGCTACAAAGAACGGGCACAAGCACCACAATGACACACGAATGTTCAGAACGCCCATATGCAGATGTTAAGTACTAACCTACTACGGAATAGGAGTTACTTCTTCCTGCAGATTATAGACACGAAATCTTCCACCTCCACCAGACACCACGCAAAGAGTCAACAAGCTCGCGGGACACCGAATCCATCGAAATTCGGCCGGTCTCCTCCTCCAGTCCGCCAAGCTCGTCTGGGTACAGCTACCCAGGCGCGATGTTACCCCGGAGTAAATCTGACTTCCCAGTGACAGAGCATCGGTACAATTTGTAGCAGTAGTCTGTGTAACAGTATGTTCCCCTCCTCCCCGAGATAGGAATAGATTTGCCGTCGTCGTCCCCAATCTGCTGGACTTGACATTCAAACTTGTATCAATTAGGCAATGTGAGGAGAAAAACCTAGGTAGTGTTCCGAGCAATCCAACCCTGTTCTAAGTTGCGAAAGACACAATTTCCCCCTCTTGGCCGCTGACACAACACAGGATTCACTAGGGGGGAGAAACCAGTCGATGATCGCTGGGTACTTGGTTAGGCAAGCTGGCAGGTAGAGTTCAGACGAGCGGAAACAAGACAATGATCGCCCAGTGCTCCCGCACGGATTGGATGAAACCTATTCTCCGCCAGACTCCCGTAGTCCTGAGTTCCTTGGGACCGATTACAAGAGCGGCTTCGGTTTCTGTGCTGTTCGCTCAAACGACCAGAAAGGGCAGTCAGCTAAAAGGAAGCCAGCCCCTCTCCGCCCGGGCGGACGGAGGAGCAGGATGAGGAGTTAAATCCGGCGGAGCAAGCAGCTGCAGAAGAGGTAGCATTGCATTGCATTACCTGCTACCAACAATCTACCGATAGAGGCAGGCCCCCCCTCTGACCGGTGTGGAGAGCACCGTTTCATTTCCGGGGCGATGTCCCCCCTTCCTCCCCCATCACACACACCATATGCATCTTTTATTTGTTCGCTTGAGCGAAGCAACTACCTCAATGGGCCTCCACGCGGTCGCGTGGTCGCCGTACTTAATCGCGATTATGCGCCCTGTCACTTTCTCGCTTACGGCGGTATCGCCTAAAGGACTGGAGCTTTCGGGCCGAGATGGAGAAGGGCTCCCAACGGTGCGGACTCGCTCTCGCTTGAAGATGGCGCATCGGCCTTTTGGCCAGGGCTGCGAGTACTGTACCAACGTGTTGGTATGTAGGTGCTGAGTCTCGCCCGGCGCCAGACCCGAGGAGGAAGGATCTTCAGAGGTTGTTGCTGATGGCGCTTCCGCGTTCGAGTGGGGGCGACCAAGTCGTTCGATCTCAAGTTTCAAGTTGCAATCTGTAGGCGAGATGCACTCTGATGGCTTCCGCCCGCTTGGTTACGGAAGAAAACGTGGTGGTCTCCATGCGGCAGCCCGCTTTGCCTACCACGCCACGCTTCTATCGTTGGACCCCCACGATCCTTTGCCCAGCGCTAGCCCGCAGAAAGGATCTGATATCGATTCTTGGTCGAGGGGCCCAATTGGTCATGGAGAAGCAATCCGATTCTGTCAGGATGTTCCCCAATGACAAGGTGAGGGCATGTTCTGTAAATCCACGTGAGAAAGCGCACTCACCAGAGTTTGTACCATTTGTCACCAGTCATCACCGTCCTCCCATTGTAGCAAGACCAGTCACCCAGGTGCATCTCGGACCTTTCCGAATTTTCAGCCAAACATCAAGAGTGCCCTATTTCCATACCTCTTTGTCGTACCGCCCTCTTCCCGTGCCTGCACTTTGCTGACCTTCTGCCATGCCCAGGTAGCAGCGCCGTCCGACTACCGCTGCACTCGATAGCGTACGTTGGGTTTTGGAAGCAAGATATTTTGCGTCTGACGTATCTTGAGGTTTAGAGAGTTCGACTAAGTACAGAACCACATACAAGACATTCTCGTTAGCGTTGAGGATCAGTTCATTCAGTAATCATGGGCAAAAGCACGTTTGCTCTGAGGACTGGGCACTGATCAGGTGAAAGACCTCGATTTTTCTCGAGACCACTGCTGGCCGCTACCTCAGTGAGCCTGGAGGCACAGGTCTCGGGGTTCCCTGCCGCCGTGGCAGATGAGGTGATCCTCCGGCAGGCATCCAGTTCAGCCTCCTCATCCTCGGCCTCACTCATTATTTGGTCCCATCACTAAACCGAGCTTCCTCTGTAGATCGCTGGACTGGTCGAGACGATCCTCTCTCCGATGGGTATTTAGAGAATGACACAACCGCCGCACAGACGGCCCTTGTGAGGGCAGTCCAGGGCACCAATGTTGATGGCGTTCTGGACCATATCAGTGGTCACGGTGATGGCCTTTTGCTCGATCTGGGCCGAGTCCGAGGCGTCAAAGACACCCTTCTCCCACAGCTGGTGGATGGCTTGCTCGGCGATGGCGGTGGTGTTGACACCCTTGGGGCTCATGGCCTGTGATATTGATCCCGTCAGTATTTGACTACTTCCTTCTCCTTTGCTACGGAGGAAATGGTTTGAATGAAATCCGTAGGGGTAGCGGTACACGGACCTTGATCTTGTCATCCAGAAGCTTGATGTGCTCGTCAGAAAGGACGCCGTTGCTGATGAGCTCGTTCTCGATGTTGTCGACAAGCGAGGCGACCGAAGGATTGACGGCGTTCACCTGGACCTTCAGAGCGTCGATGACAGCCTGAATCTGAGCCCGTGAGTCGGAGATGGCGGTGCCAGTGAGGGGGGCAGCCACTGTCAAGCGGTTGTTAGGCTTTCTAATGCATCTTGGCCTCAGGAGTGTTTGCCTGGGTATTGGGCCTACTCACATGCGCGGCAGGCAAAGATCAGGGCCAGGAGCATGGCCTTGCTGTTGGACATCATCTTGAATGAGGGTTGTTGGTAGTGGAGGTCGAGTACCTATGTAGTGTTGGTTGATTTGGTCTGGCTATACGGGGAGAACTCAGAGTGGAAGGTTGAGGGTCGGGTAATAGTACTCAGGTAGGTACCTAGGTAGTCGGTTGAGAGTTGGCAGGTAGGAGAAGAAGCACAACTGCAGAGCTTGGTTGGGGGATAGGTAGATATAGCTTCCTAGGTCCCCAAGTATGTCATTGTGAAGTTACAACTTACCGTGAATCACATGGGCCCTAGCGAGCTGAAGGATCCAGCTTCCTACTACTGCCGCAAAGCTAGAGGCAGAAATTCAGTACTGCTTTCCTTCCTTGAGTGCTAGTACCGAGTAGTAAATTTAGCTAGATACACCAACTCATATTATGAGCCCATCAAATGACCAGCTTGTATGGAGATGACTGGTGCAGTATGGAGCTCTCCCTAGCTTCTAAACCTCATTCAAGCAAGCACACTTAGAGATTCTGAGTGATATTCTATCGTCTCATCAAGGAGTCAGCGTATCTGGGGTCACACTCCTTCCAAACACACAGGCACTTTTTGTGAAGATATTGCTCTGCCACTGTGGTCAGCAATGAATGGGTTAAGGAGCAATCAGCAGGGGCAGGAAGCTTCATGATAGCTTCACATGGTGACTCTTGTAAGCAAGCGGCAGCAGATTCTTGAAACCTCCGCTGCACAGCGAGCTATTTCCATGCCAAAACAACTTGCTGAACAACTACAGCGTGAACCCCAACTGCTCTCGTACAGCCACTGCTTGCTTCACAGCTGCAAGAAAGACAGCGACATCACAAGCAGCCATCACTGCCTGTCTGATTTACCAAGGTTCAATCTAGAAATGCTTCGTGTAGCTGATTGTGCTGATTCTATCCCCAACGTCGAGCCAGTGGGATCTCGTGTGTCCGTTTCCCATTCGCCAGTTACTGAAGATGTTGCTCACTCCTCAGTATTCTAGAGAGGCAACTTCCACATGGGAGAAGAAATTCACTCAACTGTCCATCTACACGAGGCAAGCACCCCATGATCTCTTCTCCCTCCTGATCATCGTAATCGCGTCAGTCACCGTTCCGTGACCAGATCCACCTTCCTCATCCAGCCCGCTTCAGTGCAAGGGCACTTCACTCAACCCACCTTTCCACGCACGAGAACAGGTCGGCAACCCGGCACATTGGGAAATAAAGGCCCAATGCACGTCAAGCAAAATTTCCGCCGTGCAGATGTTGCAACATGCCCGAAGCGGAAGCTCAGTGACCCCCACGCTTCCCGCAATCCCGTGCATCCCCATGCGCGCCGACGCGGTTCGTGAGTCGTGGTCGTGTGGCTGAGCCAGCATCTGCTAAAGAAGTGCTCCCCGGGGTTTGGGGGTAGCTGGCGCCAGGGGAGGTGTGGCCAGTAGGGGAAAGGAGGAGAGAATGAGGATGGTGATATTACGGGCGTTTCCTTCTGGCAAACTACTCCGTGATGAACTTGAGATGCTTTTGCCCATCCAGCAGCCAATCTGCTCGAGCCACCTAGCCGTTGCAGTTCACGAGACCTTCAATCCGCTCGGATGCCCGGCTTCCCATGGCCAGCAGACAGAAAATCACTCGCATAAAACAGCTCAAAGAGCAATAGCAAAAGCTTAGTCACACGCAGGAGCTTCCAGAGATTTCAGAGCCGCATCTCTATCAACATCGAAGGCCAGGACTACACATGGTCTGAATCCTGGCCGACCGACTTTGCCCATATGTCCCATGGTGTACCTGTGGACTGCTGCCAGGAAGCTCCGTCCCTCTTGAGCGCCTCGGATCGTTATAGGACCTGGTGCCAGAAACAACACAGAGAACGAAGCCACGAAGACAGAAGAAGAAAAACAATGTACATACGGAAGCCTCCATCTAATCGTAAGAAATCAGATCACTCACGACTGGACTCACCTCACAGCTTGGAACATCCGCCGCAAACTCACCAACACCAATATCGCGAGCTCGAAACACGTCCTGACAACGAACTCCCGTATCACGCATCTTGCGCGACGTAAGGGAGCGTTCGGCAAAAGCAATAGATGGGCGAGATAGGCAGGCTTGATACACAAGCACAGCGGACCGCCCGCTGTCGTGGCACGTTCCACCGCAGGACCAGTCCCGCATGAACTGGAGAAAGGATTGCCCAGTCGAGCCTTGACGCGCTCTTCTGACATCCTCGCAGCGCAAAAGACTGCACTTCTTCTCACGGCCGTTTCGTGGTCTTTCTTTGGGGTAGGCGCAGGTCCTCGTGTCTGATGCGGCTCCGTGTGCTAAGCGTAGGGTCTTTCGTACCCTCGGCTTCTGCATCCACTCGTGGCTCGCTCGTCATATTTCCCTATCGTTCTTCCTGGTGATGCCAACGGCGTCGTCAGAAGAGACATTATCGGACGGGGCTCGGCGGGGGGGGGGGGTCGATTTGAAGGTCGCACCCGGACCTGGTTCACGAACTTGGCGACTCCCTGGAGACACTCAGCCAATTGACGGGCCAGCGAGGACATTCCTAACCTCCAGCGATCGTCTCCTTGGGCAGTTGTTGGTGGCGTCCGCGCTGCCGTCGAAATTGCGTCCACAGGCTCCTGACGTCCACTTCGTCAGATGATAGTCCGCACAGAAAACCCTCGGATGATTGGATGCCAGTTGATAGAGATCGAAGAGGCCACGTCCAATGAATAGCTGTTTCGTTCGCACGAGGCCTGCATTGGCGAGTATCCAGCCAGTTCCTGGAGTAAGAGCATCCGGCTTGCCCCTATTTACCCCAAGCATCTGGCGTTTGTGGCGTCAAGACAGAGCTGAGTCGGCGGCGGTGGCCACATACATCCCATCCAGCGCGCGTGTAGTTCGCCGCCGGCTCCGTCACCATCTTTGCTCTTCCCGCTCCGAGCAGTCGCTTGACAGCTCACGAAGCGAGGGGCGACGTCGCACAAAAAAAAGAAAAAAAAAAAACCAAAAAAAAAAAACGCAGCCGTCAACCATAATAGACTTCCGTTGTCGTGTTGTCCGACAAGAGCCACTTCCTTTTCTCAAAGAGACCAAAAGCCCATGGAGCCAGATCACCCACTGTGCGCCAGAGACAAAGCTTGAGAGGTTCACCGTCGTGCGGAGGATGCTTCTGAACACGAGGTTGTTGTCGGACTCGCAAATTCTAAGTCTTCGGCGCGCCACAATTCACGGCCGCCCGCCCCTTGACACATGTTCTTGTTTGGCCGGCGCGCGCATTTTCAGAAAAGTGGATTCCCGCAGCGCTCCGACTCGCGTGGGGCCGTTTGTGGAGACCCGATTGTGCACAAATCCGGGGTGCGTGCCATCACATCATTTTAAGTCTCGGACTCATCGTCGCGGTGTCAGCAAGTTTCAGAGCGTCCTCTGACGATGACGCCGTACTGTGATCGCAGGCTAGGAAACCTCTTTTAGCTGGCGCAGAAATTGAGATTTGAGAGGCTGAGTTGTGCTCGGTACCACGTCACTGGGGCGTTTGTGATCGTCAGGGGTTTGCAGATGGCCGGTGGTCGTTAGTACTCAGGAAATGGGAAAAGCCGGGACTGGGCAAATTTGGGACCGGTCACTCGATGAATCGTTCGGCTTCTTTGGTGCCGGGCAACCTGTAGAAGTCTTGATGAGCTGTCGCCGTCGCCATTCCCAAGGACGCATCCAAAAGACGGTCAGGAAGGCGGAGAAGCTGCCCAGTATCCTTTCTTCTGAAGCATGGTGTCCAGGAGCACGCCAACATGGGCAGGGTCGACAATGATTGTAATAAATGAAATAGCAACTCCTTGCTGTTACTCTGCTGCAGGTTGAAATGAGAGACCAGCAAGGGTCAATTTTTAGCAACCATGTGTCAAACCACCTTGGGAGTCAGGGCAAGTCTGGGACCGGTTCCCGGGAGACTGGGCCTGTTCTCATCCGGGAGACCGGACTACAGCCGCGACCCCTCTGGTCCTGGCAGCTCCACCCGCGGGCGGGAGATTGCACTGTACGGGCCCTGTGCTAGGCACGCGACTTTTCTGTTTGTCCATCGTTCGTTCACGGCGTCCGTCTGTGATCAGTCTGACTTGGCGAAACGCGCCAGGCGGGGATGACGGGCAGACCGCCTCGGTCGTAAGGTTTTGGCTGGCTGTGGGAATGTGAATTAGGTAGCGAGTATGGAGGGGCAGAGGGGCAGATTTTATTTCATGCGTTGGGCGCTGTGTCGTGTTCTTTCCTGGCGCTGTGGAATGAAAGACGCATCTGTAGAATGCCCAGAGGCTCAGTGGCATTCTGATTACCACAGCCGGTAGTTCATTTGTCTTGGAGTGTGCCGAGCAAGCGATGAGGATGCTTGCGCTTGCAACTTGTCACTGTTGATGCTTGGATGGCTCTTGGACCATTTCTTCGGCCACACTCACGCATTATTGACCGACCCCGCCAACCCGTCAAAAAGCGGTCGCGAGATGCAAATCATGGGCCAGACAATTGCTCAATGAGCAAGCAATGACCAGGTGCCAGTGTGCCCGATGGCGCGTTGATGGTCTCCACCGTCGCGTAAACGGAGCGAAGATCCACATTTGCGACAGCCCCGCAGCCCTGCCATAAGCGGGTCGGTGCCGCCTTTCATTTGACGGGGCTCCCGGAAAACGGAATTGGCAGCCCCGGCGGCCTCCAAACTATAAAGACGTCGAATTCGTTGCTATGGCAGTAGAGGAAAAGCTGGAATGTGATGAAGCAACGGCCAGAAGTCCGAAGATATTATGAGAACCCATTCGCATACTTTTCTCTCAGCTGTATACTCATCGAAGCCTCACTGTGGTGGGCCCGGCTGTACAAATGCGCGCGGAACGAATGGGTTATCGTCCGCTGCAATATCAACAAGGGTATGGCGACGCTGGGCAAGGGGGTTTCATGGCGGGGGTCCAAAGTGGTCTTCTAGAAGGCTGTGATTTGTGTCAGTAGCCCGGCGGACTGCGGAAGTTGGAAATTTGTTTCGTGGGCTTGGATTCCTCTTTCGCAAATAGAAAGTCCACATTTCACCCAGCCGGCCAGCCAATGCGTTGGTCTCGTGCTGACCGTCACATCGGTCATGAGCGAGCGATCCCGGGTTTCTTTCGTGGTCTAGTAGGATGAGAATGATTATGGGGGGCCGGCCCCACATGTTCTCCCGTTCTCATCTCCAGAAGAAGAAGCTCAGCAGAGTCATCACGGTTGGCAAAACCGTGGCCGTGAGCGCTGCTCATCAAACAGACCTCGGTGAGTTTGATGACTTCGACCCCGCGCGGAAGAAAAGTGCGGCGTGTGCCCCTCATCGTAAAGCAAAGGGGGCCTATCCAAGTTCTTAGCGGTGGCAATGGTGGACGAGCTAATATAAGACTGGGACCAAGCTTGTGAAGATGATACCCCTCATCAAAGTTCTGGTACTGTCCTTTCGGACTGCCCCGCGCGACGAACTGTCGGTTCCGCTTTCCATGTACGGTATGCACTCTAGGTATACACTGTGATGCAGACAGTGGATTCTCGAGAGGTCAGTACGATGCTGCTTCGAGTAGAAGATGTTCTTGGCAGGACGGGCAACGGCAAGTCCAGTAGGCAGCGTGCCCAAAGAAGCCGTAGACAGCTGCAGCCACGATGAGACGGAGGAAACACAGCAGCAAAACCGAGACGTTAGACGCTGCCGGTGCTTGTCGACGTCGCATTGGGGAGTCGTGGGGTACATGACGATGGCTGCGGGTAATTGGCCCATTGAGGCTGGCGCAACCTCAACCAGCCTCACTTCCAGTCTGCAGTAGCGGACATGCAGGTCAGCCATGGCAAATGAATGACCTCCAAACCCCGTAGTGGTGCCGAAGTGTGTGCTGGGCTGCTATTTTTCCGAGACGCCTGAGGGCCAGACGTGCCCTTCATGCCAGAGAGTGGCTAGTTATTAGGGGGGCTCTTTGTCATCGACTTCATCACCACCCTTGTGGCTGGGGCCATGTCTTTACTGTAGTATCAATACTCCGTACGGATACAGTACTGTGGTACTTGGCCGCATTGCTTCTCCAACGCGATGACACTCATGAAGGCAACGTGGCCCCCCTCCTCGGTGCCTTCGCCCAGACGTTGATGCCGCTGCTGGTCTGTATGATCCTGTCGTTGACAACCTGTTGGCCGTCGAGGGTCGAGAACACTGGAGGACTGACCGCTTTGGCAATGCCGCATATCCAAAGTCCACTTTTCTCTTTTCTTTCTTTTCAAGGAGAGGAGGGTTCAAAAGGGATAATGGAATGTGGTTGAACTTGTGAGGAAAAGAACTGTATGCGCGCGCCTGAACCATGATCCAAGCAACAGATTGAGATCGATGGAGGGGCATTATGATGATCCCCTCCAGGCTAAAACATACTTTACACTGTCAGAGCGTAAATGAAATCAGCTGTGAGGAACTGCCCAGCTGGACGTTGATCCGAGAAACTTGCGTGAGCAACGCGGAGTGAAGGAGTGGGGAGCAAGGAGGTAGCCCCAGACTTCCGGGATTGGGGGACACTAAAAACACTGTGCAGCGGTGCTTGGCAGTGGTATCCCTGCACACGTGCGGTTCAGGACTAACCCCTCCTCCTATCCCTTTTTCACTCTTCTCCTCGTTTTCCTGCGAGCTTGCTTCCATCCCACCACAACCTTTCACAACCACCACCAACAACCCCGCCGCATCCTCGAACCTCGCACGATCCGAGTCGAGTCGATCTTGCACACACTGCCCTCGAGCAGCAACCAGTCCTTAGACTTTCTATACCGATTTGGCCACCGCTGCCATCTTACCCCCTTCCGCCCACGGCTTCGCCCATGACCTTTCAAATGCAACACATAAGCCTTCTCAGTCCAGTCGACACACTTTAATCCCCACGGGAGTCCTACGGGAGCGCGTGCGAGAAAGAGGCGGAAGAAAAGAGGAAAAGAAGAAGAAGAAGAGGAAGAGCAAAGGAAATTTGGGCGATCTCAACTATCGTTCTGCGGAGGCTGTCTCAACACTTTTCCCTTCCACCGTTGCTGGAGTTCCACACCCTCCCTTTTCGCAAAGTTCTGTTCAACAACAAAACCGACGCGACGAGCCAACTCAGCAACATGCCTGGTCCAGCAATTGACCTCGCTGCGCCTGTGCATGCGCCCGCCGCCGCATCGCCGGCCCTGGCCGCACCCGGCGCAAAGACTTCGCACACCCCGGAAAGGAAGTACAAGTGCCAGTACTGTTCGCGAGCGTTCAGTCGAAGCGAGCACAGGAGCAGACACGAGCGGTCCCGTAAGTCCCTTCTGCATTTACCATCTTTGAGGTAGAGTTGCCACAGGATCGGGCAAAGCTTGAACACAGTTCGTATGAAGGCTACGTCGCCCATCCCGTGTTGCGTTACACAGACTAGGATGACATTCTGATTTTTTTTCCCTTTCCGCAATCTTATCAACCCCTGTTTACTGACCTACTTTAACCGCAGACACCAAGGAGCGACCCTTCAAGTGTCAGAAATGCCGCAGCACCTTCGTGCGCCGCGACCTGTTGTTGAGACATGACCGAACTGTCCATGCCAAAGACGGCGGTGTTCCTCTACACAGTGATGGTAAACGTCGAGGTGGACCCAAGGCGAAGGCTGCTGCTGCCGCTGCTGCCCCTGTTGCTGTGAAGCACGAGATTGGCTTCGAAGATGGTGTCCTAGAGCAGATGGCTGGTAGTGGAGAGGACTCTCTGGACGTTGTCGAAGCTGCCACTATGCTGATTACGGATCTTCACCATAACGCCCACGCCATGATGCAGAACAACAGCTTCGGTACTGGCAGCGGTGTGCACTATGGTCAGAACAGTAACGCTATGATGGACCCGCCAACTGTGACCTATCCCAATGGTGCAATCGGCCTTCCTGCCCAGTGGGACTTTGGCAATGGCGACTCCAAGAACCACCCCATGTCAACAAATGGTTCCTTCACCTCACAACAGTCACTTGCCAGCGGTAGCACCATCCAGCCACAGCATAACAGCATTTATGGAAGACAAGCCAACGGTCTCGAGTCCACTACAACCAATTCCATGGGCAACTCGATCCAGACATCTGCCACTGGCACTCCTGTCTCCCAGTCACCGTATCCCTCGCACAGCACGTACGCAGATGGCTATCAAACTTCGGCCGGGTTCAACACTCCGCAGGTATACAACGACGAGGAACGCAACATCATTCTGGACAATATCCGTGCTAGCGACTCCTTACGCGCCATCCCGGAGTCTTTCCGTCTGCCGAACCTCTCGAGCCTCAACCGATACCTGTCGACTTACTTCAACCTGTTCTACCACCACATGCCGTTCCTGCATCCGAACTCGTTCGAGCCGACCAGCGTGTCGCCTGCTCTACTGCTGGCCACTCTCTCAATCGGCGCTCTGTACGCCTTCGACCAAGAGCAGGCTTTCAGCCTACACGTCGGCAGCAAAATTCTGGTCGACCAGTTCCTGCAGAACAAGGAAGACTTCAGCTCACGCAAATGCCCACTGTGGGCCATGCAAAGCTCTCTGCTGAACATGATCTTTTCCAGCTGGAGTGGCGATGCAAAGGGTCTCGAGTGGTCTTGTTCGATCAAAAGTCTGTTGGCGAACATGGTCGCTGGCAACCGATATGAGCTCAAGCTGAGACAGGAAGCTCGCGAGGGCCAACCTCCCACCCGTGAGCAGTGGGTGGAGGACGAAGAGTGCCGGCGTACATACTATGCAGTGTACATATTCTTTGGCCTGCAGACCATGTCCTTCAACCACAGCCCCGGGATCGGCTTCAACGAGCTTGCTGACCTACTCCTACCTTCTACGGAAGCCCTCTGGAATATGAAGGTGACCGATGAAGAGGTATGGCAGGAACAGCTGAGCGCGTCGACCTGTGTCACACTTATGGATGCGCACGTGCAGCTCTTCCAAGGCGAGCCGATCCGATACAGCGTATTTGCTACGCGTGTCATGATCAACGCTTTGTTCCTCGAGATCTGGTATCACAAGCGCAGCCCTGAGGCTCTTCAAGACATGGTTACAGAGTATAAGCTCAGGCTTGCCCTTGAGACCTGGGAGAAGTCGTTAGACCTCTGCGAGCCCGAGCCCGCCACTGTGCCTGTGATTTCGCCTCACAAGGGCCACCCGTTGACTTTCAACGCGATGGCCATGTGCCGCAGTGCCAGGGTTCGTCTTGAGGTCGACCTCAAAGACTTCCAGGAGGCTCTTCGATATCATAACACCTTCGAGGTTGCTGGACAGATGACACGTGCGCGCGACTCGGTAAAGCGCTCTTCGCAGATGACCAAGGTCATTCAGGAGTGCTACAACTGCATTGAGACTGCAGTCAACCAAGGCCTCCGCTGGGTTGCCCGCATTTCACCGACCAACTGGAGTATCGAGCACCCTCTCTGTGGCATGGATCTCATGGTCGTTCTCAGCCTTTGGCTCTACCGTCTGGAACACGACGAGGAGCCTGCGACTGAGGAGGAGCTGGTCATGTACAACAAGGTGCGGCTGCTGTTTGAGAAGGATTCCGATCAACAGAATATCACTCAACTCGGCACGATTGTGGCTCGTCTGTGGGGCTCGATGCTGGACGAGGTTGTTGTCTGGGGGTAAGTTTTGTTCTACTTTCATCGAGTTACATGACTGCATCAGTCGCTGACATCAATCCAGAATCACTCGTGTAATGGGCGAGTCCTTCCGTCACCACGGACAGGCACTATGCGGTTACGTTGATGATATCGAGATGTCCTCGAATGTCTCGACTCCCTCTATGACCTCTCAAGGTGGCGACGCGGACAGCGTGTACTGATCATGCTCCGGCAATGACGTACGCTCATCCCCTTCTGTGACCACCCATTTGTGATCTCATGGTGTTTCCTTGGTATTCTACATCTGTCTTTGTGCTTGTTGGGGTTTCACCGTCTGGCGCGGGGGCGAAAAAGGCATTACTTTCGGCATTTGATTTTGATTCCTTTCAGCCTTGCCGGCATGCGCGCATAGGCTCGTAATCAGGGAAGGGAAAGAGATGGGGCCTTACTCGCCAATTATACGACTTGGTTTGGTCCTTCTCACGGTGAGTTTGAACCAAAAGGAAAAGGGCTGGCCAACCTCCGGTGGACACGGCTAGTATCTGCGACACGGTTTGATCGTTGGCTGGACCCAATGGAGGAGGAGAATGAGGTTTTTTTTTTTTTCCCTTGTCCTGTTCGCTACGGCGGCCCTTACAACCCACTTTAATCCTCTGCGTCTGTTTGTTTTCTTTTGCTGCTTCTATTTCTTTGTTGTTTTCCTTACTGTACACTGGGGTTTTGTGGGTTGTCTGGTTGTTTTTCCTGATACCTTGTTCGATATTCATACCTTGCTTTTGACCTCTCCTCGCGAGTCGCATTTTCTTTTTCTTTTGTTGTCTGTCATGTGTACTAGAATTCGGCATAAGGAAACGAGGGAGCGCTTGGAATTGGGAGGGTTCTGTGCCGGGCCAGACTAATGCCATCACGAGGTTCGCAACGCGAGTGTTTTAATGACGGTCGATATTGGATAGACTCCCATTGTGTATACTCGGTAGCTGTTTTTGTTTGTTTCTTTCTTTCTGGTTTAGCGTAGCGTCTAGCAGCAACGTCGCTCTACTCTCCACACCATACATACTGCGTACTTTTCCTCTCGCTGGTGATATGTCCAGGACTTCGACGTGCCGGCGTGCGCGGGCCCGTTCGGGTGCGTTCGCTTCCACTTGACCATCACGCATCTTGGTACTGCACTCAGCAGCGTACTGTGTACGAGCACGACCAACCGCAGGCGTAGAAACTGCTCGGCCAAGATAGTTTGGTTCAGTCGCACGCCCGCCATGCATACTTGTCGCGCATATTTCCTTCGCATCGACATATACTCCGTAGGGACAGGGATCTTGCGCCTAGGTATAGAAGCTGCTGCCATGGCTACAGTACCAAGGTGACTGCTTCTCACCGTCCGTCTTCGCGATACCTGCTGAAGAGGAAATCTCCTGATAATAAGTACTACCTAGGTAGTTGAGTCGGACATTACCTCTTCCCATTGTGCGACTCGAACTCAGAAACCACAGACGGGTTCCTGCATCACATCTGGAACGGCAATTCGTCGAGAAGCCCGCCCGCCCACAAGATTCACAACGCCCACCAGCCAGCCACACACCCCGCCCGCGTGCGTTGGAGTTTTTGTTGTCTTGCCCTTGCAGGGTGGCATCGCCTGCCCGCTCCCTTCTGCAGCGGGATTGTCTGTGCTGCAACCTGCATGTCTCTCGTCGATGTGCAGTGCTTCCGATACGAGGGCTTGGGGTCGGTCTTCTTGCATTGACGCTCTGCAAGTGGGAAGTTTCTTTAATTGGCAAACCGCCTACCTGGTTAAATACTGCGATAACGTCACTTGCTGATATCGACTATTTCCTGTACAGAGTATGGACTACGGAATTACATGGTACAGGTTTGTTGATTTTCCTGATATGGCCCAGTCACCCACCGAATTGACAGTCACACTCGTTCACTTGTACCAGCCACAATATTCTCTCGCACCACCCACCGCCATCTCAATTATTTGCTTCGATTCTTCGCGCAACACTTTCGCGCTGGCATGTGCTACACTTCCACCCTTTGTTCAACATCACTCACGACATCTGCTTCGCCGTGTGCACACGACCTAGTCTCAACCTACCAACTCCCACCACTGCCGACTTCGACGGCTTTAGAGATACACTAACAAAACGCTCCTGGCTTTCAGCGCCAACCTAAACGCTCATTGACGGCGACAGCCTCTTTTCCCAAGCTTACACTCACGATGCTCCTTCCTCGCCGGCCCGCGAAAGGCGCCAGCCTCCTCGCGCTCCTCCAAGTCGCCCTCGCGCCCCTCGCAACCGCAGAGTGCGAATGCGGCTACCGCGTAACAATCCCCTCCTCCTCCTCCTCCAACAGCAGCAGCACCACCTCCCAGCAACAATTCACCGTCACCGACCTCCTCGAAACCAACTTCGCCAACATCTCCGACGTCGCCGACAACACCGACTGGATCCGCCAAGCCTTCAACGTCTCGGCGCAAGCCGCGCGCGGGCCCTACGGGCAAATGACGGCGGTCGAGAACGTGCAGACGGCCCCGGGCGACGGGCTCGAGCTCACGCTCCGCGGCGGCGCGGACGCCGTCGTCGAGGGCATGGTGCCGGGCGGCGAGGTCAACACCGCGCGGCGCGACATGCTCTACGGGTCGTACCGCGCCAGCATGCGGCTGCCGGGCGAGCAGGGGACCGTGTCGGCCTTCTTCTTCTACTACAACGACAGCCAGGAGATCGACATGGAGTTCCTGTCGCGGGAGTACAACGACGCCAACGCGAGCTACCCGGTGAGCCTGGTGCTGCAGAGCATGGCGGCGGCGAGCGTGGACTCGGCGTCCGAGACGCCCACGTTCGTGACGGCCAACCTGCCGTTCGACCCGCGCGCGGCGTTCCACGAGTACCGCTTCGACTTCCTGCCGGACCGCGTGGTCTTCTCGGCGGACGGCGCCGTGCTCGCGGCGATGGCGTCCACCGCCGGCGCGGTGCCCAGCCACGCGGGCCACGTCGCGCTCAACCACTGGAGCAACGGGTCGCCGCTGTGGAGCGGGGGCCCGCCGCAGCGGGACGCGGTGCTCGAGGTGCGCTACGTCAAGGCGTACTTCAACAGCAGCGGGGACGCGGACCGCGCGGCGGCGTATGCGGCGCGGTGCGGGGACGGCGCGCGCGCGCAGGCGCCGGGCGCGGTGTGCGACGTGCCGGATGTCGTGCCGGGGAACGACTCGGCCGCGGGGTGGTTTTTCACGGGGCAGAGGAATATGAGCGCGGGCCAGACGGTGTCGGGGGACAGTGGGATCGAGGGGGGTGACGCGAATGGCGCTGCTGTTGGGGGGCGAGGAGGAGGAGTGGGTGGGTGGGTGGTGCTGGGGGTGGCGGGTGCTGTTGCGGGATTGCTGCTTGGGCTTTGAGGATTGGGAAGGTGGGTTTGAAGATTATTCTGTTTCCGGGACTTTGACAGGATGGTCTGGTGGGATGGAGTTGAGGTCGGTCGGGTCGGTTCTGGAAAGGCGTTGGGAAGGAATATTGAAGCACACAGCACGATTGCGGCGTTGGACGGGATAACGGCTCTGGTTCGCCCGGGCGGTGGACGCCGCTGAAATATGGTTTCCGAGCACAAGATACTCCAAATGGCGAAATTTTTCTATTCTCTTTGCAAATACCAAGATTTGGTGCTGGTAAAACGAGTTTCTGTGCGAACAGGTATCGCGGCTATCGAGCTTCAAACGCAGGTCGCATCTCACCAAATGTGCACAAGACTGTACTTTTGGGCAAAACTGGCACATGTGGGCTAACTAATTTCATTCTGCGGTCCAAAAATTCGTTTTTGGTGTATTCGCCGGTGTGTTGGCAATCCTACGCGCGATAGTGTTCCGAGCTGCCTTCTTCGAGCAAAGGCTTCGAAAGTCAACGTTGGACCCATCTGCCAGCGTTGGAACGATAGGATAAGACTATTGGACTTTGCTTGATATTTTCCAAGGATATGCAAGGGCGTTCTCCCTGATTTTAAGATTCGGCCCGTAAAATTTGGTCAATTCCTGGGAAGGCAGCTGGTCTTTCAGACATGAGATATCTCACAATCTACCTAGGGAGATCAACTAGATGCGTAAGAGCTTCCAGATCTGTCAGTGACCCAGTGCCAACTTTTGAGTAGATAGATGTGAAGTACGCAGACTGTAAATTTACAAATTTGTCCTTCAAAAGTTGCATCCCGAGGTCTGTTGGCTTTTGTGGGTGGATGGCCAGGTGAGACTCAACTCACAAGCACTCTCTTCAGCAGCTTCGCTCTCGTCAACGACAG
This sequence comes from Ophiognomonia clavigignenti-juglandacearum, assembly GCA_003671545.1. Classification (NCBI taxonomy): domain Eukaryota; kingdom Fungi; phylum Ascomycota; class Sordariomycetes; order Diaporthales; family Gnomoniaceae; genus Ophiognomonia; species Ophiognomonia clavigignenti-juglandacearum. Next base: position 146,994 of record PYFS01001589.1, on the reverse strand, counting down.
GAAAAGTATGTTCATCGTCATCGAGATATCAAGAGTGTCTTGACGATTGCCCAATCCACATCTGGGGCTCGGTGGGCGAAATAACCCCGGGCAACGCAGCGCTTCCAGGCCACCGGAAGTGCTGCATGATCGGTGCAGGGGTCGATTTTGGGGGCCGATTTGCCCCCAGATGTCCAGCGGCCTTCAGGCCCATGACTGGCTGAAGGGCAACGGACGGCGCCCCCACCTGCAGAGCCGATTCACACTTGTTCATTTCAATCATCAACCACTGAGCTCCTTCAACGTCAACCTCGCCGCTTCAACTACCCACGCACACGCGGCGCTTGCGCCACACTACGGATATGGGACATGCGAGACCTCCTTTCTGATGAATGTGTGTGTGTGTGCTGCATCAGGGGTGCTCTCACAACTGATGTTTGATTATTTGGACATCTGAGTTGGTCGCAGCCAATGGTGCTGGGTTTGAAGACTCATGATAGTGTGGCCGTCGTCATCGAAAGCGCTGGTCAAGATGAGCTCTGAGTCTCGCCTTCCGGTGAGCCCCTTTAAGCGAGTTCCGAGTGTTTCAACTACTGAGGAAGACACAGATGCTATGCTCCGGCGTGACTTGTGTCCCGTACATCAGCTCCAACTCCAGCTTCACTTTCAGTGTCTGCGTGCGCCTGCCTGCCCTTCCAGGTCTGTACTCAGCGCTGTTGTAATAGCCACCACTCTCGGCCCTTGACGGATGCGATTTCATTTCGCATTATGTCTGTGGAAAAAGTAACCGCCTAGGGACACATCTTACAGGTGCAGGAAGTGATGTGTCCACGCAGACCACGTTCGACTGACACCATGCCACTTTCATATTCAGCCTTGTACCGCCAACCCGGTATTTGACTACCTTGTCTCGTGCCAAATAGGGAGAGCTACTTCTTCTTGCTTCTGATTCGGCGGACCGCACATTCTAGGCTCGAAGCTTGAGGCTCGATCCGCTACCCGAATCCAAGCTGCCCACGGGCGAGCGAACGCTCCCCGGCCCAGTCTTCCCTGCGCGCAAACATGACTTGCTGACATTTTGTCCAAGGCCCCCTTTTGGCCGACGGTTGATACGGTTGATTCAATCGTCTTCTCGACCCCCATCCTCGAAGGCGTGGATGTTGGGCAGAGGACTGGGGACTACGGCAAGCTTTGCCGACTGCTCAACCCGTGTCCGTCGCAGTTTCTTGCTCATCCTCCTCCCAATTTTACCCACCACCAACCATATTTAGGGTCCCCTTTCTCAAGACTACATTCTTGACTCTAGCAGCATTTCATATCGGGGCCAGAGCCGTTTCGGGCTCCGTCCTGTGATCTTATGCATGGTCTACCTAGGTAGGCGCTCACCCATCATGCATATTACCAGGGGCTCTGTTCTAAAATCTCCTGTCCTCTTGAGCCTCATCCTCGAATATGACCCGGCTCGACTTTTCTTTGGCCGTCCGCTTAGTTGCAACGATGGTGGGCCCCTGAGAATGACCATCTCTGCAAAACAAATTAGCCCAGGAGACGGTTTTTCTGATGGTGGGATGCTACACACGAGTATATATGGCCTTCTTCTCTGGACGCCTGCGGAAAGGGAGGAGAGAAGGCACTTCAGTCTCTTGACAAGTCGAAACCACATGCCTTAGTCTTGGGCTCATAAACTCTGCTCACCTCAGTCACTCATTCGGAACAACTCATAGAATACAGTAAAGCTTCTCGTCCAGTCCTTTCTATCAGTCATTACACCTTTCGTCTGCCGCACTTGAGTTGCCTACAGTCCTTACCGCGATCTGTGCAACACTTCTAAAGTTCTTTCCAAGAATCCAACCACAAACTTCGAGCGCCCTTCAAGATCAGATAGTCTGTCAAGATGACGACGACCGTTGATGATGTGGTCCAGAAGCAGAGGGAAGAGTTTGTGCTTCAGCCGCCGGCTGTTCCATCCACCTCGACCTCTTCATCAACCACAAGCCCCGGCACGACAAATGGTATTGACAGCGGTACCACGACCAACAGTACCATGAGCGTTGCACTCGTCAATACCACAAGCTCTTCAAACGTATACGCATACATCACGGGACTTGCTTCCGACAATAACAGTGCTGTCTTTCTGTTGGAAAGGTAAGAAATTGGATACATACCCCACAGTCACTGGTCAGACGCTGATTTTGGTCCTTGTCCCAGCGACGGCGAGACGATCTACTACCCAACATCGCCTGCCAGCACTGGAACAGCATTGTCTGCGAACTGTGCGATCGAACTTGGTGCCCCCGGAAGTAAGACTACTGTCACCATTCCTCGTACTGCAGGAGGTCGCATCTGGTTCTCCCAAGATGCCACCCTGACCTTCCTCCTCAACCCAGGGCCAGCGCTGGTGGAACCCAGCGTCACCAACGAGTCTGACCCTAACTACAACATCTACTGGGACTTCTGCGAATTCACATTCAACGCCGCAGAACTCTTCATCAACATCAGCTACGTAGACTTTGTCTCCCTGCCCATCGCTCTACAGCTGGAAAACACCTCGGGAACCATCACCACAGTCGAAGGCCTGCCCCCCACCGGCCTCGACACCGTCTGCGCCGGTCTCGTAGCCCAGACAGCCACCGACGGCGCCGGCTGGTCCGACCTAATCATCAAGACCTCCTCCGGCGCCAACCTGCGCGCCCTGTCCCCCAACGCCGGCATCACCATGGACCCCTCGCTCTTCTCCACCTACTGGGACCCCTACGTCGCCGAAGTCTGGGCGCAATACAGCAACGGCGCCACCCTCACCATCGATACCCAGGCTGCCTGGGGCGCCTCCGCCGGCACCGTCACGGCCGACACCAAGCTCCTCTCCTTCGGCACCGCCGTCGGCTCGTTCGCGGCCCCCTCCAGCGCAGACATCTTCTCCTGCTCCTCGGGGCCCTTCGCCACCGCGACCGCGCAGATGGGCGCGCTCGGCGCGCGCCTCGCCGCCGCCTTCAACCGCTCCACGCTGCTCGTCGACGGCGCGCAGCAGCCCGCCGGCGCGCCCGTCGCGAGCTACTACGCGCACCCGGTCACGAACCACTACGCGCGCCTGATGCACGCGACGTACCTCGACGGCAAGGGGTACGCGTTCCCGTACGACGACGTCGCGCCGGCGGACGGCGCGGACCAGTCCGGGAGCCTGTTCGACGCGCATCCGAAGCTGCTGACGGTCACCGTGGGCGGGCCGGGTGCCGGGGCGATGACGGCGGTGAGGCTGCGTGATGTGGCCGCGCGCTCTGGACAGAGGCCCGCGGGGCGCAGGGCGGGGGCTAGGATGATGCATCAGCGTGTGCGGAGGAACCTTGTGGGGTGGGCGTCTGCTGAGGAGGAGAAGCGCATGCTTGCCGCTGCCACCGAGGACGAGAGCAAGGACTTTGACGACGACGATGACGACGACGTCGACGGGGATAACTCGGCAGACTCGGACCTTGAGAAAGGCCTGAGTCGGGGTAAGCTTGCCTCAGCCGAAGGAGGAGTCTTAGTGTCGTCAAGAAAGCATGCTCGAGGACACCCTGTGGACGGACCGGTGTCCTCGTCACACACTCTCCTGGGCAGATCTTTGAAGTCGCTCATGCCCCCACGATGGACCGAAGCGGTCGCCACGATTGCCGCTCGCATCGAAGCGAGTCCCCTCGCCAAGTATGCAGCCTTCACGCAGACGGTGGCTGGTATTGTGGCGCGGATTGTGTCACTGTTCTTGAGTCTTTCGGTGCGGGCCTTGGTTTCGCGTGTTGCTATGGCGGTGTTTTTGGTGTTGTTTTATCTGCTTATGCCGCTCGATTCTCGGGGACATGGTGGTAGGTCGCCAGTGGTGATGGAGACGGGAGCGGCTGGGGCCGGGGCTAGTTTTGCTAATGCCTCGTTGGTCTTGGTGGATCAGGTAGCGGTGTAATGCGTGCTGTAAGAGGAGAAGCTGTTGCTGTACATATACACATAGGGCCTATGGCAGGAAGGCTCCTGACTGGAAGGCCAGGTTCATCGTCACAATGCTTTCTTTCTCTATGTACTTGTACAGCCCATTTCGACAGACGGTGTTCAGTGCATTTCTTCACCCAGCCGAGGGTCTTCCGTCGTCACGGCACTTTGAAAATAGAGTTTGGGCTTTTCTAATTAGTCCAGACGTTCGAAACCTTAGCGCCACCAATGCTGCCGTCCAAGCCCACCATCATCCCTAGTTCAACTCCGATTTTTATGGGGCACTGCTCGCGGAAGTACTCATGCACGATATCGATGATGACACCACTGTGCTTGAGTGGTTGTTCATCAAGTCGAAGCCTTCAGATATTGCCTGTCATGCCGGTGAATCCGTTACTTTATTTCACATAATAAGCATCGCTTGCTGGTCTTAAAGCCATTATTTCGTCTCTTTTTATTTCAAGTCACATCACTTACAGTGAACTTGTTCCATCAATCACAGCTAGATTATATTAACTGCACACCATGAAAAGACTGAGCCAAAAAATCAAAGAAGGGAAACGCGACATTTCGGAGAAATTCCCGCGTCAGCCCAAGACGCCCGACATCCCCAATGGCACAACTACCACCACCCACGGCAACACCGGTGGCGCCCCTGTCAAGAAGGCTCCTGTCAAGCTTCCGCCCGCCCTCCAGTCCGCCGAATACATCGAAGTCCGCGATGGCTCAATCGACGACATAGGCCATGACAGCGCCACGGAGCTGGACCTGGATGACTTCGACTTGACCCCTCGGGCAGCGCGAAACGGCGAGCTGTACAGTCTAGAGCGCAAGTCGCTCCTGGTCTTGTCCAAAGCGCACATGCGGATCATCCTGCAGGACTTCAAGCTTCTGCGCAAGTTCGCGGCGTTCCTGGTCGAGGAGAGGCCCGAGAGGGTGCAGCTGCTGGCGTATCACCTCGACTGCCGCAAGGCTCTCGCAGCGCTGAACTTCAGCAATGTGGTCGCCGGAGGCCTGGAGCTGAACAAGCTCATGCCTGAGGCGGTCGTGGGGAACACCCCCCCGGCGACGGTGAATCAAGAGCTGCGCAAGCGCGCGGATGAGAGCTTTCACTTGTTGGCGAGCGAGGACTTGCCGGCATGGGTGACGAGCGTGTGGGTGAAGGCGGTGGAGGTTAGTATCAGGATGAGGATCATTGGGAGCTTGCCCAGTCAGCTGAGAGAGTAAGTCTTCCCCGATTACTTGTTCGCTATGGAGCGCACTAGTGGTGGTCGCGAATTTTCCCTGGAAGTGGTGTGCTAACGTTGGTATTTGCCTGCGGAGCAGCATGTCAGAGGGCCTGGCCGAGACTTTCTGTCTATCTGATCCGTCGAAAAGTGATAACCCGATGGTTTTCGCCTCAGAAGGTTAGTCTTGATACCTCTGTGAAATGCTCGCATAGTATCAAATCTGACAAAAATCCTTCACGTCAATAGGGTTCATCAAACTTACTCAATACCCTGTATGTATACCCACGTCGACTCAGGCTAACTTTCACATTGGACTGACCGAGTGTGCAGAACAAGTACACCATTGGGCGAAACTGTCGCATGCTGCGAGTTCCCAGCATGCGACAGTCCAGGACCAACACCTATAGTACTCGCCGCCTTGGCCGCAGAGTCGCGAATGCTCAGGAGCATCACGAAGCAGTTCTGAACTACCGGCGTGACGGCACACCCTTCATGAACCTCCTCATGGTCACTCCTTTATTCGATACCAATGGTAAGCCGCGTTACTTTCTCGGCTCGCAGATTGATGTGTCGGGCCTGCTGAATGACTTCTACGGCTTCGAACACCTGCACAAATTCTTTGACCGCAAGGGTTACACTGTCAGGTCTGAGGAAGAAGACATGGCCACGTCATTCGACACTGGGACGACAAAGAAGGATGAATTGCGTGAGCTGAGTGAGCTGCTGAATCCCATTGAGGTGGACATCGTGCGGAAGCATGGCGGGCGTTTGCATCGGCCAGACATGAAAGACCCTGATCTAGAGAAACCACGAGTGGAGGAATCGCACACGGACCGACTCGTACTTTCAGAGAGCCCTGACAGCGACCACTTCGACCCGGACGAAGTGAACGATGTCCTCGGCCTCGGCATGCAACCCAGCACTCCAACAACGGGCCCCAGAATCAACGGTCAACCCAGCCTCTCCCAGCTGAGAAACGGACACAGCCACGGCGTTTCCGAACACGACATCGACAGCAGCCACATTCCCAGCCCGGCTACCACCACCGCCGCCGCCCCTGCCGTTGCAGACGACCAGCTCTCCACGGCCCCCTCCTTCGACGCCCTCGAGGCCGGCGGGCACCTCGGCTGCGCGCTCTACGACCACTACCTGCTCGTGCGGCCCGCGCCCAGCCTGCGCGTGCTCTTCGCCTCGCCGTCCCTGCGCGCGCCGGGCCTCGTGCAGTCGCACCTGATGGACCGCGTCGGCGCCAGCGCGCAGATGCGCAGCCGCATCGAGCAGGCACTCGCGCGGGGCCAGCGCGTGACCGCCAAGATCAAGTGGACTGCGCCTCCTTCTACTCCTGCTGGTAGTGCTAGTGGAGGAGGTGGTGGTGGTGCTGCGATGGCGCGGAATCGCTGGTTGCATGCGACGCCGCTGCTGGGGAAGGACAATGAGGTCGGGGTGTGGATGGTTGTGCTCGTGGATGAGGAGAGGGGGTCGTCGTCGGGGGGAGGCCTGAGGTCGGAGCGGAGCAGGGCTTGGAGTGTGCATACGGCTGATGAGAGCACCAGGCCTGGGACGTCGAGCTCGGAGCCGCAGTCTGTGGCTGGGGGAACGAGGTCGATTTTGAAGAGTCCGAATACTCCTGCTTCCATCATTTTGGGATTAAATGCGGCTCGAAATAGAGGAGCTGACGGTGCGATTGCTGCTTCTGAGGTGCCGGTGTCGGGCGACCACGACCCTTGAGGAGGGACAAAGTTGCCATAGAACACAACACTCAGCTCTGTATTTACTGTACAATATTACATATAAATTGAGTCATCTAGACCACGATCTCACTGCGGATATTTTTACTTAAATTACTGGCCAAAAATTAATGCTTATCAGTTTTTCGTCTTTGTGCGGATTGATTACACAAGATGCCTATCTAGCAAATATGAAAACCTTGTGACCTTGTGAGTTGAACACTAACAGACCTAATTCCAGGTGAGGAATCATCACTGTCTTGACGAACTTCAAACAAGATACAGAATCATGAGCCACATTAGCTAGACATAAAATATGTGCAGAGTATAGAAAGAAGACTACTCGATGTACAGTACGTACTATGTAGTCGTGTAAAATTTGGGAGGACGTTGGAAGCAAGGGTACCCCCTGCTCGTTACTGACGAATGGTATAACACCGTTTCTGCTGGGATTTTCAACGTGGGTCTGTGTGCAGGGGTATTAATCCGGTCGGACTCAGTAGGTGAAACCCCAAATTTCCGTCATCCTAATGACCTCGACACTTTTCTGGCAAGAGACACGACATTCGTTGTTGCGATTAATCATGATGTGTAGAGTCCTGAAAGAATATACCATGGATCTGCTAGAAGAACGAGCTCTGAGTGATTCAAAAAGGTTTTGTGTCGCATATAGTGGGCAGTTGCCAGCCTACGCTTATACGTAGCCCGAGGTATTCGATCGCATCGATGGACCGATGGTAGATGCTCACAAGTTGCCATTGACCGGGGACTAGATTTGATTATACCTACTAGATTGTTTTCAGATGCTCAGAGAAGGAAACCACTGTTTGACTATGCGGGGGATACCGTGCAAGCGGTTTATGTTGTCTTGTAGATGCTTTCATGTCGATTGCCACGATAAGTCACATTGGCAAACACAGCTATCATCACGCCAGGGTTATTCTTAAAAACTCCGGGGCCGACCTCTGCTTTAATACCAACTCACCCGTTGGCATTGTCTTATCGCACGACATCAGCCGTCTGCCGAGAGCAACGGCATGATTCCTGTCGTTTCGTGCGAAAACCTGTGCGCAGAAGAGGACCTTCTGAGCAGGAATTGCTCCTGCCTGCCAATGAAGCTGTTCTGACACTAAGTCTTCTTTCCAACAGCTCAGTAAAAGCTAAAAAAACAGTTGTTACGGGTCCACACTTTTATAGACCCTCCATCCTTCACATATATATAACCCTACTTCCTCGCACAACTCTCTAGCTAGTTCACTTCCGTTTCTCACTAATTTGATCAGTCTAAACTATATTGAGTACCGAGTTGAACTTAAGTTCCTAGCTCCCAACTGAAGTGTGCGGAACTCGTTGTATGAAGTAGAACAGTCCGTTAGTTGGTCCAGCCGGTCGTAGGCATTCTGACAGAATCAAAACAACGCGAAGCACCAACTAAGTACTTGTGAATTCTCAAAAAGAAATAATACATTTACATCATAGTTTTCAGAGTCCTGAAAGTGACCTTGAAGATGGACATACCCGCCTCTTCAACTTCAAGGCACATGATGGTGATCAAGTGGGTACGAAAAATGCTGCAGTAAATATCAAAGAGTAGAGCTTAAGCTCCTTCACCTACTTCATATCTCAAGACACTTGAGCACCCCTGTGTACTTACGATTCACTTTGAATGCATTCACTTGAACCTTCTTCTTGCCAGGTATGAGTTAGCCATACACCCCCTGCGCACCCCTTGTTTTGACTGTATTCACCTCCTTCACCACAGATGCGACAATGTAAATCTGGCCTAGATCTTTTCCTCAAAGCAGTTTCTTTCTACTTCCTACAACCAAGCTCAACCAAAAGGCAAACAGTAATAACAAACGACAACTGCGCCCTACTCTGCAGCCTTTGCATATCTCCCCAAACCCCTTCTTTGTGCCGAGTGCCATTATACTTCTCAAGATGTTGTGGCTCTTCTTGGTCCAACTTCTCCTCCTGCTCTCTGGTGTCGCTTCTGGTACCATCACTGGCCTACTCGGCACCTCGTCTCCCCTGCTTGCTAGTGCCGCTGGTCTGACCACCAACTACGATGTCTTTAACTCCAGCAACCCCGGCAACAATACCGTCCACCAGCCTGACAGCCAAACGCTAACCGCATACGCCATATCTGGTAATTGCTTCTCATACCTTGGGCGCCTGCTTCCGAATGATATCCACGAAGGCTGGAACAGAGACAAGGAACTCGAATCTTGCAAGACCTTCTGCCGGAACAAGGACCCTTCAGATGGCTACGGCGTATGTCTTCCCTCTTCGTTTTTGTGCGGAATGAGGTGCTAAGTACCTACTCCGTACACAGTGTCTGGCCCCCGACATCACCTCCATCTCCCAGCTTGATTCTAGTCTCATCTGTGAGTGATTCCTTACGAGACCCTGATCTCTTCTCCAATGCTGATACATAGTCTCTAATCCATGTGCTTTAGATGAGGATGACACTGGTCTTCACTGGAATCCAGGCAAGTGCAGCTGTGATTTCGAGATCGCTGAAGTCATTATCGAAATCATCGCGGATGGTCTTTCAAAACTGGATCAGGTCTTTGTATGTTTTGATGCTGCCTATATGTGTCTAATAAGCTTGTACTGACTCTTTTCTCTCCTCAGTGCTCCATGTTCGCGACCATCTTTGAAGCTGCTATCGAAGTAGGAGCCATGTTCGTCCCGGGAGCAGAACTTCTCGATGCCATGTCCCTGGCAGTCAGCGCAGCAAAGACTATCGACGAGAAAGCCCTTGGTCCACTAGACTATTTCGATAAATGGCTCAACGACCAATGCGGCATGACTGGCATATCACTGAGTGTTGATCCTATCGGCCTCTTTGGTATGTTGACAGGTGCCAGCGACAGTCTTGGCACCAGCAAAGGCTGCAAGAGGAAGAACCTCGCCGCCTGTGTCACACCTAAACCTCACCCAGACCCACCTACGGTCAAGTCCCGTCCAGCCGGGAAGGACCCCTGGGAGGGCGAGACGCCTCCTGCCAGCGATGTCCCAATTGCCTGCGTCAACACTCGTCTGCTGTCATTTGGCACCGACACCCGATACGCCCTGCTCGAGTCCCGGGACGGTGCCACGAAATGCAAGGCAGAGCTAGACGTCGAGGGCGAGGGATACACGTACGCTGACGTCGGCGGTCACGGATACGACGACTACGATCTTGGCACATGGTCGATCAAGTGCCCGAGCAAGGCAGACAGCAGCAAGCTGGCCGATGTGGCTATTTTGAACGTTGACAAAGACAGCAAGACTCTAACTGTCGAGTGGGCCTTCAACGATTCGGCGGACTCGATCCAGAAGCTCAAGCTCCGGGATATGATAGCAGGCATCTGGAAGGCCAAGACCGGCGGTGGCATCGAGACCCTTGACAAGGTGATTCACAAGATGGTGGAAGAAGCCGGCTGGGTTGGCAAAGACGATTCGGACCATGGCACGAGAGGCAAAGTCGAAGAATTGTTGGGTGCCAACGAGATGCAATACACCATGCGGGTTGATTCTACCGGGAAGGAGAAGGATGCTTTCAACATCATGTTGAAGGAGACCGTCCAAGGTGCGGGTGTCTTTAAGATGCTGCAGGGCTACTCTGGTGGGGCTGGCAGGCAGATCACGCAGATCGATGTGAAGACGAACTCTGACCACGGCGAAGACGACATCGAGTTCACTATAGGCGCGGGAACAACTGCCTGAAGCTTGGAGAGCCCACCCCGGATGCACCACAGATAGGAACAGTCCATAGATAAATAGCCCAATATAAGGTATTAGGAATAGTGAGACAGAGCAATCACGATACGTAAGCTCATCCAACTTCCAACGATGGTCATTCATCAAGCTGGTCTCGTATATAGACTTCGTATCAACTTGGGTTCCTCCCCTTCTGGTAGCTCTACTTAAGTAGGCTTTTCATAGTTCGTAGATGTTTTGAATCTGCGCGGCTTGCTAACTTGAACCTTTCCCACTGGTGCCTAGCAGAACCGCAGTCGTCTTGCGCCAGGGTAACACTCCTGTCCCAAACAACGAGGCCGTGACGAACACAACGGTGACAGGCACGACGGCGGCCCAAAATGCCCAGTGAGACTACTCCATATTCCGCGCGTCGGAAGTATTCACATCAAAGATCCCTGAAATCTTGGAGATGGGGAGGAGCACGATAGCTACGATGGTGAAGACGTAGACCACGGCCTCCTGGCGATCTTTGTTGTTCTCTATATGGTCGCGGCCCGATCACGCCAGCTTTCCTGCACGTACTCGAAGATCGGCTTCAAGCTAACTCCTCGCAGAGGTTGAGTCTATCAAACCCTTGGCGAGTTTGAAGTGGAACCGGTTGTAGAAGGAGTCACTGTTTGGATAATGGATATATCCCTCGGGTTTCAGTAGCTTGCTCAGGATGCGTGTCTGGGCCTTGAGCTGATCATCGGTGGCATCTCGCTCTTCGACCATAGAATTGATCTTTGCTTGGTGCCTTCAGTTCAGTGGGTTCTCCTAGATCTGTGTTTCTTGTTACGAGGTTACCATGAGCTTGAGGTATAGCCGGCATTTCTCTTGACCAGTACGATAACCAGCAATATGGGTAGGGATTTATCGTCTACATAAAAGACTCTCAGCTTACTAATTGCCTGAAGTACTCCTCGTAAGCCTGCAAAAATAGTCGACCAATATCACCCGTGAGATTTCCCGGTATGCGGCGAGATAGGGAGACCGCGACCTTGTCGGGATGCACGCCTCCCAGTTCGACAAGGCCTTTCTTATATTCGTTGGTGGGACCGCGAAGAACTGAGAAGTAAGCTTCCTCGAGCTGTCTATCAAGTTTTGCAGAATATCTCTTTGAGATGGCGTCGCAGTCGCTTTCGGGGCCTGCTGCCATTCCAGCTGCAGCATGCCCAGGTGATGAGATACCTAGGTAGTGTAGAAAAAGACATCGGAAGATATCACCAGCATATCCGGGCTTGCACACAAAATGTCGGCTTGGCAAAATAGAGAGTACAGAGTAGTAAGGTCACAATTGGTGCATGCTGCAATTCTGAAGAACGATTACAATCTGTTTCAGAAGTGATGTAATATTGAAGAGGTACAATATCCGTACTCCGGCGGTCAAAGACCTGGATGGCCGATAGCGCTGTAAGGAACTCCGCGGACTGCATACTTACCTTCTCTAACATTCATGATTGGCGCGGGAGCAGCTTTCCTCCGAGCAATCAGTGGGGTAGGTTGGCGTATGCGACCGTGATACTTTGTGTTGTGCACGTTTTCGGCCGTTGATCATGATTTGATCACTCCGATTTCTAAGCTGGTCGGTCGATATCAAAGTTTCTTGGGCGCGTATCAAGCGCAATTCGTAATTTTCGTTTCGACGAGATCGGATCTCGGGTGCCGAACAACATAGAACCTTAGATATAGTCATAGATAAAGGGCTAGTCAAGTCACTCTGCGCAACATCCTTCCATTGTGAAATGGTAGGGACGCCGGGCTGAAGAATCATTGTTGTAGGTGACACCCTTCCCAACTTCTGAGTTCTGATAGCCCAGCCAAATCTCACTGACCGCTATCTACTGCCTAGGGTATTCCAAAACCCCAAGATGGATGACTTGGACGGCGACGCCGAAGATGGCAGCGACCCCTCCGCCGCCTTTGACATGTCACTCCTCGATGAAGACGACCCTTTTTTCCAAGGCGTATTCGATCTTCTTTCAGCATCTGCCACAGCAGCAGACCCCGAGCTACCCGACCTCAGCGTCCAAGCCCTGGAATTGACAGCCTTCGATCATGGCCACGAGTCCGCAGATGCATCAAGCACTCCGTAGAGTCAGCAATCTATCAACTCGCACCAGACCGACTCTGTCGAGCCCACGGCCCCTGCTAGGAACCAAAGCCCGGATCAAATTGCCCCTGCAGAGCAATTATTTAGCGACACTGTGGTTGGAGAAAGATTCGAGGAAGACTTAGACTGCATGATGGTTCTCAGATACGTGTCTAGGGGGCGTGACAGCCTGCTTCACTGCCCTGATCAGCCGACATGCCGCAAGGGACACCGAACCCGGTCGGAACTCAGGCAAGTATAACACTTGACCATCCTTTCCACAGCTTTTCTGTACTGACCGTCTATCAGAACGTGCTACCGAACGCACGTAAAGCCGGTTCTGTGTCCTTATTGTCCTCACAGGGCATCGTGGCAAAGAGACATGAAGAGGCACTTCGAGGCTCACCTGGGCATGCATGGTAGACTGGAACGTGTGCCATGTAGAATTTGCTTTCGATTGTTCACACGAGGCGACAATATGGAACGGCATCATGCCCAACAACATGGGCACAGAAGGCGAAGCTGAAGCGGTGTTCAATTCTTTTAGTGTTACGGCGGATGATCTGTTTTCCCCCCCGCCCCCCTCTTTTTTTTTTCTCCTTTTCTTTCTGTTTTTTTTTTGGGGGGGGGTTGGGGGGGGGGCCGGGTTTGAGATTTTGTTCAAGGGCTAGCCTCTCCTACGAAAAGTCTGCCAAATATTGAGAATCGAGATTAGTGAGCAAATGAAAGAGATTGAATGATGCAAACAGCAGGCGAGCAAATCGTTCAACCCGTGGACGCCAGCAAGCACACTAACACTGCCAAATATGTGACTTGAGCAAATCAAATGAAGACACCTCCCTCAGAATCTCCCTCCGAGTCAGCCTCGGATTGAATGTCAGACAGATCGTCAAGTTCCTGCTCTTCGAACTCGTCCTCCGACTCGGATGACTCGTCTCCCAGAGTGTGGCTACTAGCCGTCAACGCGGTCACCGTATCCGGATGCTCATCGTAATGGAAGGCGGGAGCAGCTAGCCGTCGCTCAAGTTCCCGGAGCACTTCCTTACACAGGTCTTCGATGACTTTGTTCATCAGCCTTCGGTGGTCCAGCCAGCTTTGATCGTCTTTGCCCCTTGACAGGCCTATGGGTCCCCAGTTCGGATAGACCTTCTCGTGAGACTCCGGCTCAACATAGCCGGCAGGATGATGGCGAAAATACAATTTGCAGCAGAAACATGCAGGCTTGCTCGTCGCAATGAATGCGTCCTGGGCGAAAAAGAAGCGGTTGTTGTCGTGGAAGTGGTGCAGCATCTGGACTTCCGCATGCACACTCGGACGGCTCTTGGCCGGGTCGAACTGATCTCGTAGCTCCTCCTCGAGTTTGGTTTGGTTGTCGAGGTCGGAAAGGTAATGAAGCAGCTTAGAGTGACGTGCAGTCTCGTTTGCTCCAAGCATTCTCTTGAGAATGTTGTTCAAATTCGTTAGGTTGTCAGCTTGAGGTCGAAGGACAGAACGGTAGCACGGCACCATGGCCACCTCGAAGACGTCCAGAAGCTGAAGGGCCTCCAGAGTGTTGCCACCTGCATCTTCGATGACTTCTTGCACCGCACGAATGCGCTGCGCAAGGCGTCCGATACCGTGCCGAACTTTCCCGAAGTCCTCAGCAGTCTCAGAGGGGATCATGGTGCCCTTTCTGCTCAAGTCGAGCAACTGGGCCATCTGGCTGTCCCTCCGGGCGTCGTAGGCCTTTTGACAAATGAGATGCGCATCTCTGTAGTCAGAAAACTCAAATTGCTGGATCCACTGGACTAGCTCTACAATTTATGTTAGGGTTTCTGTCCAACACTGCAAACTCCTGGTTCCTCACCTTTCTTGTGGGCCAGCTTCTTTTCGAGGAACTGGCGGCACTTTTTCGCGGCGCTGCTCACGCCATGCGCTTGTTTCTTGACCCGCATAAAAGCAAATTCAACACATTGGCGGGCCAGACTGTATTCTCCTTGCGTCCTCTGATTGTCGGGGAGTGTGTGGAAATTCTTGACCGTCGTGATCACGGACTCGAGGAACTCGCGAGTGTTTCTCTTCGGGTCCTCAGGTGCATTGGAAGAAATCCAGAAGATGATGCGATCGGCTCGATCTTCCACGGCCAAAGCTGTGCTGCTCGGTCCGCCTTTCATGTAGTCGCACAGGAAGGCCAGATTTTTGAGGAACCTTCTCCGTCTGGCCAGTAGCGAGGAATCAAAGGTCGCCACAAGCTGGGGTCCGCGGACTCTGCCCAGTAGTTTGAGAAGATACAGGGCCTCAAACAACCGGAATACTAGCTTGAGATAGGGGTCGAACCGTGGTGTTTTCGCCATCTTCTCTGATGCTGTGGAGATGTTAGCGGAGGCTTTTGCTTGTCCGGGCTGTAAGTTGCTGTAGTGTCCTGGTGCAAGTTTGTCCTGGAAAATGAGATAGACACTACTTCTGGAAAACCTACGTGGTGCTTGTTGTGGTATTGACGCCGCCATAATGCCCATGGGCCATGGTCACGGAATGGACGGTGGGCCTCCCGCCCGCAGGCTGAGTCTGTGACAACCTTGAACCAAAGGAGGAGAAGTCGCCTATGGAAATCCCCGAGAGCAGATATGCCGATGAGCTTATTTTCCACGACCGATATAACCTACGGCAGCTGATTTAAAGTTAGTATTGCAGTCTGGCTACCCTCCATACTCTGTTTAGTATTCACTACTTAAGTAGTCTGCGTTGCTGTACCAAGGAAAGCCCCTGCCCAACAAACTTTACATTCCTCGGCCACAAACATAAGCTTACATGAAGCAGCTTTAGAAGCCGAAGCTCGTCAACGGTTTAGGCCTGAGAAAACCGGATACCAAACTCAACAAAAATCTGGTGTACGGGAGCCAAACGAAAATTCCGAAATCCGTCCAATGCTGGCACGGCCCAAGAGCTATCCAAAGCCACTGACGGCGTGGCCACGTCAGTTGTTGCCTCTGCCTTGACCCTGAGCACCCTGGCCTCGACCACCTTGACCTTGACCACCTTGATTAGCAGCCTCCCCCTCCGCGTCTGCGTCTGCATCTGCAGCATCTCCCTGGCCCCCCACAATTGCATCCACGTCGATACCGGCGGCCTCAAGCGTGTCCAGGTCTTCCTGATTGCCAGATGCAGCGATGTCCTGGACGGCGGCCTCGAACTCTGGGCCGGAGTCAACAGCTCCAGCTACGGCGAAATGTTGTTAGTAAGAATACTGGCACGTGAGTCCTGTGGTAGACGAGGGTCTATGACATACCGACACCCGCATTGGCAAGAATCACAGCAGCTTCCACCTTCGCGGCAGCCTCAACACCCTGTAGCGCAAGTGGTCAGCGTCTGTTCCCAAGTGAGTAGCCACCATGTTGAGGACACTCGGTATCAGCACGCACCGCTGCGCCATCGTTGGCTCTGTCGTTCGCGGCATCAGGGTTCACGCCTTCTGCCAGTTCCTCCTCATCATCCGCAGCTGCCTCATCGGCGGCGGCGTTGTTATTATCATTCCCAGCATTGTTGCCTTGGCCCTGACCTCCCGGGGCACCTTGAAACCCCTGGAAACCCTGATTTCCCTGACCTTGGTTCTGACCAGCTTGCTGAATACCTTGGTTTCCTCCCTGACCTCCGAAGCCGCCGAATCGTCCCTGAGGGGCAGCCAGTGCCAAGGTGGTGAAGACAGCGAGAACGGTGAGTTGCCACTTCATCTTGGGCGTAAGGGGTTGAAAACGTGCGAGACAAGCACAAAGAACAGAGAAGTAGAGAGAGAAATAATAACTTCACAAAGTCACTTGGACAGAAGAGCTCAGCTACGCCAAGGTCATCAGCAGCAGTCAAATGCACGGAATCACAGTGACAGGTTGGGGTAGATCGGATGGCACTTACCTCACAAGAAGCAAAAGAGAGTGAAAACTAATCTGACAGAAAAGACGGTGATGGTTGTCGACCTAGAGCTTGCGGTCGGGCGCACTCATCTCGTGTTATATTCAATGGTTCGTGGGCTTGGCCGTCGAAGCTTGCATGATCTAATTTTCGAGAGCGCACATATGAGACGATGGCCTGCTTATGCCAGCGGCCGTGCGACGACTAGCAAAGGCTAAACTGACGAAGTTGGAGGAGTTCCAAGGTTTGGAGAAAATTCGTGTAGTTTCTCGAGTTTCCAAGAGAGACGCTCGACCAAGACTGCCCTGATGCACACCGCACGAGAAGTAAGCTTGGAGCTTATTCTGTTCTACATCAAATTGCTCGAATCGCTAAATCAATTTTCACCTTCTCTAAGACGCATTCCAGCGTATGTGCGCGGCCTTGCCTAGGGAAAGAACACGAGAGGCTGCAAGTGGTCACCACTCCCAGCTCTAAGGCTGGAGTAGACGCACTTGAGCAAGTCCTCAGGAAAACGAACTCTCGCATTCGCCGCGTATAGCACAAGTATATGGTAGGATCGGTCTTGGCTTATGCAATTGCCTACAGTTCGTGCAAAGGCTTGTCTCAACTCAAGCCTCGCAGTCAAATAGATGGCAATATCTTGGCACACATGTGCAGCTTGCGTGATGACCTCCTTTCTTCATCACAGATTCCGTGTCCCTCTGGGATCAAAGCGCTCGTCTCTGAAACTAAG
Organism: Ophiognomonia clavigignenti-juglandacearum; assembly: GCA_003671545.1. Taxonomy (NCBI): domain Eukaryota; kingdom Fungi; phylum Ascomycota; class Sordariomycetes; order Diaporthales; family Gnomoniaceae; genus Ophiognomonia; species Ophiognomonia clavigignenti-juglandacearum. Next base: position 129,666 of record PYFS01001589.1, on the reverse strand, counting down.
CTTATTCAAACACGTGCGGATAGTTGGCGTTTACACAGCCGTCTCATGATGACATTGGATGAATCCTATGAAGGCACCCTGTCTCAAATTGCCGTGCTGCCCAGACCAAACTAAACTCTATAATCTTCCGATAGGGCAGATGGTCTGGGCGAAGTACCACAGTCATCATATCCATTCGGAGTGCATACTTCCAGCAACAAGACGAAATCAGACCAAGCTGAACATATGAAGACATTGTAATAGACAACCGGCGGCTGACGCATCGTCATGAATCAGTGGGGTTGACCACGATGTGCTCCGTGTCTTTGTATGTATTTTGCTGCAATGTTTCTGGAAACTGCGCGGACAAGTACACTTACTTACCTAGGTACTGCATGCAGCCTTGCGTTCCAGCTCCGTCTCACCTTCAAAACCAAAGCTGTCCAGTCGCACCGAGGAAGGAGGGCACGAGGCCCTGCCGCTTTTCACTCGGGGAGCATGCTGAGTTGTCTGTGGCTGGCTTGATGAGAAGTAAGGAATGGATTGTTTGCATTGGCGCCAGGGCAGCTAAGATGAAACACAGCGTCAAGGTGGGCACCTCCGAAGAGCAACCTTGAAGCGAAGACCGGGACAAGACGGATGAGAAGCTTGACTGCCGATATGCACGAGCACGCGATATTCCCTGTGCACACGTTCCTTCTCCAAGCTACTCCGTACAGAGCCTCGAATTAGCATCGTAATGAGTGCGGGGTCAAGGAGCAATTTCAGAATACAGAGGGCGCGCTCAAACCTTTCCCAAGATCTGGTAGCAAATTCAATGGGCATTGTGACCCGTGTTCATATGTCTTGCTCCAACGTCGGCAAAGCGGTTTTTATTTGGGGGGATCGAGGAGGGGGATTTGGTACACAAAACAAAATCCCAAGGAGGATATCGTTTGCACGGTTCAAGGCGAAATCATCGTCGGGCTGTTGTTGCTGGGCGCACTGGTTTAAAAGACTCCTGCTGGAATTACAAGACCAGACTGCTTCGAGAAGACGTAAGCAGGGTCGGGAACAGTTGGCTGACAGGCGCAGCAGCTCTGTTCTTATAACCTTTCCTAACCAAGAGATGACAAATCTGGCCTGTCGTACAGCGTTCTGTAATGCCACTTTGATTACTCGACCACATCCGTCTCCAGACGATCTCCTACCACACTTTCAACTTGACCAAGGTACATAGGGAGCCTTGATTTTATTCAAGCTATCAAAACATCAATTCTCTAGGTTCCAGATACAATACATTTGAACTCCTTTGCCCAGTCAACCACTGCCTTCTTTCCCTTGACCAGAGCCTCCTGCTCGAGATTCTTCTTGACATCGCCACGGCAGAAGCATGCATGCTCCACGCGAGGAAAGTGTCGGAAAACGAACGGGATGCCGAGCTTGGGAACAGTGCCGCAGGTGTACTCCTTGAGCTCAGCTGTGTAGGCTGGATCGTGTTCAGGCGCGAGAACCTGCAGGGGAACGGCAATTTCGTCGATATCGCGTTTCGTGAGGAGCGACGGATGGCCAACCGAGACACAGTCGACCAATGGTGGCTGATGCTCACGGGCTCCAAGGCGGAACGCGGCCCACCCGCCGTAACAAAACCCAACCGCGCCGACGAAGGCGTCTGTGAAGGAGAGTTTGGATTAACTTGCAGATGTAGACACGTCTCAATGGGAAAGGGGGGGGGGGGCACAATCATTCTTAGCGGCGAGCGCGGGAATTGATTTGGGACTTGCGGTCAGCGCATGCAAAAACACACGTTCACCTAGACACATACATCTGCAGGACACACTTATTACCACACTGATAATTGGGGTATTATTATATTTTTTGTTGTTGAGAAGGGGGGTACTCACTTTTTTCTCAACTCCTTAGCACAAGCGAAAATCTCAGGTTCTCGAATGTCTCGCCCGTTCTTTGCCAGAAATCCTTCCACGTCGACTTCCTGCCAATTGCCTTTCAACATGGGCTCGAAAGGCAGGATAGCACCATCAAAGAAATCAGGAACATAAACGGTCGCCCCGACTTCTTCAGCGTAGTGATCAGCCAGCAGGCGTATATTGGAGAAGGTCCACTAAGAAAAGGCGAAATCAGTAGGTATGTTCGACTATGGATGCCATCATACCGCCATAGAAGATTGAAAGCTCACCCCAAAGAGATCATGGATCAGCAAGATCGCAGCCGCGCTATTATTTCCTGTTATGTAGTCGTTGTTGACTAGAGTCCCGATGGTCCCGCAGGGTTTGCCATCCCAAGCGAACCCTTGCAGGCTGTTGAGTATGCCCCGGTTCTCCCGATTAGGAAACCGCGATAGTTCCAGACGGCGGACGGAAATAACAGACGCCGTTGTGGGTATTTGGGCCTCCGAGGACGGCCTCTTCAGATAAGAGGAATCGGATATTCCGGCTATACCTCTCGAGGAATTGCTTTTAATAAGGATCGTATAGGCTATATATATTAAGATAATCTTACGAAAAATAGCAATTAATCTTTTAAATCTATATATAAATTCAATATTTTTTCAATCTTTTATTGATTTTAATATATTATCAATGCGATTTATTAATTAAAACGCACTTATTAATATACCCTATATTTTTTAACCTATTCTTTTTAAATAGCGCTCGCTAAATACAATTATTATAAATTTTATTACTATTATATAATATCCATTAAACTTTCTATATATTACCCAAAAATAAAAATATATTTGAATTATTTAGAATTATAAGATCTTTATCTCGAGTCCTTGATTAAAAATGTTTTGCGGCTTTAATATTAAATGTTGAAGGTATTGTTAAATCGCAATCAGTAAAAGAATTATTATAATTATTAAAATTATTTATTAAAGAATCGTTAGCGCCGTTAAACCCTTAAATATAGACCGGCTAATAATTATTATCAAACTCGGCTTTATCGTCATTTTTTTAAAAGCACGAGAGCCTTAAAATAATAAAGGTGAAAGATTATGTTTTGTTAATAAAGAAATACTAAATTGAACAAATCAATAAATTTAATAACTTTAAATATAATTATAATTTTAAAAAGAATCGGAGTTAATATAAATAATTAAAATTATAGGATTCCGAGGATATACGAGCGGCGGCCTTAGATAGGTGGGATAGCTCTAAATAAGCTATTATTGATAGCTGAGTTAAAGAAATGCTAGATCGCTGGCAACGAATAATTGATAGTGATAGTGGAAAGACTGTATTTTGATTTGATATGTATTGTATTCTTATTTAGTATGGTGGTTATGTAGAAACGTAGAAATATATGTATGTGTTGTCATTTGTGTGTTGTGTGTACGTTTTCTCGTTAGACCAACCTGGGCGGCAATCGTGCTGTTCCTGGTGTGGTTACACAGGGAGTCTGGTGTCGCGTGTCGTCAAATAACTGGTACGAGCCAAATGATACAGAAGCACATTCACGAGGGAAATTTGGCCCCTGTCTGTGACTTGCAGCCCTACCTCGGGTTGCGTTCTCATTGCAGGGCAAGCAGCATGCAGCATGCTTACAAAGTACATCTGCCGTGGACCTCCTCCCTCTATTCCAGGGAATCTAGACTACGCCCAGTTGGATGAGTTCCGACCCCTTCTTTCTCACCATTCATGAGTTCTGACCCCTTCATTTGCAAATCCAATTGAGATTTCCTCCCTTGATACAGTAGACACGCTGTGATGACCCTGCGTTCACTTCGGCGTCTTCACCTCTATGTGTTGTGTGGCGCAATGTTCGCCGCTGCCCTGGCCAAGAATTTCGTCCGCCGCAAGGCCGCTTCAGCGATTCCGTCTCTACTGGAAATCACGCTGGACGATGTCATCGCCGGCCTCGAGCATGGCACTTTTTCGTCAACTGATCTCGTGCAAGCCTACATCAAACGCATCGAAGAGGTTGATGGTGTCTTCAAGTCCGTCATTGAGATAAATCCCGATGCACTGTCGATTGCCAGATTCCTGGATGAGGAAGCAAAATCATCAGGGCGACGCGGGTATGCCACGGCCGTTGCTTCTACTTTACATCATTTCCCAATTATCAGCACCAAGATTTGACATGCCGTTGTTGGGCCAAGCTAACGAGACTCGTCTTCAGTCCCCTTCACGGCGTTCCCATCATGTTGAAGGACAACATAGTGACTCTTGACCTAATGGAGGGCACATCAGGTTCTCACGTACTCCTCGGATCCAAACCAGGCCATGAAGCCACTGTTGCTACAAAGTTGCGCGAAGCAGGTGCCGTTCTCCTGGGCAAGACGAACCAGAGCGAATGGGCAAATGCACGGTGGCGCAATGCATCTACTGGGTGGTCACCACGGGGTGGGCAGTGCACTGGCGCTTTCTACCCCCAGACGAAAGCTTCAGGAAGCAGCACCGGATCTGCGGTGGCGACTTGCCTGGGCCTCACGTTTGCTTCCCTTGGGACGGAGGTATGCGAATCCAGATCATTTAGCCGCGGTTTCAGTCTGAATACTGACTTTGTACAGACTGGCGGCAGCATCATCTCCCCCTCCGGTAAGGCAAGTGTGGTCGGCCTGAAGCCTACCACGGGGCTCGTCTCTCGCGATGGCACAGTTCCCCATTCATGGAGCAGAGATACAGTTGGGCCACTTACACGGAACGTGAAGGATGCGGCGACGGTCCTGACGGCCATTGCTGGCAAGAGTCCCAGAGATTCCCGAACTGCAGACATCCCATTCTCGGTCATTCCAGATTACGCCGCTGCATGTCGCTCAACGAACCTCAGCGGTACCCGAATCGGTATTCCTCGGAAACACTTCGGGAAAATAGACTCGGACGTGAGCAAGGTATTTACAGCTGCCATCGCCGAGCTTGAGGCCGCTGGAGCTGTCATCGTTGATAATGTCGAACTACTTTCCGCTGAAGAGTGGGAATCCTACTCTTCAAGAGAGCGACTGTTGCTGATCTACAGCGAGCTTGCAAGCACGCTTTCTGAATACCTCGGTAGCCTGGCAATAAACCCCCATGGTCTCAGGTCGTTGGAAGACATCATTGAGCACACAAAGATGATTCCAGCAGAGGACTTCCCGGCTCGCGATGTTTCCAAGTTTGAGCTAGCACTCAGCCACGAACATTTTGCCTCTGAGACGCACGCAAAAATGTTGCGCATGTGCGTGGACATTGCAGCAGAGGGGGGGATTGAGGGCGCTTTGAACAGATTGGGGCTTCATGCACTGGTGGCCCCCTCTCCAGCTGCCCTGCCAGAATGGTTCGCGGCCTTCAGTGGCACACCAGTCATTGCTGTGCCATTGGGTTTCAGTGGACCTGATACACCAGTGGTCGAGGATACATATGGACACCTCATCACCTCTGCTCCGGGCATCCCGTGAGTATTTCGACCACAGCAGCGCAAGTGTTCTATACTGATACATTATCAAGGTTCTCGATCAGCTTTTTCACTCGGAAATACGAGGAAGAGGTTCTATTCAAGGTTGCGTATGCATTCGAGCAACTCCACGATAAGGGCACTTCCAAAATGTGGAAAACACCAGTCAGTGACCTTGAAGACATTGTCAGAGCTAGACATGCAGCGTTGGAGAACTCAAAGATATAGCTGGGGTTATACGGGCTTTATAGCCCGTTAGCATAAATCCGGAATACGAATTATAGGTTAGTTTTCTATATAAATGTTTATTATTAACGTAGAATATAAATAGAAAGTGCTAATATAATTTATATAATCTCCGGGTAATTATTATTGTATATCTCGTTATAAAGATATATATAAATACCGAAGTATTTTAAAAAATATTGTAATATCTCTATAATTTTTAGAGTCTATAGCGCGGGATTTCTAAATTATGCCTAATTTTGCGTCTGATATATATAAGCCTTTATTGGATTTATCTAAAAGTTCGGAAAGGGAAAACCGGAAACAAATTAAATTGATTAATTTAAATATATTTATATAGATATTGTTGATAAGGTAGATAGAGATCCCGGGATATATTCGGCTAAAGTTTTTAATTATATAGGAGTAAAAGAGTTTATTTTATATATTTTTTGTTAAATAAACGGTACGCGGGATTAAATTATTAATTTTTTATATATACGAGGTTATCTATTCGTTACGAATTATTGCTTTTTGCTTAAAAGATATAGCTAATGCGAGTTAGGTTTAGAATATCATTTTTTATATTTTACGGAAATAAGCACTATCTACGCCGGATCCGTTTAATATATTATATACCTTTTTTAGTATATTAAGCGTCCGGTTTATTATTATCTTATCCATTATTTTATTTTTTATTGTTATATATATATTTTTTATTTTAGGTAAGCTTGCTTAAATTATTCCTTTTTATTTTTTGGTATATATTAAAGGATATTCTGCTGCGTATATTACCACTTTTAGAGGTGTTATCAAATTAGGGGTATTATTAAATTAGAGATATCACTAAATTAAAGATGTTACCAAATTAGGGATATTACCAAATTAATAATATCACTAAAACTAGATTTCATAACTTTATATAAAAAAAAAGCCCTCTACGTAAAAATTAGCCTTTTACACAAAAATTAGCCCTTAATACTAGAAATTCGTGAAATTCGTGAAATTCGCCCTCTATATGAAAATTAGCCCTTTATATAAAAATTAGCTCTCTATATAGAAGGTCGATATGCTTAGTAAGCGAAAAGGCACTAGTCCCAAAAAGTAAAGAGTAATATAGAATTAGTCCGAAAGCGGTAGTAATAGTAAAAGTAGTGGTAAAAGTAGAAGAGTGTATATTGTATTGTTGAAATCTAATTCTAAAAGAGAGGGAAATTCCTTCCTATATGTATTCGTTCGTTCTATATCGATTCGGCCGATATTGGAGAGTTGGTCGATATCGGCATTAAATGCATAACGCTAATTTAATGCCTAGTTTTACTAAATTAGCTTGGAACGCTTTCAAACCGAATTAAAACCTCGCTAGTTTTAAAGTATTCAGACGATATTTTACTAAAATAGTTAAAACGAGTAAAACTTGGTTGAAGTTTTACGCTATTAAAGCGTTATACAAATATCCGACGATTTGATGTTCAGACGAATAAAGAAACGGAATAATAATACTACTAAATAATATATTAATAGAATTGTTTCGTTTTTGAAATTTTGAAATATAGGAAATTATACGTATTTAAACATATTAATTATAAATAGAAATTATTTATAATTATAAAATAAAATAGTAAAATAGATTAGATGAATCTTAATCTAATACTCTATATAAAATTTAATCCTCTATATAAATAATCGCATTCTACATAAAATGCGTAAAGTTAACCCTTCACGTGAAAATTAGCCCTCTATACGAAAAATCGCCTTTTATATAAAATATATAAAAAAATAATTTTAGTTATATTTATAAAAATGGAGCTTAGGGATATTATATTAATTTTGATAATATCCTTAAAAGTAGAGTTTAGAAATATTATATTAATTTTAATAATATTCTTAAAAGTAGATCTATAGTGCGGGAAATCAAAGATATGCCTTATTAGCGATTTAAATATACCTTAATAGATAATTTTATTGATAATAAATTAGAGATTTTATAAGCTATAAATTATATAGCTGTATAAATATATAGCTAAGCCTTATATATTGGTCCGTATAGCTATAATTAAGCAATAAATCTATATATATATATATAATATTCGAATTAATAGTGGATTTTCTATTTAATGTTGCCCGTAGGTAATATTTGCCCTCTTTTTTCTCTTTTTTTCTCCAAAGTTATATATAATAAAGAGACGAGCTTAGCTATAAAACTTTTTATAATTAATTAAACGGGTAATATTATTTTTATTACCTTTATTATATCGATTTTATTTAGTTTATCGTAAGCTAGAGCGTTATATCTTTAATTGTTTTATTAAATCTTGATATTATTATTCGTAAATATAGCTAAATTAATCGGCTTTTTTATTTATAAAAACTTTCGCTTTACCTTAAATCTTATTGTTTTATTATGCTTTTTTTCTAATCGGATATCGCTCGCCGTTATATTTATAATATTTTTCTATAAAATTATTATTATTATCTAAAAATATCGGTAGAGTATATTATAGAGGATATAGAAAATATATATATTAGGTTCTAAGTCGATTATATTATTAGTTTATAAAGAGGGAAGAGTAAGTGGCAGCCGTAGAGCTGCTGTTAATTAAATGTAAATGCGGCCGAAGGGCGCTAATCCCGATTGGGATTAGCATCGGCGTTGCAGCTAATTGCAGGGCTAACGTATACGCTAAGCCCACTACTATCTAGATTTGCCCGATTAAACAAAGCTAATTAAAAAGGTATGAATTTATATTAATTCGGCTAGGTTTATATTATAATTCCTATATTAATTATTCTCTTTTTAAGCCCAAGCAGGCGCTATATATATAAATAATATTTAATATATATATATATTAATTTCTTTTCGGATTTAGTATTAACTAATAATAATTAGCTTAAATCTATTTAATCTTTTAATTTCTTTATTTCTAAATATTATATTTTATTAATAATTATTGATATTTAAATATATAATTTAAATTTATGAAAAATAATAAAATTACCTAAATATTCCCTAAATTTCCACTAGATATATTATTATTATTATTTTATCTATTTTATCTATTTTACCTATTTTATCTATTTTATCTATTTTATCTATTTTATCTATTTTATCTATTTTATCTATTTTATCTATTTTATCTATTTTATCTATTTTATCTATTTTATCTATTTTATCTATTTTATCTATTTTATCTATTTTATTTTCTATAAATATTATTTAATATTAAAACGAACTAATTAGCTATAAAATTATAATTATTTATTTTTAATTTTTATATAAATATTATCAGTTTAATAATATAAAAAAAACTATTATTTCATTATATTAATTTAATAATATATATATTAATTAGCTTAAAATACTATTAGTTAAATTTATATTATTTATTATATCTATCGTTTTATATAAATTAAATTAATATAAGTTATAAAGATTAAAATATAGTTTAATTTGAAATAAATTAAATTATAATTTAGGAATATATTAGCTTATTAGCCGCTTAATTAGCTTAAGCTAAAAGGGTTAAGTAGAAAGATATTACCGAATATAGTAGTTAACGGAGCGCCGGCCTACTTAGCTTCGGAATATTAGCTCCGGAATATCGATTTCCAAAGAGATAAGCCCGGGTCCGGAGCTGAAATACCCTGAAATAATAATTATAATAAGTCTAACTAGGCCCAACTAGTCCTAAAATCGTATAAATCATAAATCACTGGCTTAGACAATGGCTTGCAAGCGGCTTGACCAAAAATTGAGTGGCTTGCGGCTTGTGCTGACACGGGCAGATCGTGACTTAAAACCACAAGCCGCTTCCCGTGGCTTAGCTTGTGCGAAACGCTGACTACATCATTTCTACTTTTCGCATACTCTGTCTATTACGACCGGCTCTGTTGATCTGCTAAAGCGTGCTAGAACTATCCCCGCCCTAGCAGCTCTAGTATATCAGAAGCTCAAGTGCTGTCTACAAACGTCATTCTCGTGATGTTCAGATTCCCCACATACATTTACCACTCTCCCCAAATAGCAACGATCACTCGTGCAACTGTTGCATTGCCCGGGTTGCCCCACCAGAATTTCTCAAATGCTGACACTAAGGTCCTGGGTCATCCTGATCATACGAACGCTCCAACGCATGGGAAGGCATTAACGTACAATCAAAGAAATAGTGCCACCCTTTAAATCGTATCAGCTGAAAGCCTACAAATGCCAAAGTACTCAGGCTAAAACCTCAATGAGTCAAAAGAAAGCAAGTCGGATACAATAATGTCAAATCGTACCAATACTTGTGGAGGCCATGTTTCGCAGGCCACCATGACCCATTTGCAATTCCAATTTCCCGTGCCGCGTTTCCTAAAACCCAACGATGGTCTTTCGCCGTTAGGCAATCGTTTCTGGACCTCACCAAAAATAATTGTATAAATACCAAAAAGTCAAGTTTCAGGAATTGAGCCCGATGCGGGGGTCGAACCCGCAGCCTTGAGATTAAGAGTCTCACGCTCTACCGATTGAGCTAACCAGGCAGACTCGTACATGTTTGTTGGAGAAGCGAGCGGAGAATCAGATAATATAGTAAGAAATTTTCAAATTTTATGCGGTCCCAAAATAGTGCCGCCATATAGGCATCGGCAGCTCCCGGCTAGGGACAGGGGCTACCTCTCACCCGCGTGCAACTACTATCTACTCGTTGCTTCTTTATAAAAAATAGAGCTATACTTCGCTATTATAGTCTAACCTAAGAGTATATACAATACTAGTAGGAATAATAGAATATATACTCAGAGTATAAAGACTATATAAGTATGATGGATAGCCCTAAAAGCCCCCCTAACTAATATATGAAGGCTTAAGCATAGCCGTAAGCCCAATCTATAATATGCCCGCCGCTTCTACAGCGCCAGCGTTTTAGAATAAAGAGAGAAGACCGACACTGTGATAACCTTTAGCAAATGGTAAACGGGTTTGTATCGCCTACAAATACCGTGGTCCCCGTTTAGCTACGCTTGCAAACGCGAGCTATATATATCCGGAACGCTTATATTAATCTTATAGCCGCATTTAACCTCATATTAACTAGCCGCCGCTCGGCTTTGCTTCGGTAACGGGCCGAGATTATTACGGCTATGAATCCTCCCGAATTCTGCTCGGCTTAAAATATTAATACGCGAAGTTTAAGGCTAGATAGATATAGCTGGATTTACCTTTTATAAAGCTATCTAAGCTATATAACGTTACCAGCAGCTCGTGGCGACTAAGTTGTAGTATATTTATAATATCGTTAATTCATTTATAAAACTTCCTTTCGGCTTTCCTAAATAATATTTATTACGGGTAGTAATCGTAACGCGATAAAAGCTAGCTCGGGCCGATATTAGAAATTAGATATATACTCCGCCCCCGGGCCGCACTTAAAGCGAGCCCGAAAAAAATATTTTATTAAAATTAATATTTTATTTATCCCTATTCTCTTTTTACCTTTTTCTAAAAGCTAAATTTTAAGATTAAATCTATTCTTACTCAAAAAGCGGCTATCCCGACTTATTCTTTATTCTTTTTAAATTCTATATCCGTTATTTATCTTTAAACACCCTTTTACAAAATCCAAAATTATTATTTTTTCTTTCGGGGGTAATCTTTTTTTAAATAGCTAGCCTAATTATAAGCAAAATATCTTCAAATTTTCTTTAGATTTATAGTATAGATATCTATATCTATCGGATCTTTAAATTATAAATTTATCGAATTTTATTTAATAGCCTTTTTATTAAAGGCTATTATATTAGATATCCAGTTAAAAATCTTTAAAAAATCCGTAAATTCGATATAGCTCTCCGGCTATTTCTTTCGATTAAGGCGAGCGCAAGCTGGGTCCGTTACGATAATAGCTAAAAATCAAATCTTGACCAAATCTAGCTATAATATTCCTTTAGCCTCCTATACTATGGATTCCTATTTAAAAATATATTGAATTACGGTTTCGCCGAACCGTTAACGGATTATAATTAAATTAAACCTAATTTTTCTTATATAATAAAGATCGTCCTTTTTTATTATAAATACGATTTATATAATAGGCTATCCCCTAAAATCACCTACCGCCTTAATCCCGTTTATATGTGTATTAAAGCTCGTTTTTTTAATTCTAAAATATATATAAATATAATAGAATTATAGGGCTGCGGGGCCGATCGCTTCGCTGTCGACCCGGATCTTATATCGATTTTTTTATAGCTAGTCCGGCAATGTAACGAATATACTAGTATTAGATTTATTATCTAAATCGGGCGTCGCTGGCAAAATTTAACGGAGGCGGAGCACGGATACAGCGGCGATGTAATGGTAATAGTTCGGAGGAATAAAAAGTCGATTACGTTAGGTTACAAGCAAAAAGATTTTTAATAAATATTACAGTTCGACCTAAAAGTATATATAATATTAATAGAAATAATAGAATAAATGCTAAATAATTATGTTATTAAAGATATTAAATAAAGGTAAAGTAGACGAGAATTTAGAATATAGAGATTATATAAATATAATAGATAGCTTTAAAGACCTTTTTAACCAATACATAAGAGCTTAAGCATATTCGTAAGCTTAATCCATAATATTCGCTACGATAAACTATTTAAAATGCGATTAAATAAACGTCTTTAAATATAAGCGAATAAAGACCTCGATCTTTAAAATTAGCTACCAGTAATATTCCGAGCAGATTTTCTATTCTCTATTTAACCCTATATGGATTTAACTTTATAAATAATAATCTAAAAAATATTATTCTTTATATATAAATCAGCATTTAGGATATATATATTAGCAAATAATTAATTAATATATCGTAGTGTTTATCTACTATACCTTCTATATATCTTTAATATCTATATCTAATATTTTTACTCGATAGATTAGGGTAATAAATCTCGAGATATTAACACTAATCCTATTTTTCTATTTTTAAATTAATTTTGATATTTTAAAATCTTAAATTATTATTTACTAACGCTAAATCCGAATTAAAAACAAACCGCACTTTTTTAAATCTTTTAATGCTGAGCTTTTTAGAAAAAGAAATTAGAGCCGAAAATATTAATAATCACTCGGTTTATATGCTATTACATAGAAATTGAATAATATCTTTTTACGGATTCATCACCAGCGGACTCTAACTCTACTACCTTCGTAAGAGTTCTTTATATATAATATAAGATATACTCAGGTAGTCAAGAATTAAGCTACGATGGCGATAATAGCACCTATCATAATCAATTTTCCTTATACGGTGGTCCTAATGGACGATGTGCTATAGTTCATGAGGGATCGCTTTCGTGTATTTGACGTGCCGACCAATGGCCGGGGATCTTGTATAGAACAACAGTCGACATGACCTCCAGGGCTGTGTTCCTAGGTTTTGTAGCAATGGAAGTAATGAGAGCAATGGCGCGCAGGATGGCACGAGGACCCTAAATCACAGGATCAATACTAATCAAACTTGCGTTGTTCAGTATCATGATGTAGTCGGGCACGTGAGCGTGACGAAATGTGGTAATAAGAGTCGATGTGACCGCCTCATCTGATGAAGTTTGTCGAATAATGAAGGACCTTGAAACCTTCCTGGGTTCATCCCTTTTCTGTCTACCCCAGAAAATCATTCCCGAGTTGGGAAGATCCTTCCAGATGATCAGGGGAATTGTGCTACTGAGTAGCACTTGGAAATTTTCCCCAGGCCAGGGCATGCTCGAGCCGAAGTCCGACGACATGTCATGAATCTGAGCTTCATATTCCACAGGAGTTCACCGCCCAGCACAAAAGTGAATTGTCGCTGAGTATGAGACTGAACGTCCAAGCTCTCCACATTCCTAGGCGTACTCCCGGGCCGTACAGGCGCTCTAATGTATATGATCTTGGAGCCGAGAATCTGGGGTAAGTGCAGGCGTGCCATCCGGTCCCGGCTCCGTCATCAATCTGCTCGATGGGGGCAGGGTCATCTGCAGCCACAGGGTCGTATCTGCAACTCGCATTGGGCTGGCCTTTACACCCAATATTGCTTGACACCTGGCTAGTCTGCCCACCATAAATCGGACTACCGATGGAGCCGACCACCTTGATTCTAGTGCCTGCACCTCGGGAGAGGCGCTTCCAAAGTTCTTTCTTGTGCGTCCTGCCACCGCAGCGGACTTCGTTGAGTCGCACAGGCTGACTCACACGCTACTTGGTGGATCTTCAACCACAGAAAGCCATCACATGGCTTTTCCGAAGCCCAAGATGGATGGCTGGCTGGCTGGCTGGCTGGCAAGCAGGGGCAGACCACCGCCCAGGAAAGCGTGGCTGATCTTGGGGCGCCGATGCTGGTTGGGAACACGTCCGAGAGAAGCAATTGCAATGACGATGGTCCCAGCTTATTCCTGTCAGGTCGTCAGCCCTGCCGTCTTACTTCCTTGATGAGGTGTGCACCCCTTCCACGAGCCCACGGCACTCGAACAACAAGATATGTGGCAGCCGACCTTGGACGCACCTAGTCAGATCCGCTACTAAACATTCGGCAGGCTTATTCAAACCGACCGTACCAGCCAAGGCGTTCCATCGGAATCGGGAACCTCTCACAATACCTGTGGGCGTGCCGTGGCTTGACTCTCTCACCTTCGCGGGGACCAATAATCGCCGCCATGCCGCGTTGTCCAACTGCTGTGACCAGTCCCACCAAGACATGCGGACAACGCCTGCATGCACAAGTTTTTGCTCAGGACGTGGTCTCTGGACCAAGCTGGGGAACCTGGTGATGGGCTCTGTTGACGACAGCCATCAGGCTCACCGACTAGGATGATCGGCAGCAGCTGGAGGGCCAGCCAGGACAGCCTTGGGATGAGCTCACGAGAGCAAGTCGGAAGCGGGGGTGGGAGGAAGGAGGAGATATCTTGTTGTCCTCAGTACCTACTTAAGTCAAGCTGCAGTCCGCATACAGCATATACGGACACGGTCCCGGAACTACGAAAGTGCTCTGCTCAGGGACTTAATGCACCTTCCCACCTCATCGCGCAGGCTTTGTGACCGTCTACAAGATCCTATCACGGCTGTTCGTTTCGTCTCATTGTCCCGACATCGTGCTGATCGCCGCCGCTGAGCCCCCTACATCATGGTTCCAAGCTATCATCTCGCAGTAGTGGGTACCGTAGCCTCACTGGTTGCACACGGTCTCAGTTCCCCATTTCCGTCCGTGGATCTTCTTGACAAGCGAGGGGAGAAGATCGCCTTAAACAGGGACTTTCCAGACCCGTCCATTGAACAGGTAAGTCTCTAGTCACACACTCGATGTATCACGTGGAATGAGTTGCTCACCATGGCTTAGGATTGGGATGGTACATGGTATGCCTTCGCTACCAGCAATGGAGACTACAACATTCAGGTAGCCAAAGCAAGCTCGCCAGATGGACCCTGGACTTGGCTGGACCACGATGCTCTTCCTAACAGTGGCAGCTGGACCACGGGCAAAAACAACGTTAGTATCCCATCTGAAAAGTCCAAGTCCCGATGTCCCATTCCTTCTGTTGTGCTAAACATATGCTTACGCATGAAATGGCAGTGGGCTCCGGATGTCAAGCGCATGCCACCCAGTAACTCAGGTCGCTATATCATGACCTATTCCGGGGAGCTGGCATCAAATAATATCCATCACTGCATCGGCATCGCAACGGCTAGCAGCATCATTGGACCATACACACCCCACGGCAGCCCAACCATCTGCCCGGATGTCGCTTCCACCGGAGGCGCCATCGACTCCTATCTCTACTACGACGAGCCACACAACAAACGCTACCTGGTCTACAAAGAGTAAGCAACGTCCCTCCCTTCCCTGCCATCACATATCTGCTGCATGTCTGGATTCTGAAACACTTCTCAGGGATGGAACAGGTCTGGACAAAGGGACCTGCCCAAACCTTCTGACGCCCTACAAGCCCACACCCATCATGCTCCAAGAGATGAACGTCAACGACTGGACCACGCCCGTAGGCAGCCCAGTCCAGATCCTCGACCGGACAGATGCAGACGGCCCCCTCGTGGAAGCACCCGCCATCATCAGGTCATCGGACGGCCACTACATCCTCTTTTACAGCAGTCACTGCTTCAACGACGTCAACTATGATGTGAAGTATGCCGTGGCTACGAGCATCGCTGGGCCTTACACCCGGAAGGGTGCGATCCTCAAGACCGGACAGTACGGTCTCACGGGCCCCGGTGGCGCGAGCCCCACGCCTGGGGGTGATGTGTTGCTGTTCCATGCCAACTGCGACGCGGGACGGTGCCTGCACACCATCAATATGAAATTCTCTGGGGGAAGCATCCAGTTCACTTGATTGATTCGGGGGTGGGTGGGGGATGGTTTGTCACCTGATAAAACAGGGATGACGGTTGAAAGTCTTTTTGTTACTTGCCTCATTTCAAATACCCAGGACTCTCATATTTCCGTGGATGGATTTCCTTCAAGGATGCGGTTCGAACATATAATAGCATCGCATGGCAATATATTGTCTCACATCAGTACCTAGGGATTGCACTTGGGAAGCGTCGCCGACATAAACGATGCGCATCACCTCGCAACTATGCCTCAAGTTACCGCAAGATCTTAGCAGATGAATAGCAGGTATCATTTGAGCTCGATAATGTACGCGCGCGTATATAGGCAGAACCACGTATCTGGAAGGTGCACGGTTAAAGGGACACGGAGTTGCGAATTTCCAAGCTGAAGGCCCACAGCTCAACACCAAACGCGACAAAGGGTAAGGTGATGTATTCTCGAGCTTACGCAGCGCATTGGTTAATGTAAAGGGTCCCCCCGAGCTTCGTGTCATAGTCTTCCATCCGATTCCCCCAGCTTAACCTCCGAGTCATCCCATCCGTACCAGGGTCAAGAGTTTTTGTTGCATAAGTGTTGGGAGAGTCGGCACGTCCTCTTCTCAAAAAGAAATTAACCCAGGTTTTCATTTCTGTTAGAGATCTTTCTTTGTTTCCAGAGTCATAGATGTTTTGGGCTCCGGCGCGATCTGCTATTTCCCATCTGGTTCTCAAGTGACGCCGCCGCACTGGGTATAGTGTGTGCACAAATCTCTGGTGGATTTGGCTATTTCCCACCAAAACTCTATATCTTCACACTAGAATTTCACAACAGTTATATAATAAATTTCTTTATTTTAAAATAATATTTCGTAGATTATCATAAAAGAAAATATTTATATTCTATTTTGTAAAATTTAATATTTATTTCAATGTGATATAATGTAATATAATATAATATAATAGCAAAAAATAAAAATAAAAATAGAGATCTTTGATTATAGCGGATTATAGAGGGTTTATAAGGAATTGGAAATTTGAATTTCTCAATTCTATCAATTCAATAAAAAAAATAAAAACTTCTTATATTTAAATTAAATTATAATATCATAAAGAAATAGAAATTATAATTTTATTCGGAATTAAGATATATATCTATTTTAGCTATTGTTATAGTACTATATTGTGGAGGAATTCGCTTTGAAATATAGTGCGTTTTGGTGAGAAAGGGCGAAATTCACCAGAGATTTGTCCACTTGCTGTGCTAGGGATAAGTCGCCCGCTTGTGGTCCCCCATGGCTGATATCCAAGCCCTATCTATTGTCCTGAAACAATCTCAAGTTCCCTATACGCATATTTGCATAAGAGGAACTGCTAGAGGCGATGTTGGCAGCCTCTGGCGCGGTGGTCTTAGACGCCTTGGATGCCCTGGAGTTGAAGCCATGACGTTAGTGATTGCAAGGTCTTCTGGAGACGTTGTTTCGGGTAGTGTTGAATGTGGTGGGTGACTTGGGTGGTTGACTTTAGGTGTTTGACTTTGGATGTTGAGCTTAGGGGGTTGACTTTAAATGGTTGATCGTGGGCAGTGGTCTGTTGATTTGTGATTCTGCTCTTGGGTAGGATGACGGTGTCGTCTACTTATGAGACGAAGTCCTTATGCAACAAAACCTCGACCTGTTGCTATCGGCCTTGCGGCGAAGCGCACGAGAGTCTCGTGCGTTGATGTTTGGTCAACTATACTTAGAACTTGGGGGCGGCCGTTGTGGGTGGATAATCTGGCCCGAAACGACCTTGGCCTGCGGTCCAGGCCGGTTTCCGGGACCAAGAACGACAGCGTGAGCGGCACAGCATGTCACTTGAAGGGAGAGGCAGGCCCGTGGCCAGGAGTTTCGAGACGCTGAGCCTCTTCATCGACAAAATCGTGCCGTTGGAATCGAAATATAGCTGCATGACCCACCGAGGATGAACACTTGGCCCCAATGCGACCAGGCACGGTTTGCCTTGAGACGGGCCAGCCACCCAAACCCTGATGTCCGGTCCTGGATTGTGGCCAGAGCAATGCGACGTTAAGAGAAGGGATGACCTGATCTTACGTGCAGTTTGTCTCGTTTCTCTTTGCCCCACTCGCCTGGCTCTGATAACCACTTCAGTGACAAATGAAGAGACCGACTTGTATGCGCCCACAGCATGCATCAAGTGATTTGATCGGTACTACCTAGCATGTATCGATCGTAGGTCCCCTGGGCAATCAATAAGTACAAACAATAGACCAGATTAATGACTATGGACAATTGCATACTAATTTTGATTGGCGTACTGAAATCCAGCTAACGAGAAACGAACGGCGAGAATGAGATCAAAAGCCGCCTGACCAGTGGAATTCCGGTCGCTGACGTTCCGGATACTCTTCCGGATTCAAAATGGCATCTTCACGTTCTCCACAATGACGGTTCCGAATCTGCTGATAGTGCTCGTAGCTCGTAAAAAAGATTTTGCGCTCCCATCTATCCCTGTAGATGTTGTACTTGGGAATAGACAAATCCCAATCCATGCGGACACTTTCTCTGTCCCCCAGGATGGGCAATGGGCAGATATCCATGGCCGTTGCAGGTTCCGCCTCCAGAAATCGGATCAACGAAGTCGTCTGCTCATCCTTCAGAGCATACACGTGCCTGGAGATATCGTCGCGCGAAGAATGGAACCATACTCCGTTGTGCTGCAATAACGTATTAGTAGATGAATCGTAGATGAGGAGGAAGGATGCAGCGAGTATGGCTCACTTCAACACCACTTTCTCCACGGCCAAACAAGACAACACCTCCAAAAATTTGATCCTCGACCCAGTAGGCTGCTATGTCGGCGATGCCGTCTGGGCACTGCGCGGGATCGTCCCATCTCGCATTCGAGAACGGAGTTGGCTTGCGACGTTGGCTCACGGGGAGTTGGTAGAATTCATCGTCGGGGTACTGATCGTTCTTGTGAAACCCACCATCGACGTGCTTGAAGATGTGGACAGCGATGGCATGTATGGTGACGGCGACTAGCTCTACTAAGGGCATCTTCGATGCTCTAGAGCCAACTGGAGCAGACTGAAATCGATTCAGGACCTTCGAATTGGTCAATATCCACGACCCTAGGTACCGTGGACATACGAGCGACTCACGTGCGCCCTGATCTCCATCGTATTTATGCTGAAGTTGTCACGAAGGGCCTTTGCTTTCTCCGTTGCGCCAGGACAGAGCTCACGATGGTTATATACAGGCTCTTCTCTCTCGAGCCCATAGCGACTAAGATTGTATACAACATCCCATAGCGGGCAGCCATCAACGAGCTGCGTGAATGTGAGTTGAGCAATGTCGGTTGCGAGAATGTTGGCGATTGCTCGGTCGAAGACAGCGAGATGGCCTTCATCAAGCGTGTGTATCGGTTGAGATTTCTCGATGAACTCTGGCGGGGCCATGGTTTTGTACTTTGGGTCCTCACCGTAGAGGTCCCGTCGAGTCCAGGCCGACATGCTTTGGGAGGTGAAGATGACTGGGTGTCGATGACCGTGTGGATGAAGAAGGCCAATCTGAGCGAGCAGTGAGATATCAGGACGATACAGTAGTCGTCGTATCGTCTTGCGAGTGTTCGAGGAAAGCTGTGCAAAGCGGAATAAATACCTACTGGAAGAGCTGTTGTTGGTTGAGGCGATGCAGTGGTGGGGTGGTTGTCGTTGGTGGTTGCCTTGATTATATAAGCGACAAGGGTAGGCACCATGTACCCTGTACCTAAGTATCTATGTACCCTCCCTGCAGTTGACTGATGTCGAAATGTTCAAGCTTCCTCACGAACCATCCCAACGCTCAAAATGCCGCCCGAAGCCATGATCGACGACGAAGACTACGCCTCGTCTGAGGACTCAGACTTTGCCCCTGAAGACGCGCCGGAGCAAGATGCCGCCGCCGACTCTTCAGACGACGATGACAGCGACGACGACGACGCCGCCGCCGGTAGCAAACCGGCAGCAGTCGCATCCACCAAGAAGCGTAAGCAGGCTACGACGGGCGGTGATGCAACAGCAGAGGATGCCGACTTCGAGAACTCGGGCGACGAGGCCATCATAGAGAAGGGCAAGAAGCGGCAGAAGAAGAGCGCCCGGAGGCAGGACGATGACGAGGGCGGCGAGGGCGGATTGATCAAGACGCGGAGCATGCGCGCTGTTGAGTGAGTTTTGCCTGTCATATAGGGCTTGCGGAAAGTTGCTATGGTTTCGATTTTACGGATTCGATCCAATCGACTAACGTTCCTTGTCCTACAGAAAAGCAGAGCGCAAAGCTCAACCCGTCGTAGGCCCTGTGACCGTCGACGTCGACGCCCTCTGGGCCTCCATGACCGCCGCCCCGATCCTGCCCACGGGCCCGTCCCCCGACCACGCACCTGGCAGCCAGCTGGGTCCCGAGAATGACTCGACCTCATCACAGCAGCAAGACGGCGCAGCAATAGGCAAAAAGGACAGCGAGACAGTCAAAATCAAACGCACCTACAACTTCGCCGGCAAGGTACACACCGAAGAGAAGCTCGTGCCGCGGGACTCCGCCGAAGCCCGGCTGTACCTCGCCTCGAAGAAGAAGGACGACAACGCCAACGGCAACGATGACGCAGACAACGATGAGGACGAGGAGGACAGGCGCATGCCGCGCAAGGCGTTCCGGTCGGCATACGAGCCGGTGCTGCTCACGGGCGACGACGCCGCCCGAGCGGACCTGAATCTGGGCATGGCGGGGCGGCTGCAGGCGCGCGTGGAAGAGAAGGCGGCGCGCAAGCTGAACACGGTCGAGAAGTCGCGGATGGACTGGGCGGGCTTCGTCGACAAGGAGGGCATCAAGGACGAGCTGGTGCTTGCGGGGCGGGCGAAGGGGAATTTCGCTACGCAGCAGGAGTTTTTGGCGAGGACAGAAGCGCGGCGCGAGGATGATGCAAGGAGGGTTCGACTGGCGGGCAAGGTTTGAGTATGTGAGGTTCGCGGTGTTGGTCAAAGGATGGGTGGTTTGAATGTGGGAATGGCGTTTCTGCTGTGGTTTTGGATTTGGCAAGTGATACCCATTACATTGATACTAAAAGAGCAGAATGGCTCCAAGCTCTACGATTCTTATGTTCCTGATTGCTTTGCCTATTGGGCAAGCTCGCTCTCCGTGAAACTAAGTCGTCACCAGAACCGAGTATATCCGTACAAATGCACACTTGTTGTATTGCATGAGAATAGTGAGAGCTTCCCATGTGCCTCAGATGGGCGAGAACGCCGCTGAAAGCACGTAGAGCTTGGCTGTTAGAGAGGAGAGAAAACCATACATACAATCTGTACCACTTCCGTGCAAATAATCCAACTGCCTCATCGCCAGAACCACCCGCCCGTAGCTCTCTTGCCCTCGGCGCCCCCGGAAGTCTTTATCATCGCCTCCTCTTCCGCCCGCCGTGCCTCTGCCCACGCGGCCTGCATCATCTTGCTCTGCTGTTCCAGAAGCTTGATTTGCGTCGTGTAATCCTTCGCGGCATCCCCAGAACCAGCATGGGACACCTCCTTCGTCTCATGGCTAACGAGAGTCCCCTCGTGGTCGAAGGCCCGAACTTCGGTACGCTCAGTCGTCCCTCCCCCCGCATTAGTGGATACGGAGGTCAGACGGATTGTCTTGCCGCCCCATTCGTTGTCCTCGACGGTCGTGCGCCCGCCTTCCGAAAGCTGACCGGATTGCTGGCGAGCCTCCCGGGCAGGCTCTGCGGGCCTGTTGGTCGAGGTGTCCATGAGGGCGCCGAAGATTGCCGAGAAGAAGTCCTCTTCCGTATCGGGCTGCGGCTTCGGCTGGTTCTGTGCCGTCGTCGGCGAGGACTTTGACGCCTCCGCTTTGGGATTGTCCAGGTCGTTGAGGAACTTGTCGAAGTCGAATTCTGTTGCACTTTTGGCAAGCTGGTGCGCCGCTTGGACGATTTGTTCAGGCGTCTTGGGCGCGCCAAAATTGTCCATGTGTGTTTCGAATTGCTTTGCCATCTTTTCGGCCTCCTGTAACACGTTTTCCACACCAAAAGCTTTGCCCATACTATCAAACCTCTCTAGGATTTCCTGAATCACCTTGGCTGGGTTGACGATGAAGTCATGGTCAAGTGATTTCAACAACAAGTCCCTGGCTTCCAGCATCTGCTGCGTCAGCTCCCCGGCGTTCGGAAAGGCCAAAGCAGCAATCTGTGCCTGTCTCTGGCTCTGTATGGCCCTCAGTCTTTCTTGCTGGGCCGCAACACCCTTGAGAATCTCAGACTCCCTGGCTGGGCTATCTTCATCGCGCCCATCCACAGAGGGCGCAGGCAGCGGAGATGGCAGGAGGCCTCTCCACATCAGACGGGTCACCCACGACTGAGGAGTCTCGCCGTAGGGCTGCTGGCGCTTGTAAAGACCCCGCCTGAGGTCCACTTCCATTTCTAGGTTCATCATGGGCTTTCCTTGTGAGGCGGCCATCAAGTCTTCGAAGGCATCTTCAAAGTGGAACAAGTGGTAGTCGCCGGGAGTGATCCCGGCCGGGACTGGTGGCTCCAGATGACTCAGATTGAATGGCGAGTACGGCGACGACTCGGCCCAGTCGAGCCAGTGGCGGCGAGTAGCATCATCGAGCTTCCCGGGCTTCCTACTCCACATCGCGTTGTCGGAATGAGGCAGGTCCGGGTTGGAAGAAGCACTTGTGGTTGCAATCTCTGGTCTTTTCGGACCGCCTGTAACAATGGAGAAACCAGTGTTAATGCGCGAGTCGATGTGTTGTTTGAATCTGATGAATGGATTTCTGGATGGAGGCTCGCCGTCGTCGGACATGGTGAGTTGATGACGAGTGAGTTGATGTGAGCTGTCGGTGAAGTGGCTCGAGCTGCTCGGCCCCGCTTCGATCTCGATAAGCGAGGACACGCCGCAAGTACCCCGTACCGACGACTGTGTATTGTGCAGTTTGCAGGTCGCGATGATGAGCGGTCTTGATCACCCTGGTGCAATATACTTTGAACAGTCCCAATCCAGGTTGAACACGATAGCCGATATGGAAGCTACTAGGAGACAGCTTGGGGTGGCCTAGCGATGGTAGTTGATTTCCTGACAGGTACCAAAGAACTTCGAGATCTTGGCGTAATGATCTTGCACGGGCCATGCTGAGGTGCTGAGATACTACCTGACTAGTTGACTAGATACAGTACTCCGTGCTCTATAAGTTATACCGAGAGAAAGAGAGAGGTTTTATCACTCATCAGAATACAAACATGTTCATCACCTGTTGTCTCTTGAAAGCATAATTAAATCGTTCCACTCAGTGCCTAAGTCCTATCAACCAGTTGACTAGCACAGCCTTGCACTTGCACGACAGGTATCTAGGTACCGGTCTGGAACATTGAGACAAGACCTCGAGGCGACATCAGGAACCCATAGAGGCCATCGTCAGCAAGGAGGCTACATTTACAGTGTTTGAACAACCTCCGAGTGGGCATAAACTAGAGATAGTGAGTACTGTGTGGGATGTAGAAGCTTTGTTTCGGGCTCTGTGAAGGGGATACTAGGCCCCTAGGGTTGTACATCTCATCCGAGATACACAGGGATGGAGTTTCTGAGCCCGGAATCATTTCATTCTTTGCACGCAAGCTTTTGAATCAGATATCAAGTGTCAAGTGAGCCAACAAACCCCCATGCATCCATCTTCCCGAAGAGCCTCATCGTTGACTTCAAATACACCTGCGTACCTGAGTGACGACTCCTTCCCAGCTGCTATTTGGTCGCGATATTTGTTATAATCGCTAGTCACTCATAGGAGTCTCGCATCACCAAGAACAACATCTGTGCCTTGCTACCTTCTACTATCATGCCCAAGTGGCCGAGTCGCTGCCAGCCCGGCGATGAGGGACAAGCCCGTCATGGCCCGGAAAGTCCATAGCGAGTGGACATAGCTTCAAGGAGCTCGAGAAGCAAAGACTGCCAATGTCAAATCTGCTGGGTGGGCAGTATGTGCAAGTATAAGTTGAACGTTCCCGAGGACTGCCAAGAAGAGAGGGAAGCTTGTCTTCACGCCCCAGGCCCACGCCACATTCACGACTCCCTCTCGATCTCCTTCGAGACGCATGGCCTTTCTTCCTAGCCTTTGTGCCGCCCATCATGTGGTCCAAGGGAGCTTCCGTCGCACTTGCGGTTGCTACCGGAGCATTGGCGGTGACCAAGTCGTCTACCAACTCCACACTCATTACCCCGTTCCTCGAGGATGGCTACCGTGAGTCGAATGTGATCATTCTATGCATATCGCTGGCCTACAAGGACTGGCACAATGATGTAGTCGATCTGGGCATCGCCGCGGATGCCTATGACAAGGCAAAGGCCTTCGTCGCACCCTTGACGAACGAAGATAAGGTCAAGATTGTCATGGCATCTGGCTTCGAGGGCACCAACGCCTCTTGGTCCGCATGGCGGAACACTGCTGGCGTTGATGGTCTCAATTTCTACTTCTTCGTCTCTGCCTTCACCATGACCGTTGTCATTGACCAACGCTCTGACCCAGACCTGGGACCGTGATCTCTTCTCCGCCCACTTCCAAGCTGTTGGAAACGAGTATTTCGGCCAGGGCCTGAACCTGGTTGACGGTGCCCTCCTGTTCAAGTGGGACGTCTTGGAAGAGTTCCTCAAGGTGGACGGCAGAACGAGGCTTTTACGCCTGACCATTACCCGGTATTGCGGTTGCTGAGGGTGTCAAGGGCCAGCAAGCAGCTGGTGTTGTCGCTGGTGTCCGTCACTTCCTCTTGTACGAGCAAGAGACCAACCGCATTGGCGGTAGTGGTGGTGATGGTGGCGGCGGCGGCGGCACTGTGAACTCACCACTTTCGAAACGCGCATCGACAGCGTACTCGTCGAACGTCGACGACAAGACTCTTCACGAGGTCTACATGTGGCCATGGACTGATGCTATCTAGGCGGGAGCGATGGCTGTCATGTCTGCTATGCCTCGAGTCAACGATACCTACCTAGTCTTGCTCCAACAATGCGCTTCTCGAGGGCAAGCTCAAGACTGCGCTTAGATTCCCTGGCTTCGTTTACCCCGATCAGTCGGCTCAGAAGACCACGGTATGTATCTTCGATCGTGCCTTGGCATAAGCCTGGTATTCTTGGTCCAAATGACTGAACCCACTCTACATAGTTCGACGACGCAAACGCTGGCCTGACTACTACTCTCCCTATTCAAACGGTCTGTGCACGGAGGCTATTCTGTACCCGGGCATTGCATCAGGAGAACTAAGCCAAGAGCGTTTGGACGACATGGCCATCCGCAGCGTCCTGCCATACTACTTCGTCGGTCTTGACACTGCCGACCTGCCCGCCCAGAGCTCGGACTACACCGCATACAGAGACGTCCGCGGCAACCACAGCGCGCTGATCCGCAAAATCGGCGCCGAGTCCATCGCCCTTCTGAAGAACAACAACGCCAACGGCGGTGGTCTGCTCCTAACAAGCCCGGCCCGATCACCTTCTTCGGCATGCACGCCGGCGCTGCTGTGGGCAGGCCCAACTATGCATAGAGCGTCTAGTGAAACCAACGCCGACGTCTTCCAAGGCCATCTGATTTCCAGCGACGGCTCCGGCGCCCCCGCCGCCCCCTACTTGATCACTCCCGGTCTGGCCATCACGCTCAAGGCGGCCCAAGACGGCAGCCAGCTCAAGTACATCAACAACAACACCTACGTCGACAGCAGCAGCGGCATTTCCTCGGGTTCACCGGGCATCGGCGGCGTGAACCGGCTCCGCACCCTCCATCGCCGGCTTCGCCAAGCAGTCCGACGTCTACATCGCCTTCATCAACTCGTGGTCCGGCGAAGGCACCGACCGCACGCTGTTCACCGGGTTCTTCAGCGTGACGACGTCCATCACCAACAGCGCGAGCATGGCGGGCACCGAGGTCGCGCAGCTGTATGTGACGTTCCCGGATGCCGCGGGCCAGCCGACACGGGTGCTGCGGGGCTTTGAGAAGGTGAGTGTTGAGGCGGGCGCGACGGCGTCGGAGGTGACTTTCAGCTTGAAGAAGCGGGATTCGAGCTATTGGGATGTGAGCGCGCAGAAGTGGGCGCTGGCTGAGGGCACGTATGCGTTCCATGTGGGAAGCAGCTCGAGGGTTATCCAGGGGAATGCTACACTTGCTAGATATATGCTTGAAGCGAGGATATGGATAGTCGTGATATGAATATATGATATGAATCGCGTTAAGTTCTTGCTATATATGATTGTCTCGCTTGGGACGAATACAGTGTATATTGCCAACATCTGATCGCAGTATGACGCGAACTCTGCTTGTAAATTCCCATTTGACGCCTGTGCCTGTAGGCTGGAACAAGAGCTTCGAGAAGCCTCTATATGGTAGATCAATTCCACAGCGGAGAGTTGGCGCTCTGGTGTCCAGAGGATTTAGGAGGTGATGAACGAGGACAGCGGCCGACAACGACCACATCTCGAGCCGCAAGAGTCCACGCAGCTCTAGAAATCAACGCAGGATATCATTGCTCACCTCAAGAGTCAGAGCCGCGGTGAACCGCAGGCATGCAAGTGTTCAGGGACCCTGACTCTCAGGAGCCGGGTCATATAACCCATACGGTGAGATCACCATGATATGGGAGCACGACCGCCACCCACAACAAAAGAGGATCCCTTCACCTGTCAACTATAGTCCAATCTACGCCAAACATGTAGCCAAGGATAAGAGACAGAGGCAACAAAAGAGTCAAAAGACTTCAGCCCGGTGTCGAATACCTACATGTCTTGTCGAACCCAAGGCCACCACGCGTACTCAGTGCGCGTAAGCATAGTTCGTGTGTCACGTCGACCGCGTTAGCCACCACGCTAATCAGCCTGTCGTTGGGGGAAAGATCAAAGGATCCCGGTTGATATTGCTGTGGCAACGAGGTGGTCGGTGCCCAACCGACGAAGATGATGAAGAAGGAGTGCCTCTGGGGCCTATACCGAATCTACCTCAGCATCTCTCATGCCCAGCTAATCATCGTCCCCCTCAAGCCAAATAATTTTTCTCTCGAGTATCTATACTTTAGAAGAGGGACGTGTGATGGCCAGGATGGCGTGTGCTAGCTGGTCATTACTAGGGCAGCACCTATACGAGTCCCAAGAATTGCACGAGTAGGTGCCATATTTGGTGTTCTCAACATGGTACCCAGTCCCCAAGCCTTGACTAATAAATATTAGCATAGTACTGCAGCGAAAGTGACTTCTGAGACGAGGAAGTGACGAAGAGGTCGGGCAGGGCAAGTTCTCACTATCATGCACATTACCACATCTGCACCAGATTTCCCCTATTCAAGAACTGCGTTAACCACTTTCACACTTCGTCTCATAGCGGGTACCCATCGTTGATGAGGCTTGTAAGCCTCCAGGTTCGCACAGCTCTCGTCCACTGGCTGCATGCGCGCCACACCAGCAGAACACGCTCTTCAGACACGCAAACGCCGTGAGCCCGGTGAACAGATCACCACTGATTTAGCAAGAAGTATATTTTCAACGTCTAGCTCCAGCTGATATAAATTCATGATATGCCCAGTCGGTTCTCCCAACGCCACTAGCTTAACAACTCGCAAGCCCCAAAAAAGGATCCAGCTCTCGTGTCCAACAACCCAGACGCTTCTAAGAGACCTGGAAAGTCTTGCCGTTGGCACCATTGGCCTCGCTGACCTTGCGCTTCTTCGGCTGCGGCGCATCCGTCACCGGCTCCTGGTCACTGACAACATCCACGCCATGCACCTCGGGGAACGGCGACAGCACCTTGGAGATGTCGCCCCACCACTGCTCGCCGAACCGCTTGTACCAGTCCACGGTCGTCGCGAGCCCCTGCGCAAAGGGCGTCTTCTGGTCCCAGCCAAGCTGGCGGAGCTTGGTGCCGTCGACCGCGTAGCGGTGGTCGTTGAAGGGCCGGTCGTGCGTGTACTTGACCCACTTGCGCAGCTCCTCCTCGGTCTCGTGCGGGATGCCGAGCTCCGCCAGCAGCTTGCTGCACAGAGTCAGGTTCGAGATCTCGTCGTACGAGCCGACGTTGTACACCTGGCCCAGGGTGCCCTTGTGCAAGATGGTGTCGAAGGCGTCGGCCGCGTCGCCCGCGTACAGGTAGCGCCGCGTGGGGCTGCCGTCGCCGTGCAGCACGACGGGCCGCTGCCGGTGCAGCAGGCAGCTGAACTTGGGGATGATCTTCTCCGGGTACTGGTGCGGGCCGTAGACGTTGTTGGAGCGCACGATGATGACGGGCAGCTTGAAGGATTTCTGGTACGAGTGCACCAGCATCTCCGCGGCGGCCTTGGACGCGGCGTAGGGGTTCGTCGGCGCCAGGATGCTGCTCTCCAGCAGGTCGTCGTCGTCGTCCTTGACCTCGCCGTAGACCTCGTCCGTGCTGATGTGGATGAAGCGCTTGATGCCGACCTTCTTGGCGCTCTCGAGCAGCACGTGCGTGCCGTACACGTTGGTGTGCGTGAAGCCGTACGAGTTGCCAAAGGAGAGGTCGACGTGCGACTGCGCGGCGAAGTGGAAGACGGTGTCGATGTTGTACCGCTCCAGGCACTCAACGACCTCGTCCGGGTTGGTGATGTCGCCGTGGAAGAAGTTGAAGTTGCGCAGGCCGTTGAGCATGCGCGTGTTGTTGAGCGACGCGCAGTAGTCGAGCTTGTCGAACGACACAATGTTGTACGCATCCGGGTACGTCAATGTCAGATGTCGCACAAGCCAGCAAGCGCTAGATTCCGGCATGTCAGCGGTCTGTGTGCCTGGTTTGTGAGAGAAAATGGGCTTACATGAAACCTGCTCCTCCAGTGATCATGATGTTCTTGACATCTGGTAATGGCTCGAATTTGGTCGAGCCCTTGAGGACTGGCGCATCCTTCCAGATGCCAAAGTCTTGGAAGAAGCTGTCGGACCGGTTGTTTGTCACTGGCCTTGCGCTGCCATTGCCATTTCCTAGCATCCCACTGTCAACAAACGCTCATTGCATTCGGGGCTGTGGTGAACTTGACAAACCGTTTGCGTGGCCATTTGAAGCCATTTTGGCGGTCAGTGAGACCGTCTTTGGGAGTCGCTGTGAATTTTGAGTGGTTGTGAGATGCTCGATGAGAGACTAAGGAGCGCGCGAGTCTCGTTCAAGTATACTGTAGATCGCTGCTGACACAGGACGTTGCTGACCGGACCAGACCAATGTGGAGAAAAAGGAGTGTACGGAGTAACAGCTGAGGTGTTCGAAAGCGCGAAATCGAAGAATTCACCGCTTCAGACGTTTAGATAAGGAGAGACCTGAGTCACGGTAGTCCCTGACTTGAGAGGTTGTCTTGGATTCGGTCGGCAAGGGAGTGTGGTTCAACTTATTGATATACCGTCAGGTCCCGAGCGTCAGCCACAAGTTTCGAGAGTCGAGATTCACTTGTCCTCTGCAAGGGAGATTGGGCTGAGATGGCAGGTAATCAAACACCGAAGGTAGAAGGAATGGATCACCCTTGGGGGTAATTCGAATTAGGGAGCTTGGAACGACTATGTGGCCTCTTGGTGCTGCGCTCTGCTTATGGATTTGTGCGGTAAGCACAGCGTCTAGTAGGTGCGTCGTGCACTGCCCAGGCTGCGTATAAAAACGGCGTAATCGGGAAGTCTAAGAGATATCTCTACCGTACTCCGTACCTAATAAAGTGGGTGGGATTTAGCACTGTGTCCACTCGGATCCATGTGCGCTGACAAGGCTGACAGACGGTCCATGTACCGGTACAAAGGCTTGTGGAGCCGGCGCCTACCTAGGTAGTATCCGTACTGTCCGACATACTTCAGCTTATTCAAAGCGTTACCGTAGCATTGTCGATGGCGAGCGTGGGTTGCAGTCAAATCAAATTTATTACTGCAACAGTACAGATGTATCTCACGCATTGGTGCAAACTCTCTCGGCCTCAGGTTCGAACCATAGGATATTGCTATTAATGCGCGCGTCTTGCCCCACACCGGAGCCATGAAGACATCCTCGCTGATGTTCCAGCATGTTCCTCCGCTACTTAGTATGTTACCTAGGTAGTAGATACGCCGGTGCGGTAGTGCCCGACAGTAGATCGGCTGGCCGGTGCATCTCCCACATCGCGGATCTTCTAGTGGTAGCAGCAACGGTGGTAACGGCGGGAGCCAGCACATCGGGTGCTACGGGTTCACTGGTCGATCGTAGAACAAAAGGTGACGAACACTATTATAACCCGTGGACGGATATACAGTACGCTTCCAGAAATTGTTTGGAGATTTTGCCGATCTCTTCCGCATGCCCGGTGGGTCCCATCACCCGGCGACTATCTTCTGAAACGTGCTGTGATAACAAGCTCCTCGGTCGCCAACTTCAAGTCCAAGATCGCAAACAGAAAGAGCAAGGCAACGTCAGTCAACGTATGTCTCTGTCGCGTTGCACCGAGAGCATCATGCGTTGAACGCCCGTCTCGCGTGCCTGGCCAACAAACCTGTCAGTCCCAGCCACCTTTGACCGAGAGAGGCCCATGGCACCTCGCGGACATGACATTGCGCGTTCAAAGACGATGCTGTGTAAGCATTGCGCAAGCAGCAGGTACCGGAATAGAGTACACCGCATGTGCCGTACTGTATGTACGTACTGTACACGACATGCGCGTCGTCAACATGCCCCACAGCTACGACGCATCTGGCCATCTCGTTAGTTTTAATTGCACCATCCGGGCACAGGCCGATCGAGCTGTCAAATGGTTTGGTTTTTTGATGCGGGCGCTGAGTAAAGGTGATGATCTCCACCTGTGCGCACATCTTTTTGTGCAGGCAATAGGATAAGGCCCACCCCACAAAATGTGCCTCGCGCGACGCCCCCCGAGGAAGCCGAGACGCCACTTCCAGGAACTTGTGTTTTGGAGAGGCTCAGGGTCCAAAACCTGGAGAAAATGTGGGATCATGGCTATGGGCATCAACCTGCTGCGGCCTCCACGTGTTCCGTTCGAATGGGCCCGGTACCCGGCCGCCGGCGACAGAGTGTTGTTCGGTCCGGGTTCGTTGTCGGAGGTGCCGGGCGCTACTGTGGTCGCTTCGTTTGATGAGGTGATTAACCTGCATGGTAGGTACAAGAGGGTGAGAACCGACTAACTTCGTACGCATTAGTGCTCTGAGGCCGTTTCATAAGCCAAGATGCTACCACGGGTATCGAGATGTCGTTGCCGTCCGAAAACCAAGCCGATTTACGGTGCATGATCGATACGGGTGCGCCCACGCTTTCTGCATCGCGCTTCGTTCTTGGGCGGTGTTTGAGAGTTTGAGCTTCTGATGCCACGCCCTGGCACCCTGGCGCCGAGGCCCCGACCTATCGCCATAGGAAATTCGAGTGAGCCGGGCCGTCTATACTTCGGCAAGTAGGCAAATAAGGTTACCTTTTCTGCATCCTCATCCGTACTCGCTACCTTTATTATACGGGGCAGTGGCGGCTGATTTTGCTGACCACCGTGCTGATCTTGGCGGTGTCATCTGCAAGCGACACCAATCACCGTAGTTGAGCCGCCATCGCATTCTATCAGCGTCAGCTCCATCTTTTCAGGCTGCAACATTCAAAGCTCGTGGTCGCGATGGATATCTAGCGGTCCCGATAATAGCACGACATACCAGGCCTTCCCCGTCCTTCTTGGTGTCAACCCCGGTGTACCGACGGCTCAGCCGGCGACCAGACCGCCAGATCAGTTGACGGCTGGGCAGAGCTCATCAATAATAGCCTTTTGAGTCTTTTATTACAACAAAAGAGATTGGATGCCAAGTGTTTGGGATGACGAGCTTATTATGTATGTACCTACCTAAGGTATGTTGGCCTATCCTACTCAGAAGTGGGAACACCACGTGCATCCCGTCCATAACATTTAACATTCGGGTGTGATAGACTCTACACAGTATAAAAGTTTTTTTATGCATGGCCTGAGGCAGTGTAGTAGTGCGGCTACACAGCAGCTAAACGAACGGAACGACGCAAGCGGAAGCACTTTTGATGTCAGATTTGGGATGATGACCCGGAGTCTAGCCCTATGAAGACAATTAGCCGCACACCATCAATTGGGTATGCCCCCAACGGGCCTTGCGGCCGGTCTGCTCATCCTGCAGGACGCAGGACGCGGACTTCATGGCATCGCTTGGGACGAGTCTTGACTCTTGACGCCATTCTTGGAGGTAGATCGTTGGCCGCACCTTCGCCACGAGAAGGACATTTTTAAGAGCGCTGGTGGGTTTCTATCTTTACATTGTTCCACTCGCTGCTGCGCCGTGCACCGTGCTATAATAAATACCCAGATAAACTGCTCAGTGTGACTGTGGCAGCCTAGCAAAACCAACCATGGTCACAGCGATCATGTAGCGGTACCGAGGTACCTGTCCTGGACCCCTCCAGCTGCTCTATGGCGCGCACCTTGTACAGTGACATGTCAAACACCCCATCCCACAGGCCCCCTGCAGCCCCAAATCCCCCTTCATGAAAGACGGCTGCCCCCCTTTTTCACAGGGAATTGACGCGGCAAGGGAGGCTATGGTTCTTCCTCCAGAACTGTGCCGCTACCTCTAGAGCTTGCGATAAACTTACAGTATGCCCAGCCCTTGGCCCTACATATTTGAGCAAAAGTGATCGCCATGGCCTGTTCCGTCTTCTAGCCGGACTTTTTGTAGATCGCGCTTCTCTTCCTCCCTAGCTCGGTCTGCTGCAGCATTACTTTACTATCAGTGCGCCGTGCAGTCAAGCTTTCGCCCATCGCTTCCTACTGCGATATCGACGTACCTTTTTGAAGCTGTCGACCGCCACACTCCTTCACTCGTTGTCTGACTTATTTCTTCCCGCATCCGGGTTCTCCGTTGCTTCCGTCCTTTACCGCTTTTAATACACAACCTTCAGCAAACGCCGAACGCCAGCAAAGGCCATTAGACCAAAAGCAGCAACGAGTAACTGAATAAACCGTCTTTTGTGTGGCCTTGTCTGCTGCACGGATTTCTCCTCAATCTCACCTCGACAGCAATTATCTCCAACATCAGCACTTGTAGGAATTATGGCTTCAGAAAGTGGAAGGTCAGAACGGGCAGGGTCGGTCGCCTCGTCCCACACGGAAGCGGGCGGCCACGAGGATTTGAATGAGAAGCATTTTGCGCGCGACGACGAGAGCTTGTCCACCCTGAAATCGCCAACTGTGTACGATGACAGTCACCAGGACGACGACCAGCGGGAGGATGACGGCCTCCTTCCTCAGGACTTGGAAAAGAAGCCGGAACCCCCAAAGGCCTCGGCTGCGTCTGGAATAATATGGATTGTGGTCAACACTTTGGCAACGGTTGGAATTGTGAGTGCCTGCAATTTATCCGGCTGCCCCCAGAAAGCCAATAACGCAATATGGCAGCTTGTGATGCTAACCTTCAACCTTTCAGGTCTTCACCAACAAAGCCATCTTCTCCGACCCCTCCCTCAAGCTGGCGCAGCTCAGCTTCGCCGCCTTCCACTTCTGCATCACCTGGCTGACCCTCTTCATCCTCTCCCGCCCCCGCTTCGGCTACTTCGAGCCGCGCCGCGCCTCCATCCGCGCTATCTTCCCGCTGTCCATCGCCATGGCGCTCAACGTCATCCTGCCGAACCTGTCGCTCGCCTTCTCCTCCGTCACCTTCTACCAGGTCGCGCGCATCCTGCTGACGCCCTGCGTCGCGCTCATGAACTTCGTCCTCTACCAGGCGACGCTGCCGCGCAACGCCCTGCTCGCGCTGATCCCCGCGTGCGCCGGCGTCGGCATGGTCAGCTACTACGACAGCCTGCCGGCGGCCGATGCGACGGTCAAGACGACGAGCTCGCTCGGCGTCATGTTTGCGTTCTCGGGCATTTTCGCCAGCTCGCTGTACACGGTCTGGATCGGCGCGTACCACCGCAAGCTGCAGATGAGCTCGATGCAGCTGCTGTTCAACCAGGCGCCTGTGTCGGCGGTCATGCTGCTGTATGTCATTCCGTTTGTGGATACGTTCCCTGTGTGGAGCGAGGTCCCCGTGAATCGATGGGTGATGATCATGATTGTGAGTTTTCATTTCCATGCAATATCCCTCCCAATCCTTCCCATGCACAGCATTTCCTCAATGCGCCGGGCTTGCCGCTGGGTGTTCATTCATCAGCCCTGTCCGGTTCTGTGGTTGCATAACCGGCCTTGTATTCTGGGTCCATCCCAGATCCCAGGAATAGAACGTCGCATGGAAGCCAGCATTGGGTGTTCTCCACTTTGTTCGGTGTGCCCACGAACACAAGAAAGGCTTGGCAACAGCGCGTCGGCCAGCTGCGACTCGCGTGTTTTCACCAGGAGCAATCACTGACTCGGCGTCATTTATTCTAGTCCGGCGGCTTTGCAGCACTCATCAACATCTCGCAATTCTTCATCATCGCACAGACCGGTCCCGTCTCCAGCACCGTTGTGGGCCACGTGAAGACGTGCACCATCGTCGCGCTCGGCTGGATGACCTCGGGCAGGGCGATTGGCGACAAGTCCATCTTGGGCGTCTTTATTGCCATTGGCGGTATCATTGCGTGAGTCGAAGCGACACAGCCCCTTAAGAACCGATATGAGCTCTGGGAAGGCTAACCCCGTTGTAGATACTCCGTCGTGATGCTAAAGGAGAATCTGAAGAAGGCCGGCCAGGGTGCGAAATAAGTCGGGACACTTTGACATTTCTCTTCGGCTGGGCTCGGACCCCCGGCAATGTTATCATCATTCACACTTGGCGTATTTGAGACTTTTAAGCAGCCGAAAAGAGACGAAAAGACCATTAGACATTATACCTTGGGATAGGAGTTGGTTTAGGCATTGGATTTAGGCATTGCACAGCAGAGGTCACATAGGTTTCTCATTCACCATCGCCGCGGTATGACGAAGTCATTTTCAATGATTATTGAATTCATGAACAAAACTCCTGTTGCCCAACGTGTTCTGTGAGCATGTGCCCTTTGCCCGTCTGCAGCCGTGAGCGGATGCATTGGAGCCGAAAGACGTGTGGCGCTGTGTGCGCACGCCATATGGTCGTGGGCGCGCTCAGCCCTCGGAAACTTCAGCTCATTCCCAACAAGCCACAGCAGCTTGAGGCCAGACGCTGTAGCCGCCGGGCACTGCTATGTGGTTTCATATATCGTCGTTGTGTGTGTGGGCATAGAGTGTGACAAATATGCCGCACGACTTCGCCTCGTGGTGTGACTGCGTGTGTGCGAGCTGAGGGCGATTGTGAGTCACAAAGGTCACTGAGAGTCTGACGTCTGCCACGACGTCTGAAACGGAGGTACTGCCTGTTTCTCAAGGTCCTTTGAAAGTATCACAAAATAAGGGGCGAGGTGGCAGTAAAGATGCTGATAGGCTTGGTTATTGCACCCATTGCGCATGTGAATTTTTGTCATTCAATGCTCGCGGCGTGTGACTGCGTCTCGGCCACAAAAGATCTGACATCCCGGCCAGCGTGGCAAAATCCGCATGCAATGGGTGCTGAAACGGACACACTGCCTCTCTGCTCGTCCGATCTGACCGATTAAAGGTTGAACCTCGTGCGCTGCTTCTCCATGCCTGCCTTCCACTCCCATGACAGTGCATCTTCACCCTCGCTGCCAGCCCGACCGATACCCTTGTCGACACGGCGAAGCTTGAGAGTACAGCGGGGGCCCAACTCCTGAAGACCGGCGCGGATTCCCTCGACGCCCTTGAGTTCCGTGCCATCAGCGGACTGCACGCTCTTTTCGGTTGCCCTCTTCTCACGGAAGCTAACACATTTGGTAAGTCAGGGTTCAAGAATGTTGTAAGAATAGTGCCGTTGCCAATTGACTTACACATATCTGTGGCGACGGAGGAAAATGTAGTCGCGCTGGTTGTGCAGCGTGACCACTTGCCGGGCCTCGATATCCGGCTGTGGGGGAAACAATGTCTGGAAGCTCCTTGCAGCCAAGAGACCAAGGGTACTTTTGAAGTTGTTGAGCAACAACTCCGGGTAGAATTCGTCTTGTGCATTTCCGTGGCCTGGCAGCTTCGAGCCCTCAATCCAGTTGTTGACTGAGTACGTCAAGGTCGGGCCGCTAGGCAGGTGGACCACCGTCAATCTATTCGGCTTCTTCTGATCCTCATTCAGCACCAAGACGGTGGTATAGTCCCTGTTTGACGCAAATTTGCAGATCTCCCTCACGCTGTACTTGTGTCCGTAGCGATGCGCAGACCGCCGTATGTACTCAGAGTTGGGAAACAACGACATGAGAATGCCAGCCTCTTTGTGTAGCGTCGAATTGATGGATGTTGTGATGAGCACCTTGGGCACTTTCTGTGGTTCGTCGTTGAACAGGGTCGGGAATTTGGTGGCGAGCACGGCAGGCGTCATGTCAAAGTTTGTGCTTGTGGTGGAGGGTGCAATACTCGGTTGCCTCTGTGCTCGTTTCGCGCGCATCTGCTCCATACGCGCATTCGCCGCGTCCTCATCCTCGTCTTCATAGTCGGACCCCAGCATGCTGTCCACCTCATCCCCGTCCTCGTCCACGTCCATCTCACCCTCGAGGGCAGCTTGTTCCTCCTCTTCGAGCTTGCGCCGCTTCACCGCGTTCACGTCGGTGCTGGTGTATAGACTGTCCTCATCTCCATCGTCCCATACTCGCTTCGATTCGAGTGTTTGTGTTGGCTTGAGAGCAAGACGTGCTTTCCTGAGTTCGGGGTCCTTGGCTTCGGCCTTCCTCCTTCGCATGCGCTCCTCGCGCTTCTCCTTGCTCGAGGTCCGCTTGTTGACGACGTAGAGATCCTTGCGACGGAGCTTGTTGCCCGGTATTTGGTTAAGGGAAGGCATATTGGCAGCTATCTTGGGTGATTGTTACCAGGCTGTAATGTTGGTTGATGAAATGTTCGAGTTTGTTTGCATGTGAACTTGAGAAAGAATCAAGTAAAATTTTAGTGGGTCTCCAAACAGCAGAGAGAAAACCTTTGCCTGCCGGCACGTAAGGAGGTTCGCCAGGGGTACCCCTCCTCAATGGCAGCGGGCCGTTGTGACTGCGGGGAGGGAGGTCCCTGCTCCTTGTCGGCGGGACCTGCAGTCGATGAATTTGAGTCACCCACCAAGCTCCAGTGGTTTGCTTGCCAAATCTTTACTTCAATTGCGCCGCTTCACCTCCGATAACCTCCTGGCCGGTTGACTCAAATACTTTCTGCCTCGTCTTCGTATGATCAGCATATGAAGGCCCTGAGACCTTTGGTTCTTTCCAGGACACTCGCTGGCATAAAGTCTCGAACAACGAATCTTAACAAAAAGTGCCTGGGCATCCCAAGCTCTGTTCCATCGCGACCGTTCACCTCGTCCAAGATCCTACATAAAGCTGTTGCCTACACGTCAAAAGCTCAAACCATGGCGACAATCACCACCCGTGCCGGCCAGACCATCGACCGCCAGGTCATGGACTCGATGCTGCGCCGTCGCGTCTTCTACACCCCGGCCTTCGAGATCTACGGCGGTGTTGCTGGTCTTTTCGACTACGGTCCCCCAGGCTGTGCACTCCAGGCAAACTTGGTCGAGACATGGCGCAAGCACTTCGTTCTCGAAGAGGACATGCTCGAAGTTGATTGCAGTGTCCTGACTCCCCATGATGTCTTCAAGACCAGCGGTCACGTCGACAAGTTCGCCGACTGGATGTGCAAGGACCCCAAGAACGGCGAGATCCTGCGAGCCGATCACTTCGTCGAGGCCGTCCTCGAGGCGAGACTGAAGGGCGACAAGGAGGCCCGCGGCCAGAAGATCGAAGAGAAGGAGGAGGACCCCAAGAAGAAGAAGAAGAAGCACAAGTCCGTCGCTGTCCAGCTAGACGACGCCGTTGTGCAAGAGTACGAGGAGGTTTTGGCCCAGATCGACAACTACGACGGCGACCAACTCGGCAAACTCATCAAAAAATTCGAGCTCAAGAACCCCGAGACTGGCGCCGAGCCATCGCCCCCTGTGCCCTTCAACCTCATGTTCCAGACCAGCATCGGCCCCTCCAGCAACCTTGCCGGCTTCCTCAGACCCGAAACTGCCCAGGGCCAGTTCCTCAACTTCCACAAACTCCTCGAATTCAACAACCAGAACATGCCCTTTGCCTCCGCCTCCATCGGCAAGTCATATCGAAACGAGATCTCGCCCCGTGCTGGTCTACTGCGTGTTCGTGAGTTCCTAATGGCAGAGATCGAGCACTACGTCGACCCCGACAGCGGCAAGAAGCACCCACGATTCCCAGAGGTCGAGAAAGTCGAGCTGGTGCTGCTGGACAAGGAGACGCAGCTGTCTGGCAAGACGGACACGAAAAAGATGACCATCAGCGAGGCTGTCAAGAACAAGGTGGTGGACAATGAGACGCTGGGCTACTTCATTGCACGGATTCACCTGTTCCTGGAGAAGATTGGCGCGGACATGAGCAAGGTCCGCTTCAGACAGCACATGGCCAACGAGATGGCCCACTACGCCACCGACTGCTGGGACGCCGAGATGCTGACTTCCTACGGCTGGATAGAGTGTGTGGGCTGCGCTGATCGTTCCGCATATGACTTGACCGTCCACAAGAACAAGACCGGCGCGCCGCTGGTTGTGCGCGAGCTGCTCGACACACCCATCGTGGAGAGCAAGTGGTTTCTGGAGATCGACAAGAAGAAGTTCGGTCCCCAGTTCAAGAAGGATGGCAAGGCCGTCACGGAGGCCTTGGAAACCGGTGTCTCACAGGAGCAGCTGGAGGCTTTCTCCAAGGAGCTGGAGTCCAATGGCAGTTTTACTGTTGACGTTCCCAGTGTTGCCGGCGGCAAGGCGACAATTACCAAAGACCTTGTCAAGATTGAGTACAAGACAGTGTCCAGACACGTCAAGGAGTATACGCCCAACGTCATCGAGCCTTCGTTCGGTATCGGCAGAATCCTGTACTCGCTGATCGAGCACAACTACTGGACCCGTGGCAGTGAGGGTGGCGACGATGCTCGTGGTGTAAGTTCCAATGTTTCGAGAGCACTCCCGTCGATATGACCACGAGCTAAATTCTATCCACAAACAGGTCCTCTCCTTCCCTCCGACGGTAGCCCCCACCAAGGTGCTCATCGTGCCGCTCTCCAAGAACGAAGAATTCTCCCCGATCGCGCGCAAGATCGGCCAGAAACTCCGCGCGCTCGGCATCTCGAGCCGCGTCGACGACTCGGGCGCGACCATCGGCAAGCGGTACAGCCGCAACGACGAACTCGGCACGCCGTTCGGCATCACCATCGACTTTCAGACGGTCAAGGACGGCTCGGTGACGCTGCGGGAGCGCGACACCACGACGCAGGTGCGCGCGGACGAGGCCAAGATCTTGGAGGCGGTGCGGGAGATGGTGAACGGCAGCAAGGTGTGGAAGGATATTGAGAAGGAGCTGCCCAAGTTTGAGGGCCAGGAGCTGGAGATCCGGGAGTAGAGAGGGGGATGCAGGTGTCGAGTGAAAGGCCCAGTAGTGACAATCTATATTAGTCTGGAGCTATTGATGGGGGGCATTGCTTGTGCAAAGTCTCTGTTTTACAGAAAAACAGATAGAGAGCCAAATCAGAGATATACCCTCACCTGTGGCATCATCGTCGCCATTGCGCGGATTCACGGGTCCTGCTGCTTCCACATCTCTCAACGTGAAGTGTTTAAGTCCTGGATACTTCATCGCGGCGTCCAATTCGTTGCAGCATATCACGGCGTCTATCTATGAGTTACTTCTCGCTATAGAATGCACGACGTTTCTTCTTTACGTATGCCAGAAAAGGAGATGGAAGCGTCAAAGCCCTATGCCCGCAGGCTCCGTGTAGTCGTGAGCCACAGTATTCAGCATCAAGGTGACTGAACCGCATCGTTAAAGCACGAAACACCCCACAAAAGTCCAGCACAGTGTCGATAACAAACGCACCTCTAAGAGCTCGGCTGTAGACTACACAAATATATGGCCGCTCCAGTCCCAGGGAGCACTGCTCCGCGATGGTCTCCATATGCCCCGAGATAGGTCCCTCATCTTTAGTGGCGGCCACAAGGTAACCCCTGAAGATGGTCTCAGATACAGAGAGTCCAAGAATTGCCCGTACTCGAAGGAAGGCCAGTCGTACGACCACTTAAATCCCAAGCCCAGGATGACTAGCCCAAGCAGAGTTGCCCACGTTGGACTGTTGATATCGCTGAGCATGAAGCCCAATGGGGCCGCCAAGAATCCCGGGAAGGCCACTGGCTTCAACACGCCGGAAGTTCCGCCAACTTTGATCAAGATTCCCACTACCAGACACCCAACCAACAGGCTCGCCTATAAGGTAAGTGTCAATATCTCCTGGTGAATAGCCCGCATCTGAATAAGGAGAGTTATGTACTATAGCATGCTGGAGAAGGCATTTGGGAGACAACAGCCAACTAAAGTTACAGTCAACTCATGTGTAGAAAACATGGTATTCGGGTTCGGTGTCGAGCCTTCCCAGACGAGGAATCCAATGAAGATAATGCACGGCACCATAGTGGCCGCGATCGAGGCCGTGTGCGTCCCATGTCGCTCGTCAGCTCCGAGGTTGATGCCGATCGTCATCAGGAGTATGGCTGCCGACAGAGCATGAAAACCAGGATAGTCAAGGCTGTGGCACTGGTGCGATGCTTCATCACCCAAGGTCAGATGCACAAGCAGCACTAGCAGGGCGAAGTATGCTCCGATGGCCACGAGCAGAGTCGCCGGTGCCAAGAATGAAGAAAGCCCACCGCCACCAGAGCCAGTCGTCGACCCAATTGCCAACAACACTGCCGCCCAGGCCTGCACCTGCAGTGTACAGGAATAACCCCAGGGCTTCGAACAAGACTCCATAGCATCAATTGCTGACAGCCCCTAAATTATGAGACTCCGCGTTCCTTCCTGTTTCTTTCGAAACGGACAAAAAAACGTCCGTGTACAGGGCTTGATTGGGCCGACATGGTCGAATACTGCGTACCTGGTAGGTATCCTGGCCCCAAGAGGCTTCTACGTGATCGATCTGCAGTGCACTATCGCCAACAGGAAGCTGGTATCGAAACTAGGCGTGGGTGGTGGTGGATGCCTTTGTGGACGACGCTCCTCGCTTTACCGGAGCATGGCGGGTTGTGCTTGTGTGTGTAGGCGTACCCAAACGAGATTAGAGATGACAGAGCTGATGAGATTCTGGGAATGCTAGAGAGGTACATTGTTCAGCTTCTTAATGCCCTTGAGGAAAGAAGTACAGTACAAGCTGTGCAACTTTTGGGACAAGGATAGTTGGCATTTAAGACTGCAATAGAAGCAATCAAGCGAGGGCAGAAAGATGGAACAGTAGACTGAGGTAATGTTTACAAGAAACGAAATGTTCGATAATTCTGATCCGTTTTAGTGTCTCCCTATTCCCGTTTCGTACTCTGTAGTTCACCCACCTTCCCTCCCTTTGTCCAGCGATAGGAGGGGTTTATGCATGCAAGTCGTCCTCATGGTTTGTAAAAACAAACTTTTCCCTCTTCGTGCGCCGTCGTGTCTTTTTCTTTTCTCCTTTTGCTGTTGCTGTTTGAGACGAAGTGTTCAGCTCCGCTCTCTGCTGGCCAAGCCACAGGAACTTGTACGACTCCTCCCAAGCTCAAAATGCCCCATGCGAAACGAATGTAGAATTCCATGTAAAATGCAAAGCCTGCCTGCTGCCAATGGTGGCTGTTGAACAAGCCTCCATCCAAACCATGTCCATCCAACGAATAAATCATACGCACCCATTTCAAAACTCCTAGTATGGCCGCGGGCTGTTGTTTCGACCTGCGTTCCGGCCGACTCGTCCTCCACGACGTCCAGGTGCGCCGCCGCCGCCATTCATGCCACCATCCGGCATGTTATACCCAGGCGGTGGCATTCCGTAGCCAAATCCATTCATGCCCATCGGCATGGGCATCGGGTATGCTGGAGCAGCATATGGGCTTTGGTTTGCCTGAGGCTGGATAGGACTGCCGCGGAATTGATCAATCGACGGGCTGGGACTGGGGAAAGGCATCCCAGCTTGCATAGGATAGTAGCCATTCATCGGCGGTCGATTGGCCATCATTTGCGGCTGGTATGCTATGTTCATGGGCGCCTGACCGTAGCCAGGGAACTGCTGTTGCACTGTGGAGTCGACGCTATCACTCCGAGGAATGGCATCGAAACCAGCAGGATTCATGCCATTCGCACCAACATTGAGCGGGTTGTAAAACTGACCACCGTTAGCGGCCGCGTTGTATTGAGCAGCGGCAGCTTGTTGTGCTTGTTGTTGCTGCTGCTGTTGTTGCTGCTGCTGCTGCTGCTGCTGTTGCTGAGCCTGTTCCCGCTCCCTTTGTTGCTGTTGGTTGGTGTTGCCTCGTTGGGTAGAGCGACTCCGTTCGTTGTGGTTGTCGCTGCGACCACCACCGCCATTTCCACTACGCGTCGACAAGCCAACCTCGTCCATCAGCCGCTTATAGCCTTTGTCTGGCTGAGCTTTGATGCGAAGAAGCACGGCCTTCACGTTGTCCACCACCTGGCCGCGAACAGCCTCATCGAAGAAGGGTGTGGTGATAACCTTGAAGATCAAGGTTGCGCCACACTGAGAGTCTCGCAAGATGGACTCAAGCGTCTGCTCGTTCTTGCTGAAGAACATGGCCTGCACAATTTTGTCACGCGCCTCTGGCTCCGTCTTCTGGTTGATTACCTTCAAAACGGTGAGATACGCAACTTTCTGAGTGCACAGCGTGACGAGGTAAGGCACCAACTGAGGCGCCAGGACCGTCCGTCGGTGTGGGAAAGTGCAAGTGTCCAGGAACCAGGTCAAGAGCAAAGCAGCGTTGTGGTTAGTAGCCAATTGCACGCTGTGAAGGGCGATTGTTGCAGCTAAGAGTCTCTGCTGGTTCTTGGTAGCGTGGTGACTTTCCAGACAGGCACGCATGCCGCGGGAGCCGAAGCGGCCCTGAGCAATGTCCCACATCTTGGTCATCATGGTCTCGAAAATGTAGTCGGTGTATGGCGCACCAAACCTCAGGCAGCCCTGCAAGACGTAATTTCCATACTGGTCCAGGAAAAGAGGGATGGTGTAGGGCCGGAGGTGGGTGGCAATGACCCTCATCTGCGCATCGGTCTTGCAGACGCTGATGATTTTCTGTGCTGCCCACGTGCCGTTCTTGTGGACTCCTATTTCCGCAAGGTGTGGCGCGATCCTTTCCAGCATCGCGTCCCGGGTCGGGTCAGAGCACTGCTCGAAGAGTTTTTGCACGACTGTGTTGCCCAGATAGTCTGAGGCCAGCTCGGCAATCTCCGGCAACATGTCGTGTGCAATGTTCTCGATGTCAGCCTGTGGAAGGCTCTGATTGTCGATCCTCTTGCGAATGTCGCGCAGCCGAGGAGCATCGTACTGTCTGGTGCTCGTAGGTTCGCCAACAGGGGGAATCTCGTCTAGTAAAGTCTCGTAGGCAATGGCA
Organism: Ophiognomonia clavigignenti-juglandacearum; assembly: GCA_003671545.1. NCBI lineage: Eukaryota > Fungi > Ascomycota > Sordariomycetes > Diaporthales > Gnomoniaceae > Ophiognomonia > Ophiognomonia clavigignenti-juglandacearum. Next base: position 86,296 of record PYFS01001589.1, on the reverse strand, counting down.
GACTGCAGATTGTTGCTCATTCCAAGAACCTCGTCATCAGTCGCACCGAATTGCTTGACAATGTCGAGAATTTCCGAGGCCATGTCCGACAGAGGCGGCACAGAGGGTGTGACAGTTCCAGAGCCACCAACTTCACCAGCAGCACTCGCAGGGAGCTGAGCGCCATTCTGTCCTTGCAAGAACGGCACTGGGCTGGGAGACGGCTGAGTTCCATCATGCCCCGGTGTGTTGGAAGCCGAGGGCGGCTTGGCGAAGTTAACGCGAATAGGGCCGTTTCCTGGGAAAATCTCCTTGCCATTAAAATCGTTCTTAGCTGCAATAGCGGCCTCCACCCTCTCAAAATTGACGAATCCGCAATTTTTGTGCGTGAGAACCCTGGTGAAGTGAATCGTGCCGTATCGCTTGAACATTTCGTTCAAGGTGGTGGTCGTGGTTGAGGTTGGGATGCTGCCCAACCAAAGCGCACTCGTGGGCCCTACAAGCTCAGGCTCATCCGCTTGGAGCAGGCCATTTCCGCGACCATTGCCGCCGCCAAGGTTCATGGCAGCAACAGCTGGTGCGAGATCTTCCACCACAAGCGGTCGATCCTCGGACATTGCAAGCTCTGCAGCTGTGATGGAGTTGTCAAGTCGAGAGGGAGTTGGTAAGTAGCCGCTCATGAGTCGAGCAGGATTGGGGCTGTCCAGGGCACCTCCCACCGTCCTCGCACGGGGCCGATGGAACGTGGCTGCAAGATTTTGCACGTTTTGCACGTCCATGTTGTGCTGGATAATGGCAGCATGTGTTGCAGCTATTTGTTGTTGCAGAGCATATTTCATGTCTTCCTCGGCCTCATAGTCTTCGTCTGGGTACGTGTCCTTGTTGTTGACTGAGTAGGACCTGTACCGATTTGGCTCGCGCCGCGCAAAGTCAGGCATCATGTAATGGGGAGTAGCCATTGGTAACGCCTGGGCCTGCGGTGTGTTGACAAGACCAAGGTAGTCCAATGTCCTCGCAGGCATGTCGTTATCGGCGAGACCTTGCTGCGAAGGTGTAGGCGAGGCAAGACCATTGGAAGAGACGCTTGCGATGCTGGCCAGTGTTGAACCCCTCTCGCGGCCCACGGCATTCCAACCACTGCTAAAGATATTGGGGCCGAAAGGCGAGCTGGTGCCTGAATGCGGAGCGAAAGGACTCCGCTGTGGCAGAGAACCAGCCCGAAGGCGCGAGAGAAGTGTGGTAGGGTTCTCGGCAGTGGTGGGAGTCGGCTCGAGACCGGGCGATTGCGATTGTTGACCATAGGGACTGTGTGACGGCGATGGCCTTGAGGTCTTGAAGCCCAGGGGAAGGCTCAGCAAGCTATTTGCAGGAGGGGGCCCAGTTGACAGGCGAGACGGAAGCGTGCCCGCGCGAGCTCGGCGTGTGGATGGCACCGACTCCTGCGCGCCTTGAGGAAAATCGGGGAAGCCATCGGTAGGAGATTCTGGGATGTTTTCGCGCAGAGGGGTCGAGTTCCCGCTGGTTGGGGGTCCAGCCCAAGGGTTTACAGGAAGCAAGCCCTCTTGAGCCTGTATCTCGCGGGTCCTGTCGACGAAGATCAGTTAGCACGTGGTAGCTGAAGCGTAGCCTGAGCAGTCTAGCCCAGCCTACAGTAGGAACCAGACATCATGACCCCAATGTGGAAGAACGTAAACATGTACATACCGCTTGCTGGCAAGAAACCGAGCACTGCCTGGAGGGGCCAGTGGGTCATGTGATGGAGAGCCCGCGCCGGAGCGGGAGGTAGCCATTTTGGACCCAGGGCCCAGCGATGAAGGAGTGGGAAGTCCAAAAGGCGAGCGCAAATTTGTGCTGCCCCCGGACGAAGGCTCGTTGGGAGAGGTGCTCGTGCTGGAGGACTGCCCAATAGGGTTGGCTTGCGCAAACTTGCCAATGGTCAAGTGCTCGGGTCTAGAAGTGGACATTATCGATTACGCTCAATCCGAGCTCCTCATTAGACGTATGCTGAGTGTATGTGCGTCTGCTGTGAGGTGTGGTGTGACGACAATGCTTTAGCTGGTGGAAGCGAGTATTAGGGAACGTGCTCGGCTATGGCTGCAGAGTTGTCGTCGCGAGAATCGGAGGTGCGCGGAGTCAAGGCAAGTTTGGGTGTGATGGAACGAAGAGTCTAAAAATCGATCGCCAGACACTCGCAAAAGCTCCTGGTCCAGGTTGTATTGATTCTTGTTTGTGGTCAAGGCGATTAACAGCTGACCAAGGATATTTGTTGCCGTCGGTCGACCGAAGACAGGGAGGGGTCAAGAAATTGCTGGACGAGACAGCTTTGGCAGGTTCGACGAGAATCGAGTGGGGAGGTCTGCGACCAGCGGCGACGTCAACAGAGCAGACTGTGTAAAGGAAACCGAACTGAAGAACCTTGAAGAACCAAAGGCGGTGGCCGGTGCAGCATAGGCCCACTTGCAAAGGATAGTCAGTCTGGCAGTGGAGTGGTCGGTCGCAAAGGAGCGCAGCGGCGATGCAAGACCTCAATGAAGAGAGCTTTTGAAGCTTGACTGTAATAATTGCAGCGCGCTATAGATGTTGAAGCGGTGAAGCGTTGTCCGGAATAGTGCTGGAATTACAAGTAAGTTTGGCTTTGAAAAAATGCAGCAACCAGAATGAGGACGAAGGGAAGGGTCGTGCAGGAAAGAGAAGGTCAAGGATAGAACTCTTGTCGAGTCAAGAGTCAAAATTCAAGACAGGACAAGAGGAGGCGGAGGCGGAGGAGACGAGACGAGGTCCGAAAGGGGGTAGGTACACGGAGGGCGTGAGGTGCGAAGTGTGAGGCATGAGTACCCCCCGGGTGGTGGAGGGCAAAAATATCAATTCAAAAAAAGACTCGTTGATGCCCTCGGTCAATACCAAAAGGCCAGGGCAGGCGCACCTGTAAAGCACCTGCTGCAACCCTGTATAATGTGCTTGGTAGGTACCTAGGTACTCCGTACGGGGCAACTACAGGCACATTCAGGGCACAACAAGCACACAATACGCCGGATCTGACGGTTCTGAATGCAGGAACGGCGCTGTTACTGCAGGTCGGGTCAGGCAGGTCAGGGTTCATGTCTTCTGTGATGTGATGCGGTGGCAGTGAGCGAGACGATTGACAGGGCATGGCTAGAAGGGTGTGCAGGGCTGTCCAGGTCTAGGACGGCAGGAAGTGGGTCAAGGGTGAAACTTGGCAGCGGGCGCGAATGACCTGTTGGCAACTTCACGTCCAGGCCTGCCAGGTCGATGCACAAAAAAGGGGAGGCAAGCTCACAGCCGTATCTGTCATCTGTTGATGATGGCTTGGATGGCAGCGCTGATTGATTGATACTAGGTGGTAATGAGGGCGCCGGTACTGTTGGGATGATCGCACGGGGAAATGGAAAGGCTTCAATCGTTTGCCCAGCCGTCTGGTCTCAACGTGGACGGCTGGCTCAATGTCAGAGTCGCCTTCAGAAGAACCATTTCCACTGGGAATTGAATTTGTTGTTTAGAGATGATTGTTGGGAGGAAGTGCGAAGTTCCGAATCAGTTCCAGCTCCAGCCTTAAAAGGTCACCAGCACTGGTAGACCGTATCGACTGGTAGATACTAGAGCGTCATGGTGATGAACTGGTCTACCGGTACATGTAGTATGGCACTAGGTAGTTGACCCCAACTGCCATCATGGTGCACACGATACTCTCGTACGAGGAGTAGAACGGACGCGAGGGAACGGATCACTGTCCTGCCACTATCAGCCAACTGCTGTGCTGTCGTCGAAAGGTTGCGCAACAAGGGGCCGTCCGTTCGTTCATGCGCTCTTTCGTGGGCATCATTGGCTGCCGTGGTTGAATTCAAGGAGGGACAGGAGCAGGCGGAATAGGGGGCCGTCCACCTGGGTTGCAGTCCCATGGGAGCACACACGCAAACACGCCGCCCACGGCCGCTGCGCATCTTGGCCAAGCTTGGATGTAGAGATGAAACGCTGCGCATTTCTCGTTCGTCAAAAATGGAGAAGAAGGGAAAAAAAAGGGGGGGGGGGGGTTGGTGCGAGTTTGGGTGTTCAATTACAAAGCAATGCGCTCAACACTCATTTATACGTGACAGTGGAGACTATTTAGGGCCCGACATCATCATGATTGCTAGTACAATCCAGGTCCGGCACTTATAACAGCGCATAGTAAATACTCATACTCACACCCGACGCGCGGACTAAAGATCTTGGTGTACGGAGTATTGGGACGGGGTTCCTGATTCTCAACTTGCAAGACGACCTGTGAAGAATCTCAAAGCAGCTAAGTGCAGTACCTAAGTATACACGCACATAACTGTATGGTCTCCTCTGTACTTTAGCCATATTTGAGCACACGCGGTATTCAAAAGAAGCCCTGAGCCTCTGAACACAGCAGAAAGCTGCACAAAAAGGAAGGCAAACGAAGCAAGGCAAGGCGTTCAGCAGTCAGTGCCGTTATTCTGACACAGCACTGAGGTTGTGCGCGCAGATCTCACGATCGTCCACCTTCCCCACACTTCAAGTCTCAAGCTTCTATTTTTGGAGCAGCTCAAACTCAACCTAGTCGGACATACAGTATCCTGAGGATGTTATAGGCACTACATCTGCAGGCATATTTACATAGGTAGTTCTTACACATTATTTACTATGTATACCTAACGGATGCTCAAGCATCCAAGTTGGTCACTGCTGTACCATCGTCAGTAAAGCAAGCCCAGTGAATGTGGGATAGCGCACACCCGGACCCTTGTGTCGCTCACCGCAGTTATCACCCACAATATAAATACTTCTGAATATTGGCGACATTATGATCACCTCCAGGTTCTGCCATCAGGGTCTATTCATCAGTGGTCACTCCGTACAGGTACCGACCTGATCTACCCGGATAGCCGAACTTTACAATATCAGAAATCTCCAGCCGAAGATCTTCAGAAGCAATTTTGAGAGCAAGCAGACATCACATACTGGTAGGCACGACTGAACAAAAAGTGGGCGCAGAGCTATCTATAGTACTACCTAGGTACCTAAGTACGGAACTTTGACTACGAAGTAAAAATAATTGCATTGAATATTCTGGATACATTATAGCATCCTGCAGAGAGATCGGATCATTGGCCGCATGACTTCGCTGTGCCTCACCGCAATGCAAGACTTCGGAGAAAGCCAGCTCGAGCTTAATGAGTGAAGTCCCAATGGAGGACAAAAAGTAGTTGCACGGTACTTACTTAACCACTCCGTACCTAGGTAGGTATCACTGGGTCACTAACAAGATGTGCCTCCCCAACTCCAGGCCATCCTCCGACGAGTACCACTTGCAACCTCTGCCTGCTAGCACTCGCTTGGCACAACCTTTACGATTCCGCCATTCAACATGCTTCATTACAACCGCATGCAGTTGGCAGGGCAGGCTGCGGGCAACTCATAAGATTATGGGAGCCAATCACCTCTCCCAAGCCGCAACTGGGCCCGATCTGAAACGGCGCCTTTCGCGATGCAGCTGCACGCCGCCGGCCACCTGCCCGGCCCTTGGTGCAGAGCGACAGGGGCTGCGAACCTCCCGACTGGTCGAGCTGCCATCCGTAGTTTGCCGTAAAGTCGCGACGAACAGTTTCGCTATTACAGTACTCGGTCTCTTCGGGAAGATTACTGTCACAAGACTAACAACTGCTTTTGATGTCGGTAATGCAGTGCTTCGTGCAAAGAACTGCGCTGCAATTGGCATAGATATCGTCGTCAGCTCCAGCTCGGCAGGATGATGCCACCATGTCTGCGTGTGTGTGTCAGGCTCGTGGGTAAGAAACGGATTTCTATTTTTACTCGCACCCCTTTCCTCTCGGCAGGGCAATCCAGGTTCTCGAAGAATCCTGTATGCGTTCTAGGGCAGATCATCAGCAGATCTCGTAAAACACGAAGGTATATTCACATGGTCATTTGTACCTAGTACACCACCCATCTGCCCATATGGCCGTCTTCTGAGGCAGTTCGAGGCTTCATTCAGTCTTAGCGGCAGGACGAAAGTAAAACAAGACAGAGTGCATGAAAAAGTACCAAGCATGTAACAGGCCTGTTCGCTCGCTAGTCTCGCACAGGGCTGACTGAGGGAGGGAGGTCGTTGACTGGGGAATCCGGGGTAGGCAGGTAACCGCGCCCCTTCTTTGCCTATTGACGCGACGCGTCCCAAAAGGGTTTGTTCTGACGACGATCAATTCAATTCGCGTAGAAGACAGCTTCACTTTTCACAGTATTTATAGCCTTTGGTCGACTTCACTATTGAAGACGGCCCCCAAAGATCCCCATGATTGCTTACGGAAGGCGGCAAGGATGGCTCCTGATGACCTGGAAGCAGACGAGGATCCACCGGATTCCACCTGCTGCGTAAACTTCAACGTCACTGGGTTGGCGCATCCGCACAATCCCAGAATACGAGGGTGTGTGGTCTTCAAAGTGGTTTGATTGAGTTCTGATCGCAGACTGTGGCCATCGACAACAACCCTCCCGTCATACAATCCAGCCTGACTGCGAGAATCGTGGAAGGCGGCATCCCGAGTCCGTCCCATCCTACGACGGTGATCCTCGGCGTGATCCTCGACCAAGCGCCGCCTGTCTTCGTCGAACCTCACCGGCCTTGCGCCAACGTGTCAACCTCGACGAACTAGCGGATGACTAGACATTGTGCTTGACAAACATCGAAGCCTCAGATTGCGCACACCTTTGTCAATACCATCGCGGTTCCCACTCGCTTGCGGCTTCCTGCCCCATCTTCGACCCAGCAACTCAACCGGCGCGCTGCCTTGCCTGCGGCCCCAGCAATGCTGCCATGATGCTAGGCGCGAATGCCCCGGCCAGGCAGACGGTCATCATCCTCACCATCATTGTCCTCTTCACGTGGTATCTCGCTTTGTATAATCGGAGCGCAAACGAGCCCCTGAGCTATTCCCCTGTAAGTCCGACAACATGACGCTTCAGCTTGTCTGTTCCCGGAACTGACCTAAGAATTCTACCAGAAACACAAGACTACAAACGTCGACGGCACACCAATAGTAGATGGAGAGCCTCTCGACCTCGGCGCTCTCGAAACAGACACCCACTCCTCCACCACCGCCACCGCAGTCCCAACGAACACACCAAATCCCTACATCACAGAAACCCAACTGAACCCCAGCGGCCGCCCTCTCGATGGTCCCCTCTCCCCACCTGCCGACGACCCCTGGCGCACCCTCATCCTCTACGCCTTCTCCGACACTCCCGACGCACGCGACAACTTGCGCTATTTCCTTCGCCACGGCCTGCACGCTGCCGCCGACTTCATCTTCATCCTGAACGGCGTCGCCAACGAGACCCTCCCGCTCCTCCAGATCCCCGAGGGAGCCTCCAACATCCGCGTCGTCCTGCGCGACAATACTTGCTTCGACATCGGCGCCTACGGCGAGGTCCTCCGCAGCAAGGAGCAATGGACGCCCATGGGCTGGGGCGCGGGCCGCATCCCGCTGTGGCGCCGCTACAAGCGCTTCCTCATGCTCAACAGCAGCGTGCGCGGGCCGTTCCTCCCTCACTGGGGCCAGGGCGCGTGCTGGTCCGATCTGTTCGTGCAGCGCGTCACGGTCGACACCAAGCTCGTGGGCCTCACGGCGAGCTGCTGGCCGCACTTCCATGTGCAGGCCGATGTCTGGGCCACGGACTTTGTGGGCATGGAGCTGCTCATGGACCCGCCGCCGCCAGGACCCAATACCACCGTCGACGACTTTGCCGAGCGCCTGGCGCCTGTTGGGCTGGCCGCGTGTTATCCGGACTTGTCGCGGGCGGTGCACGCTGAGCTGGGCGCCACGCGGGTGATGCTCGAGGCTGGGTGGAAGGTGGATTTGTTCATGAGCGCGTTTCATGGGATCGTGAATTACGGCCAGGTGTGTGACCCGCAGGAGCACGGCGATGTGCTGTGGAAGGACAAGTACTTTGGCATCAACGTGCATCCTTATGAGACGGTGTTCACCAAGACGAATCGGGACTTGGATCCCGTGCTGCTGAGCCGGTTGACAGAGTGGCATTGGCAGAGTGCTTGGAGAAGCTGGGAGGCGTGTGGCGCTTACTCGCGATGGTGAAAGGATTGTAAACTATATAAAGGGATGATATATCATTGCTTCTGTGGCATCGCACTGGCGCTGGACGGTATTTATTTTGAGATATGGCTTTCACTTGGGATGGGAGGAACAGTACTAGATTTGGGTTGACTTCTCTGTATGACTGAACATATCCTATTGTCGCCAACACCAATGACAAAGTAAATGTCTACATTGGGACGTGCTAAGCAATTACACATCTACCATGGCAAGGACGTGATCAAGAATTGTTCGCTGGATCTCGATAGTGCTCGGGTTGTGAAGAGGTCTTGTCGGCAAAATACAACTGCGACACGACTTCCTCATACTGACAAGCCGTGTGAAGTCTTCATCTTCCGATTGTCTTTGCCACAGAAGTTAGTGCTCGTTACAACCCGACTTATATCCAAATCCTGTACATGAGTAACCAGTGGTTATAGCCTCCGTGGTCTCCCAGCATGACGGGCATCTTCCGCCGACGCACCCTATCCTTGAAGTCGCCTCCATATCTCCAGCGCGGCGAACTTCATCGCTCAGCTATCATGATGGATTACGGGGCGAGAGAACTCCCGACAGGTATTCAGGTTCCCACGGTCCTAGGCCGCTAATTTCCCGTCCTTCCCTTATACCCTAAACGCCATGTATCAACCAAGCTTCCTGGGTCCGTTCACAGGAGCACCGCCGCTAGCTATCGACGCATCCTCGAGGGCTGCATCTTTCCAGCAGCCCGCTGCCAGGCCTTCTCCTCGTTATCTTGAACGGACAAGCGCTTTCGCTAAGCCTCGTCAGTAAGCACCTGGAAAGGCTCCTTCTCTGTCGCAGGCTAGCGTGACCTTTCCGTAAGGCTCCATGGGTGCTTCCCGGTCGTCCCGCAACACCAATTTCTTCCCAAATGGTCCCCTAAACTTCAACTTGTCGAATACTGCCGGCGTGATTTGAGACTTGAACGGAGACTGCGTGGGGGAAAGGGCCTCCTACTTCGAACTAGATCGAGGTAAAGTAGTTCGGCTAAACAGCACTCGCTGCTCTTTGTGGCTGCGGGTTTTTTTTGTTTTTTTTTCAAAAAAAAAAAAAAAAAAAAAAAAAAAAATTGGTGCGAGGTGCTGTGCCTGTCTCGCGACGAGTTGCTTCGTGCGAGTTTGTGCTTGGTTGTCTGGGCTGCATTCCAAGTTTGGGTTGAATACGTCCGCAAGTGCATCCGCGAGTTGCAGTCCTTTAACCGGGAACGGACTGCTAGCCGTGTGATGAACCGATCTTCGTGTGATGGTTCCGAAGAAGAATGATTCTCGACATTGGAGGAGAGCTTGGGAGTAGACCTCGGTCCGGCACGCCCTGCAGTAGGCGTAGCTTGTTTCTGCTATATGTCCTCAGCCTGACCCTCAACGATTGCAGTGCCTTTGACGCGCAGGCTGTCGTCAAGCCCCGCTATCCACACATCCCAAGTGCCTGCTCTCCGCTCCGCAAGACAGACGTTGACCTTCTCGTTGACATAGACGGGCGCCAGGTTGCGGTAGGTCAGGCCGGTCACAAGCAGGCCGTTTCTGGCAAGGACAGAAAACATGATGGTCAACAGAAGAGGCCCGTGTACTAGAAGATCACGATAGCCTTCGACCTCGCGGCAGTACTGGCGGTCGAGATGGATCCTGTGGGCATTAAAGGTCAACGCGGAGAAGCGAAAGAGCTCACTGGGGGTAAGCTGGAACGATTGCGAGTATGTTGCGTGGAGTCTGGGTGCTGGAAGAGAATCGAATTAGCCTGAGATTATATGTGGAAGGGTGGCAAGGCAATCGACGAGATTACCTTTGACAAATTTGTCGCCAGACTGTTCCAAATCAGCCTTGACCTCATCGGCCGTTCTCGGGGTCATGAAGCACAAAGTTCTTGTTTCATCGATGACAGTATCAGGCTTGCTGTGACACATCATAATGTACCGGCGTTCTATGTCGACAAAAATCTTGTCCCCGGCGCCCATCGCAGCACCGGACGTCGTTTCATCAGCACGTGGAGCGCCCTTGATCCTGACATCGGCGATGGACTCTTCACAATGCAAGATTGATGACGTATCGAGTGTCATGAAGGACTTCCAGTCTGGAGTGAAGGACACACTGCCGCTGGCCCAGAGGCGGCGGGTGAAGGGCGGGCCAGGTGCGTGGCTTTGGTCGGTACCATCTGGTAAGAGGATGGAAGAAGGGTATATTGGGGCCACATAGACGAGATGATGGCCTTGCGGCAAAATCTTTTGCCCGTCAGATCTGGTGGAAAGGGCATAGATATCATGTTTTGCGGCGTCAAGGCCTGTGATTGACTGGAAAAGCAGGTCGGATCGAGCTTTGACCATCACTTCCTTCTGGACCGTTGTTGGGCGGTCCAGGAGCTCACGCCGTATTTGGGCAAACGTAGCAGGCCCAGTAGTGATATCTCTCCGGCAGACGGGCCTGAATTGGCACCATGTGTGGCGAGGCTGAGGTAGTCTCATGCTCGCATTGTAGACTAATGTTGGTGGGAGAAGGTGAAGAATGGGCAGCCTTGCGAAGACTTCAGTGTAGAGAAGACAGAAGCGCAGGGCGTTCTTGACTTTTGCTAGTGTGCGCGCATTTGACAAAGGTGTCTGCGAGTACTGCGTCAATCAATTGTTACTGCGATGTTCAGTATGGTGTTTATGTTTTCGTACTGTATCCGGCAGGGGTACCTTGATACTGGCAGTGCCAGGGATTTGAAGTGGCCAATCACGTAACTCAATCGCTCCCAGCCTCGTCAGGGTCCCCCTACCCCTGCACAGGGAGCTCCCACGCAGCCCACCTTTGCCCAGACCTCCCACTTTTCTGTCCGGCATAACTGGAACTGGCACCGCTGGCACTGACTGGCAACTGCACCAGTCTCCAAGCAGCGGTCAACGCGCAGTAATTTTTTCTCGTCGCGCAAGCTTCGTCTGTTCCCTTTTCTCTTACTCTCTCTCATCCTCCTCCTTCATCTTGGTTGCTTGAGAGCTTCGCCGCCACAATGTCGAAGCCGCAGAGCACCAGTGGCAGTGACTCGTCCGAGTTTGAGTTTATCGAGACTCCCAAAGCTCCCACCCCCTCCTTCGAGAAGGTCCAGGATTGTGGTGTGCGGACCACTTCGGTATGTGCTTCCTCTCCTCTTCGCACGTTCAAAGAACAAAACCCAAGCCCTGCTTGAAGCCTCCATCCTTTACGCGTACTAACCTTATCGCCCCTTCGCCAGTACCCCTCCATCAAGAATGCTCCCCTGCCGGCCGATGCCGCTGGAAATGACAGCTTCTCCCTGATCGGTCTCGCCGCCGTCTTGATCGTCCCACCCTACTGGCTCTCCTGGAAGCTCGGTGGTGGCACTAAGACTGCCCTCTTCCTCGCGCTGTTCACAAGTGCGCCTCTCCTGGCTGCCTACTGGATGGTCGTCTCGTCCATCAGCCCCCGAAAGAACGAAAAGGCCAAGTACCCTGGCAAGGGCGTCGAGCACTACCTTACTTTCAAGAAGCCTGAGGACAAGAGCAAATACTATGGCCAGAAGAAGATTCCCATGGAGACCTTCCATGAGATGTACTTCGACGGCGACGTGGACTTCAACGGCGACTGTCTTGATATTATGGAGCTTCGCCACGATTGGGCCAGCTTCCGTTTCACCATCAGCCTGATCAAATATTTCTTTGTTGGGATGATTCCAGAGGTCATTATGCACACTCGTTCCCAAGGCAAGTTTACCACACATCTACATGTACTCTGACTACGTGTTTCAGAACCAGCGCTAACATTATTGGGCCACACGCTAGATGAGGAGCAGGTTCGTGAACACTACGACCGCGGTGATGACTTCTACGCCTGGTTCCTGGGTCCACGCATGATCTACACTTCCGGTATTATCTCCGACATTAATGAGGAAGAGACTCTGGAGGAGCTGCAGGACAACAAGCTTGCTATTGTGTGCGAAAAGATCGGCCTGAAGGCGGGCGAGAAACTTCTCGATCTCGGATGCGGCTGGGGCACGCTTGCCCGCTTCGCCAGCAAGAACTACGGCGCCAAGGTTACCGGTATCACCCTCGGAAGGAACCAGACTGCCTGGGGTAACAATGCCCTTCGCAAGGTCGGCGTCACCGAGGAGCAGAGCAACATTCTGTGCATGGACTACCGAGACACCCCAGTCCCCGAGGGCGGCTACGACAAGATCACCTGTCTGGAGATGGCTGAGCACGTCGGTATCCGTCACTTTGGCAAGTTCCTGAAGCAGGTCTACGACATGCTGGATGATGACGGTGTCTTCTTCCTGCAGATCGCTGGTCTCCGCAAGTCGTGGCAGTACGAGGATCTCATCTGGGGTCTGTTCATGAACAAATACGTCTTTCCGGGTGCTGACGCGTCCACTCCTCTGGGTTGGTTCATCGACAAGCTGGAGGGCGCCGGCTTCGAAGTCAAGCACAGCGACACCATTGGCGTTCACTACTCTGCTACTCTTTGGAGATGGTACAGGAACTGGATGGGCAACAAGGACAAGGTCGAGGCCAAGTACGGCAAACGGTGGTTCCGCGTAAGTTACTGCTCCATATAATTCGTGTACTGTCGCAAGCTGACTGTTATCCGCAGATCTGGGAATTCTTCCTTGCCTACTCCACCATCATCTCCCGCTCGGGTGGTGCTACTTGCTACCAAATCACTCTGGTCAAGAACCTCAACTCGACTCACCGCATCGAGGGCATCAACAACCACTATGGTCTGTCTGGCGCCCTGGCTGCTGCCAAGTATGACCTCAAGGGCTGGCAGGAGGCCAACGCGTCTCTCTTCCCCTCGATCCCAACCCAGTAGACATGGATGGGGGCATGGAAAGGGTGTGAGAGAGGAGCGGACGTAGCGGCAGGGTGACTCCGGGTATCGGCCATTGCTTCGTGAAGACGAGGCAGCTGAGATCTTCCCTGATATCTGCGAAGTTGCAAGAGGTGCTTGCATATAGGTGTTCACGCCGAAAACACGGAGTCGGGTCTCAAACCCTTGAGAATGCCGATCTGTTGTGACGGGCTTGTATCACTACTGGCGGCGCGGTTCATGAAAAGTGATGGTGGATTGGAGCTGGCAAGCATTCTGCGGTGTCTTTGGGGCTACAGGCAGTTCCTTCTGGCGCGGTCAGGCACTTGCTACCAGAAGCTGGACGGGAAATGGTTCTCGTTGTTAGAACGACGGGTTGAATTGGAAGTCATTGGGTTTTTAGCCTGATCTAAAAGACAAAATCCGACATGTTTTTGTAAATAAGCTTGCGGTTCACTTGATGACCTGACGAGACTTACAATGACCCAGGTGTTGACTGTTCACCACGCTATAAAGGCACTTTACAGAACTCGTTTGTGAATAGCATAGTGCGGGTACATGTGACTTGTCAATTGAAGGTTTGAATGCGTGTCGACTCCCCAAATATAGTGGTTTGGTGGAGCTTACAGAGAAGGATACTGTATGAAGTATTCCGTACTCAGTCAGAGTTGGAGTTGAGGTCATAGTGGAGCAGGGTTAGGCCGCCGGACATCGCTGTTACACCTCGAACTCAGTCTAAGCTTAAATGGGAAAGGGTCGACGCTGCATATTACGAGGAAACTCAAACTTGGCGACCACGCAGTGCCAAATTAGCTCGCATCACTTCAGCATCTCGTTTTGGCCGTACGTGTGGTATCCGTAATTCCTTTTGTGGAAGGCAGCTCAAAGATAGAGCCCTGTCTTGCTTGCTAGCCTTGATCGCGACTTGTTTCTCATGCATTTCAATCCAGTACCTCAGGTATCCTTTTGGTCATCTCCAGCGTGTTAATTAGTCCAGATCCACCTCTACCGGACCAACCCCCCGAACCCAATCCCAACCTCGACCCGATCCCTTTCCCACCCCCTTTGGGAACACTATCATCGCGAAACGCACTCTCAGCCCCCCGAACTCGACTTGGGCATCGACGACGGCCCATCATCTCCACGATGTATTCACAGTCGAACTCCTTCATGGGCGGCGCCAACAGTGGCCGTCCAGGTCCCGGCGGTCCCCAGCAATACGGCTCTCCGTTTGGTCAGCAGCCTGGCCAGCAACAACAGCAGCAGCAGCCGAGTCCCTTTGCGCCTCAGCCCACGGGCTTTGGGCAACCCCCTCCGCTTCAAAACCAATACACTGGGTATCCGGGGCTTCAGCAACCGCAGCCTCAAGCTCCTGGCCAGCTCCAGCCCCAGTTCACCGGCTTCCCTGGCCAGCAGTCTGCTCCCCAGCAGCTGCCCTACCAGACGGGGGCCCCTCAACAAATGCCGTTTCAGACGGGTGCACCTCAGCAGCAGCCCTTCCAAACTGGAGCTCCTCAGCAGCAATCTTTTCAGACCGGCGTTCCGCCCATGCCTGCTATTCCTCAGCAGTTTCAGTCACAGTTCAATCAACAGCAGCAGCAGCAGCAACAGCTGCCGCAGCAGACCGGCTTCAATGCTGCTCCTCCGCAACAACAACCGCAGCAGCAAGCGGCCCCGTCTCCTGCGCCCATCAAGCCTCAGGCCACCGGCTTCAGTCAGATGGCGGCCTCATTCCGGACTGGCGGCAGCACGGCCCCGGCTGCTAGCAGTGCTTCGGCTCCCAAGGCCAACAAGATCCCCAACATTCGCTTGAGCTTCATCACTGCGGCAGACCAGGTCAAATTCGAGACTCTGTTCAAATCGGCTGTAGGAGACAACGAGATGACTATGTCGGGAGAAAAAGCTAGGGACTTGCTGATGAGGTCACGGCTCGACGGAGACTCGCTTTCCCAAATCTGGTACGTCGCGCACGAGAAGCCTGGAATTGTAAATCAAAGCTAACAATGGACGTTTTTCCAGGACTCTGGCAGACACTACGCGAGCCGGACAACTTCACTTCCCGGAATTCGCCTTGGCCATGTACCTGTGCAACCTGAAGATGACCGGTCGAGCCCTCCCAAACAGCCTGCCTGAAGTGATCAAGAATGAAGTATCGAGCATGGTCGATATCATAGCCTTCAACACTGCAGAGGAAGCTGCCAGTGGCGGAGCAAGGTCCACCAACACCGCGACGCCCACCATTCAGACACCACAACCATCTAACTCCCAGATACTGCAGAGCCAAATGACCGGCTTTCCGACTCAGCAGCCTCAGCAGACTGGTTTTCTGGGCCAAAGCCAAAGCCTCCAACCGCAGCAGACCGGTTTCCCTATGGCGTCCCAGCCAACAGGCTACAATGGACCGAGACCGCCAATGCCTCCCATGCCCACTGGCTATGCTGGTGGTATGGCGGCCCCCTTGAACGCGCAGCCGACCGGTATGCCTGGCCAGTGGGGTCTCGTCAACACGCCAGCCTCTGGCCTCCCCAACATTGATGCTCTTCAAGCCCGCATGATGCCGCAGCAAGGTCGCGAGCAGGGCAGCTTTACAACCGCTGGTCTCCAAGGAAATGCGGTCATTCCATGGGCAATTACCAAGGACGAGAAAACAAGATACGACCAGCTTTTTAGGGCATGGGACGGTCTTCATAAGGGCTTCATTGGAGGCGATGTTGCCATCGAGATCATGGGCCAGAGCGGTCTTGAAAAACCCGACCTTGAGCGTATCTGGACCCTGGCGGACCATGGCAACAAGGGTCGTCTGAATCTGGATGAATTCGCTGTTGCCATGCATCTGATTTACCGCAAGCTGAACGGATACCCCATCCCCAACCAGCTACCTCCTGAGCTTGTGCCACCGTCGACGAGGAACCTTACTTCGTCAATTAGCATGATGAAGGGCATGCTGAATGATGAATCCGAGTTTCGGAAGAACTCTGGCGCTGCGCTGCTCCCTCAGAGGACTGGCGTCAGTTACGCTAAGACGCACTCTTTGCGTGGTAATGCCGGTGTGGCTGCTGGTGGCCGCAAAGATGCCACCGTTTTCAAAAACAACGATGAAGCCGTTGGCTACCGCTCCAGTGCACGGCGGAGAATTGGGGGCACTTCATCGCCTCGTCCAGAATCGCCTGGGTCTATTACATCTAATGACGACTTGACTCTCGATCAGCTGCGCAAAAAGATTCGGGAGAAGCAAGTGATCTTAGACGCCATGGACTTCAAAGACGAGAAGAACTTTGAAGAGGACGATGTGCTTGATCGCAGGGATCGTCGGGAAGCAGAAGAGCTGTACCGCCGCGTGCGCAGAGTCCAGGAGGACATTGATGCACACCCTGAGTCTCAGCTAATTAGTGGCGACTCGGACGCGGAGAAGCGGTCGCTCAAGCGACAGTTGCAAAATTTGACCGACAAGATTCCGCAACTTGCCTCCGAGGTTAGAAAAACGGAAAAGGCCATTGCGGATGCCCGCCTTGAGCTGTTTCGCCTCAAGGATGCCAAGGCGCACCCAGGCAGTGCCAGCACAATCGTCGGTACAGGACCTGGCGGTACGGTGACTGAATCTGACCGTCTCAAGGCTCGTGCCAAGGCCATGATGTTGCAGCGCCAGGCTGCACTCACGGGTAAGAAGATTGAAACAACGGCTGATGATACCGACGCGCCCAAGCGTATGGAGGAAGAGAACATCAAGATCAAGACCGAGAAAGAGAATAATGAGCGGATGGTCCGCGACGTAGAGGAAAGTGTTCGCGACTTTGCGAAGGGTATTGAGGACGCGCTCAAGGAGGGCGGGCGCTCTTCTACCAACGAGCATGAGAAGCGTCGATGGGAGGATGCTCTTGGTGTTGAAGATGAGGTGCGCGACTTCATCTTTGACCTCCAAAGAGAGAGTCGCTCTGCACGCGTTCGCAATCAGGACCGTCACAGAGATGCACCGGCTGCCAGCACGCCTGTCAGGGCGGCTGAGCCTGCAGCTCCCGCACCGGTCGATAGCCCGGCCCCGACGTCTCGCACGGCTACGCCTACGGCTGGAGGCTCTTACGCAGCTTACAAGACTCCTGAGGAGCGGGCAGCTTTCATTAGACAGCAGGCCGAGCAACGTATGGCAGAGCGGCTGGCGGCTCTCGGAATCAAGGCCCCGACTAAGCCCGGTGAGTCGGCGGCACAGCGCATGGAGCGCGAACGGGCTGAGCGAGCCGCGAAGCTTAGGGCCGCTGAGGAAGAGGACAATCGGCGCGAGGCCGAGCGTCAAGCACGCCTTAACCAGGAGGCGGGCGTGGATGACGCTTCATCGGCCCCGAAGGATGGCAAGAAGCCACCGCCAGCACCTCCCAGCAGGAAGGCTGCGCCAAAGCCTGACGACGGAGCTGCTCGACGTGCTGACGAGGAAGCTGCTGCCAAGAAAGCTGAAGAGGAGCGCCTGGAACAGGAGCGAGCACAGGAGGCGAGGGAGCGGGTTGAGCTTGAGTATGCGCCCCATAATTTGAACTTCATGGCTCAAACTGACAAGAACAGACACCAAGCGGATGCGCAAGAGGACGACCTTGCCAAGGAGCGCGAGGCCGCCGATGCTCGCCTCAAGGCTCTGGAGGAACAAGTCCGACAGGGCAAGCTCAAGAAGGACGAAGAGAAGCGCAGGAAGAAGGCTGCTCTGGCTGAGGCCAAGGACAAGGAGGCACAACTTGCTGCCCGCCGCGCTGAAATCGAGGCTGCTCGTAAGCGCGAAGAGGAGCTTCAGCGACAACTGGAGGCTATGAACAATGACGATGACTCGTCTGATGATGATGACGGGCCAGAGCAAATAACACCCCAGGCCTCAACTCCCACAGTTGCCAGCCAAGAGCTGGAGCCCAAGATCACGCCGCCGGCTGCACCAACTGCTCCACCACCAGCTCCTGTCACCAGCCCGCCTGCTGAGACGACGGAAAGCCGCAACCCCTTCTTCAGAATGATGTCCCAGGATCCGGCTTCAGCTCCTGCAGCCGAAGCTCCCGCTGCTTCTGCGCCAGCGGCTCCTGCCGAGTCCACCAATCCATTCCTTAGGATGCAGCAACCTGCTCCAGTGGTCCAGGAGCCAGCTGGACCACCCAAGCCCTTCATCCGCAAGCGTGCCGATAGCGATGACTGGGGCAGTGACAACGACAAAGATGACGAGGATTCAGATGACGATGACAGGCCAGGTGGTGGTAGCGCTGCCGCCCTGGCTTCCATCCTCTTTGGCACCATGGGCCCGCCTCGTCCACTGTCCGCCATGGACAACAAATCCGTCGCCTCTCCCGCACAGGACTCGCCCATCGCCGCGCCACCTCCACCGCCTCCTGCGCCGGCATTTGAGACCTCCGAGTCACCCGCTCCCGCAGCACCACCGCCACCCCCGCCCATGCCTGAGACTGCCGCCCCCGGCGGTCCTCCGCCAGCACCGCCGCCACCGCCACCGATGCCCACGGACGCTCCAGCCGCGCCGCCGCCACCTCCGCCACCAATGCCGGCCTCAGGTGCTCCTCCAGCTCCACCCCCACCGCCTCCCGGAATGGGACCTCCCCCTCCACCACCTGGTCCGGCGCCAGGTGGTCTTCCAGCCGCTCCTGCAGGCGGACGACCAGCTGGATTCTTGGGCGAGATCCAGTCGGGCAAGGCGTTGCGCAAGACACAGACCAAGGACAAGAGTCAGGCAGCTGTTGCGGGCAGGGTGTTGGATTAAGGTGCTGATGATGGTGGTAGAGGTTCTGGGGCTGATGTACAGGATAGAATTGGAAGCTATGATGGCGAGGGCTCCGGCGGGAGCGGCGACCTCACACCTCTGGTCAATGAGCGAACCTATGCTCTGCGTTGTGTACTCAACGTCTCTACGTCTACAACTGCCGAGACTGCGACTGAACTTCCCAGCCACAAGGATTACTTGGACTGCGTCGATGAGGCGTGGAAGATGGTGGGGCGCGATACACAACGAGAGGAGGTCGAAGGAGTCGAACTGCTGGCAATTCCAGACACAATTGAGGAGGAGCGCAGTGTGAGTGAGTACTCACAGGATAGGCACACTATTCTCGATGAGGACGACTATGCGGTGTACATGGCTTCTCGATCGATGAGATCGTCGTCGGGCGCAGATGCTTTGCGCACGGCGTTGATGCGGTTTTGTGTGCAACAGGGGCTTGAGAGGGATGGCGGGGTGATACGAAGAGAAGGTGAAGCATTCAGCTGAAAGAAGACCGGGCGATGTGAGTCGCAAATGAACAGCTTCAGGTTATTGTTTCTCTGAGGAGATTTTGGTGTGGAGAAGACTCTCATGCGTGGACGGGTGAGCTTACTGGGTGTATTGAACTACTGAACATCAAAATAGCATTCCTACCTGTACTTTTTAATCAAAGATTTGTCCGCTTTGACAATCCCCTACGTTGCAAGCGTTCTTGATGATCTCAGTACTGCCAGAATTGAATTGCAAGGCCCATCGTCACCGACCGGACCATCCACCCAGCCACCAGCCCTTTCCGCGGCTCACTCCGCTCCGCTGGCCCCACCTCGGGCCACAAAAAAGGAAACAAAAATATACAACACCGGGTATTCGCTAATGGTCACCCACTTAACTACTAATCCAGCCCTTAGCGGCTTATTTAGGGGAGAGCGGACGGGATCCCAAGTTTTCCGCTAGGTATGGCCGTATATGGATGCATGCGCTCCGCGGGGGTTCATCACTGTTGGTGCAATATACTGTATTCGACCTACGGTCACGGGCCGGACGCAGAAACAGTCCACACGGGCCACTAAAACCCAGAACATGGTTGTGAATCTGATCAGAGTTTGACGAAAAAGACTCTGGTTGCAGGAGTGACGCAATTAGAGTTTGACGACAGTGCCAGTTGTTGCTGGAGCGGTGGTCTTGGACAGATTCTGGGTCTGGCCTTTCAGGTAGGCGGAATACAATACCAGGTGGATGTACCTGCCACACAGGTTGTTGGAATCTTTGGTCATTCTACGGAGATTACAGATACGGAGGTCAGCATATAAAGCGCCTGCCGGTATGCATAGCTGTCGGCACACGATAGTCGATATATCAGTAGGACGGTGAAGAGAGAGGGGTGGCGGGCAAAGGTGACACAACATCTCCCTAACTCTAGACAAATCGATAACTGTTTATGAGCATTCAGATGTAGTTCAGATGATTTGGATTGTTCAGTGACTGAGATCCACTCCTCCAATGAAGGTCCTGTATACAAACCGTTGTGATCCTTGCATCCCAGTCACGGCCTCCTCTTTCATCTACTCCTCCCTCTCAGTATCTTTACGCATCTCACCTTGAACCTTGCCCTCTCTTACCTAGAACCCGCCTCTCCCCTAACGCGATTTCTTCCCACGCGTGACGGGTTTCCTATCATTACCCTACGCACCTTGATTTCCTTCACTTACGTCCTCACGCTGTGCGAACGCGTCTTGTATTCTGTTCTCTCCCCGTGTTGGGACGCTTATACTTCTCTCCAGACACCTTCAAGCCCTCCAGCTGTCAAGGATTCTTGGCGTCTCAATCTCGCCGTCCCTTGAAAGTCACAGTCTCCAGCAGGTCGAGTTATCGACATACCATCAGTCACAACCTCGTGACTCCAGAAGTCGCCTTGTGCACGACAATATACTTCTTTCAGGTAAGTGCGTATCATGGTCTCCGCTTAGGCCGTTCTGGATCGGCTTCGCTCCCCCTCCAGTCCCGTCGCAACCATTTCGGGTTCAAAGCGCGTTTCCCTACCTCCTTCCGCTGCCATCTGACTCTCTCCATCTGAGACACCACCAGCCGAGAGGCCTTAGCCGACTATACGAAGTAGAGGGAGCTTCTGACAGACGGAAGCAGATATACCATTTCAACCGCGTGACTCAGCAGTTCATCAAGATGGAGTCCGAGATTGCCAATCTGGCTCCTTCCCTCCAGGATATGCAAGTATCCCCTCGAGCGCCAGATGGCCTCACAGCGTGTGAGTACCAACTCTTGATTCTCCGCTTCTCTCGCCCCATGCCTGTCCGTATCCAGTCCGACGCTTCTGACATCCAATACAGTGCATATCGCAGTTCTCAAGAATGACCGACGCGAGATTCAGAAGTTGCTGAACAGTCGCGAGCACGCCGTGGACGAGCGCACCTCCAACGGCGCCACTCCGCTGATGCTCGCCTGTCTCTTTGGACGTAGTAGTATTCTCTGGTATCTGCTGTCCAGAAGTGCTTCGTTGGGTAAGAAAGACAATCGGGGCTTCACCGTCTCTGCGTACGTCCAACAGGGCAAGCACCTGCCTGAGGCCAAAGACCTGGTATACCGTTACCAGGGCTATACGGACACCGAAGCCAACCGTCTTGGCCGGAAGCGCATCTGGAAGGGCTTGCGAGACATGGGCCAGGAAGCTACGAAGCCCAGGATCAAAAGTTCCGGCGCTGATGCCAGTACCGGGGTAAGCTCTAGTCCCGGCTCTAATGCCAGATCCAACGTTACTTCGATGCCGCGGATCATTTTTCTCCGCAAGGGCGACACCTTCGAGATCATCGAGAGCGGTCGGAGTCTCGCAGTGGTGCAAATCGATCATCCCCTGAACAGGAAGACTTGCGGCGGAATTCGCGGCGAGAATGAGGACCACTATCGCGCAATCGCCATGTCCGGTTGGCGTGGTGAGAAAGTTCAGAGAATGGAGGGGTGCAACCTGCTGGACAATGCCGAGTATTTCAAGCTCACCCGGGAGATCGGATCCCTATTCAAGCACCGCTTTTACCCCAACTGGCTCGACTGCGTCTATGCCAGCGCCGACCCTCTCGAGCAATCCGGCGCTTTTAGTGCGTGCCACGCAGAGAAGCAGTTGGCCGTTTTTGTCCTTAGAGACACTCTGTCCAAGGCTCTAGGCAACGTCGATGTCTCAAAGGAGACAGTTGCGCAGCTGAAGAAGATACTTGAAGCAGATGGAAATATCTTTCAAACCAAGTTCACGATCGAGCTCCAGCACAAGCCTTGCTCATGCTGTCTAAACGTAAGCTTGACCTTCTAGCCGTACCATGTGGACCTGCAGACTGACACTTGCTAGTTCCTTGACATACTTGGTGACAAGTCTGGCTTGCGTTTTGATTGGGTATTCCGTGAGTGGTTCATGGAAGGCAAGCGCCCCAGGCTGAAGGCCGTCGACGGCACCGTGGTTCGAGCCAACCCAACAGATCTCGACGCGTTCGAGGACGAGATTGGCGAGCTCGAGAGTGAAAAAGATGAAGGCAAGAGGGTTGCTCGGCCCAGACCAGCTCGCTCCGACAGCCGGAAGGAGGGACAGGAAGACCGAGAGCCGCAGCAGCTGATCGTCCCTCAGAAGGCAGGGTCGGCTGCCTCGGAGAGCGAGCTTCTGGGCATCTCTCTTAAGACCCAACAGATAAAGCTTCTGGATTTGGCACAGAAGAAGCGAGAGAGGCGCCGCCGCCGCCGGCTGGCTGCCGCCTCGAAGCCACCAGCTGCCTCGGACCCGGCCGGAGTCAGCTCCAGCACCCCTGTCTCGTCGAGCCCGTCGATTCCGTCAAGCCCACCTGCCCGATCAAGTTCGAACGCCGGGGTCAGCTCGAGCCCACTTGCCGCGGCCAGCCAGAGTTCTCCTGCAGGTGCAAGGACGACAGAGCCATTCCCCGATGTGAGCCAGTGGTTCTCGACCTGGGGCAGTGGCAAGTGAATAGCACTTCTGTCACTGTATTAGTATCTGATACGTGAAAATACGAGAGAAGGGGGAGATGGATATAGTTATCAGGTTGGCTTCAACCGATATATTGCCAATGTGTGCCGTGATGGATCTGCACTGGTAGTTCGTGTGGAAGTTTGAGTCCACACGAACAAGGGGGAACGGGAATGGTGAATTTGTCTTATGGCTGGAAGACATTCTACGGGAAACTTTGTATGGAGGGCGTTGTGTCGGGAACTTCATCTGTGTCGGGATGACTATGAGCTGGCATTCTGGTGGAAGGTCCCGGGCTCTGAGGAACACAACCACGGGACAGTGAAGAGGAGTGCTTTTCCTATGGCTAGGGCCTAGGAGGTTCTGTTTGTTTTTGAAAGATGCGACGGAGAAGACATGGTGTACATAGGTCTCGCGTGGTCATTTTATCCACGAGAATTCAAAGGTCTTGTTCTCGAGTCGCCGTCGCCACTTGTTGAGATTGCTGGTCCCAAGTCCGGCCTGTGAGCCGCTGCGGAGGGCTCACGAGAGTATGAGGGCTTAAGAAATGCAGTAATCTACATGGTCCAGTATGCATTCGGGTCTTTTGTAAGACTTACAGTGAAAGAGTATAGATTCCCGATACTTACTGCGGTAGGGTACTGGCGCCCTGTTTATGGCGTGTCGTCAGAGGTAGGCGCCTGAGCTTAGTCATCGCCATCTCAGTACGAGACTACTACTGTGTCTGAGGAATTGAGATAGACCCTGCTGAAGACATTCCCAACTTGCGAAAGTCTAGAAAGCCCGGTATCCTTTTCAAATGCATACTATCGCGAAATCATCTAGCCAGTGTTCTGCTCCTTGACCCGAGGATATTCATCTCCCTGAGACTTGGACGACCTTATCTGGCGTGACTTATAGAGTCCCGCAGCTCCTGGTGGGCTTCAAAACGGCCTCTCCCACCAACGCGCTTGCTTCCGCAGCCGCGGAGAGCATACAAGAATATGAGAGACTTCATAGAACGCAAGTAATTTCCGCTTTGATTTCCCGCGTCTGCAGCGAATCTCTGCTTGTCTTCACGCAGTGTCAGAGCCTTCATTCAGACGCCGGTCGCCATGAGCGACCCAAGCTTCAAGCAGCACTCACGACGAGAGTTCAGGTAAACAAGTGACTGACTGACAAGAGGTGCAGATCTGCAAGAGTCTTTTATTAACGAGGTCGGAGGTAACACATACGATAATGCCGTGAGTCCCTTCCCGCAGCCTTTTCCGCTTCACCCGGTCTCATGCGCTGCAGCTGACAGGCGAAATAGTACTCAAATTTGGACTTGACGGCTCGATCACTGCTCGGCTTTCACATACCTTCGGGCTCAAGAGTGACTCTCAGCTCCTTTGTCCGGCCCAAATTTGGCACCAGTTACAGCATTGGAATCAAGGATGGCTGGTACGTGTAGGAGCGCTGTGGCGGTGTCCCCAGCTCAAGAGAGCCGATGGTTGACTTTCATGAATACTTAGGATATCGTATCTGTATTCTTCCCATCCGCTCGGTGCCGATACAGTCAGCAGCTCCGATAGGATTCCTCTGAAACAGTATGTTCCTCGACCCACTACTTGCCATGAATTCGACCCCGTGCAATGCGTCCGAGGGTGAGAGGATCTGTCGGATGCTATGAGGCAGAGTCTGCCCCAGCCAACAGCACCACGGGCCCCCGCATCCCCTGAGCAGCTATCGACAGTCTTTCATGCAGGGTACTGACATTCTCAGGCTGCTTCGCTGCTACCGCTCCCTCTCCACCGATGCCATCCGCCACCAAGTCGGCCACAAACTCGTCTACGGTCGCCTATACCTCCCACAATCTCGTCTCGAGGCACTCCTGTAAATCATCCTCTCTATCCCCACCCTGTCCACCAGATTCGGAGCAGAAAGGCTGAAAAAGATCTCCCACAGAGCCGCCCGCGTCGCACCCCAGATGCAAATCACCCTGCGCGCCGTAAGCCAGCAAGGAATCAACAAGCACGGCGGAACCCTCCTGGGTCTCGCGTCCTGGGACGACCCAGCAGGCCGCTTCGGCGTCGACACAGTCGCCTCGAGCGACGGCGGCGTGCTGGGCCTTCGCGCGCTGTGGAACGTGACAAACCCGACCTGGGTCACCGATACCACCTCATCCTCCACCTCAGAGTCAGCGGCAGTAACAACAACAGCAGCAGCACCACCACCTGCGGCAGCAGCAACAGCAGCGGAAACAGCACCCGTCATCTCTAGCACAAACGACACCGCCCACGACAAAGAGCGCATCAACGGCCGCCTTAGCGCGGGCGGCGAGTTCTACTACGGCCTGCTGAACAAGAGCGGCGGGTTTAGTCTGGGTACGCGCTTCCAGACGCTGCCGACGCACCACGGGACGCCGCTGACCGCGACGCTGACGTTCAACCTGCTGGGCCACATGAGTGCGACGTATGCGGTTGTCGCGGGGGACTGCACGCTAGCTAGCCAGTTTGGGTTCAATGTGTATAGCTACGAGAGTGATTGGGCGGTGGGTATGGAGCTCTGGAATAAGAGGCGCCCGAGGGCGGC
Source organism: Ophiognomonia clavigignenti-juglandacearum (assembly GCA_003671545.1). Taxonomy (NCBI): domain Eukaryota; kingdom Fungi; phylum Ascomycota; class Sordariomycetes; order Diaporthales; family Gnomoniaceae; genus Ophiognomonia; species Ophiognomonia clavigignenti-juglandacearum. The sequence goes on along the minus strand of PYFS01001589.1, from coordinate 61,135 downwards.
GGCGGCGGTAGAGGAGGCGGCTGCTATTCCGTCGATGGAGGACAACGGGATGTCTGCGACGCCGGCTGATACGCCCACGACGCGGGGAGAGAGGTTGGGCGGCGAGGAAGCTGGGACAGTAGAGACATCCGAGAAGGTTCAGGTTGCGGTGCCTGCTGTTCCACAGACACCCGTGCAGAAAAAAATGAAGGAGCGAAGTTTCCAGGCGAAGCTTGAGTGGAGACTGGACGAGGAGGACGAGGCCACGGCCGAGGATGCCGTCAGCAAGGAGGCGCGCGAGGGCCCGCCTGGCGTGTTGAAGTGTCGCTGTGATCAGCGCATGCGTATAGGATTACTGTACGAGGGCCGCTACAAGTCTCTGCTCTTCAGCCTGGGCACAGATATCGACTTGAAGAAGCTGGATGCGCCGTTCAGGACTGTGGGGTTGGCGGTGCAGTTCTCATCTTGAGGTTAGCTACAATAAGAAGTCCAATCGATGGTGTCTTTCGTTGTGTCACACAGACACATGCATTGCGTGGGCGCTAGGCCTCGGGTCTTCAGCATCGGCAACATGGAGAAGCACAGCGTAGTTGGTAGCGCAATCGCGGCTCTTTGTTTGTATTTGGCATGCTGAATGTCTTTTCTCCAGCAGAGATAGCGATCCGTGACCGACGCCATGCAAACCATGTGGAAATGCCACCACCAATGAATCGGCATGAACCCTTTGGACGGGAGTGTTCGAGTTGTAAATTTTCACCAGAACGGGAGAGCAGCGGATCATATCGACGTGGTATCATTGTCCCAAATCCGAGAAGAAAGCATGCTCAAAGACCCGAGGGTCTGAGTGATCCATTTTGAACGCCTATGACCGACCCGTAATATCCCTGCCCCTTGCCATTGTGTTGATGGTGAATTTACTCGTCGTCCTCATCCTCCTCCTCCTCGGCCTCAGCGGTCTGGGCAGCAATGCCTATAAGCAAGAATGTTAGCAACGTGGCAGGTCTGTTTGTATTCGGCATTGAAGTTTGAACGTACGGTCCAGATCACGCTGGCCGGCCTGGGTGATACGGCGGCCACCCTTCTCCTCGTCGATCTCCAAGATGCCGATCTTGGCCAGGGACTGCATGACCTTGCGGTCAACGGAGCCGGAGGCGTCGACGTGGTGGGAGGGGCGCGAGCCGCGGTTCTTGGCGGTACCGTGGACCTTGCGAAGACGGCCGACACCGACGGTCTTGCGGCAGTAGACATGGCGGGCGATGGAGGCGGCGCGGACGTAGAACCAGTCAGGGTCCTGAGGAGGCATCTCCTTGGCAGGACCGGTCTTGACGGTGTCGACCCAACCTGGTGGATGATTCACATTAGCTTTGGGGCGTCGTGGGCAAGAGGGAGTGGGCATGTGATCGGGTGGGAAGGGAAGTGCTGGCGAGCAGAGAAAGAGTATGTATGTACTTACCGGGAATGGGGAGCTTTCCCTGACGCTTCAAGAACGCAGCGTAGGCGTTGATGAACTTGTGCGCCTGTATCCAGGAAACCCCATCGAATTAGCAATTATTCCGTCTTCGGAAGTCTTTCGACTCCCTCACGCCTGCTCTAAACGATGTGTATTGTGTGTCTTGTGCCGCGCCACGACCCATATCGATTCCCACAGCCAAATGCCGACGCTGACGTTGATGCCCCTCAACTTTGATGCGCAGTTTCGATCAAAAAAAGTTTGCTTCGTTCGAGTCGTCAAGGGCGAATGGGGTGCAATCGAGCGTCGGGCATGGCGGCTGTGGTGGGAGAATTGGGGTTTGTCGTGCTTTCGCGGCGTCGACAGTCGGTTCAAGACGGTGGAAAAGCTGTGGTACCTACATCAACATCACGAACGGAGATACCGCCACCCATTTTGAATGTTTGAGATGGTTTTCCTGGGAAAATTGAGGGAGGAAGCGGTTGGTGGTTGATGCTGTCGGAGTGCTGACAAGTTGAGTGTTCTTGAAAAAGAAGGCCTGGATGATTTGGAGGTCAAATTTTCGGGATGGCATGGGGCTTGGCCGGTCGCTGTGGGCTGACAGGGATGCCAGATTACGCTAGTCCCTTAGCAGGGGGATGCACGTGATGTGATAGCGACCCAAGTTACTGCAGGTCATTTCACTTTCGGGAACGAAACATGTCCAACCAGCCTCGTCTTGACTCCGAAGCTGGGGACAGCCATCTGGGTTAACCCGGGGGATGTTCTCTGTTAGGTCTGATTATTTATTATGTTCTTTCCTCCCTGATTATCAGCTGCCTGACTGTCTGTTTCTAGGTACTGTGTACGGAGTAGACACAGCAATGAAAGCACACCCCTGGGATCTGCGCATGCTTTCATTCTCGATATGCTGAGGTGGGCCTCTCCAGCTAGGTAGCTGCCGCTCCATCATGAATCTCTAACCTGGTCACTCTTGAAGGGTGTTCAGACACAATAGCACTAGGCCCCAAGCAGCTCACGGAAATGTGCATACAACAGGTAGACCGGAGTATTGTCTCCTTTGGGTCGCTGATGTGCTGTGGTTGTGCACTCTCACGATGCGAGTGGCAAGGCTTCACCGGATAGCTGCAATCAAGACCCCTGGTTGATAGACGATCTCTGTGCATAAATGCTACCCCATCTTCAATGCCCTAGCTGTCGGGTATAACTGGCACAATATCACTCCTCACTTTCTTTCTTGCCCTGTATTCACACACTATGGACATGCTGCCGCAGCTCCGCTGTACTTACAGCTCCTGAACTCCAAGGCGGTTTTGACAGAACATCCCCAAAGCCTCATCACCAGGAGCTTGAATACCATGGAAGTCAGTAGGGAGACACAACAAGTGGCCAAGTTGCCCCTCCCCACATCGACAAAGGCAATGCAGGCACTCGCCTGTGCATGATACTACCACAGTACACGGACAAACTCAGGCTCGGGAACCCCTGTCTTGATCCTACCTCGGGGACATCAGACACCTCACAGTGGGTACAGAGCAAATCTGAACGACAAGTCTAAGGCACCTGAACACACTTGTTTTTCCAGCAGTTTATGTGTGGCAGAGAGTGCTAGTTGCTGGTTCATTTCACACTCTGCCATCGCTGTGTCTGGGTAGCATCCTACCACCAATACATCACTGCGCTGCCACGCCTTTCATTCTAGGGACCTCCCCCTTGGCCTTTCTCAGCATCATGCCTTTGAGCAAGTCAACTCTTCCAGTCCTGATATATATGTCTGCCATGTGCTTGGCAAAGATACAGCGTGGCTAACAATTTACAACCAGATTCAAGACCCACCCTAATTGGTGCTGCTGTTGCTGGCATAGCTGGCACGGCCTATTTGGATGCAAAGCTGGGCCTGGGTGCTGATCTCACTGTCCTTGCCACACAGTTGACTGCTTTTGCTGGTATCCAGAAATATGGTACAGAAAGCCTTTTCCCTCCTGTAGGCCCGTGTGTCGCAATGAAGGCTGACCCACAGCAACAACAGTGCGAAAGAACCGGCTGTCCATGTACTATCACTTCGAGGAAGTGGTTCAGCGCAAAGGAGATGCTGAGGCAATCTGGAGCTCTAGCGGATCTCTGTCCTGGAACCAGTTGTACGCACGAGTCAACCAGTATGCCCAGTGGTTCATCTCCCAGGATGTCAAGCCTGGTGACACTGTTGCCTTGTACATGATCAACTCATCAGATTTGATGTGTGCTTGGTATGGCCTCATGGCCATTGGTGCTACTCCAGCTGGACTCAACACAAATCTGGCCTCCAAGGCACTAATTCACTGTGTGGAACTGGCACAGGTCAAGCTGCTCCTGGCAGATGGTGATCTTGACACTTTATCACGCATGGAGGGTGTGCAAGCTGATCTGGAGGCTTCTGGCCACAAGATTGTCAAGCTGGCTGACATCAGACCACATATCCTCAGTCTGGCTCCTGACCGGCCATCAGATGAGCTGCGCAAGGATGTCACCTTGACATCCCCATTGCTTTTCGCCTATACATCAGGCACTACCGGCCTTCCTAAGGCTGTGACTTTCCCTGTGATGATTGGAGTCTTGACTGTGGAAGTGGTATGTCTTCTTATCCTACTGAATTCAACACTTACATACTAAACGATGTACTAGAGAGCAAAGGGGTTCATGGGCCTCAGGGGCGATCACCACAGGCAGTACAACTGCATGCCATACTATCATGGCACTGGCGGCCTACAAGCCTGTCAAGCCCTGGCTGTAAGCTTCCTTTCTCATGCCTTGCTGGCCCAGCACTTTCCCTGCGGTCTGCTTCCCATACTGCTCTTCTAAAAGACCTGCTTAGCTAATTCCCAAAATACCCAGGTCGGTGATACTCTCTGCATCGGCACCAAATTCCAAGCCCGGTCCTTCTGGTCCGACATCCGCGCCTCCCGCGCGACCCACTTCATCTACGTCGGCGAGATCCTGCGCTACCTCCTCGCGCAGCCGCCCTCCCCGCTCGACAAAGTCCACAACATCATCTACATCTATGGCAATGGCCTCCGCGCGGACATCTGGACCGCCTTCCGCGACCGCTTCGGCATCGACACGATCCACGAGTTCTACAACTCCTCCGAGCTGATGCTCGGCCTCAGCAACGCTTCGCGGGGCGACTTCACCGCCAAGGCGCTCGGCCGCCACGGCGCGATCTTGCAGTTTGTGAACAGGAACTTCATCCTCGCCGCCGTCGTGGACCCGGACACGGGCGAGCTTGTCCGCGATGCTGCGACGGGCTTTGTGCGGCGCGCGCCGCTTGCAGAGGGCGGTGAGATCCTTACGAAGATCGATCCGGCGTCGAACTTGCCGGGGCGCAACTTTCGGGGGTATGTGCGCAACGAGGAGGCTACGGCTAAGAAAATCGCGCGCGACGTGCTGCGGAAGGGCGACGCGTATTACCGCACGGGCGATGCGCTACGGCGGGATGAGGAGGGGAGGTGGTACTTCTTGGACAGGCTGGGCGATACGTTCCGTTGGAAAGGAGAGAACGTGTCGACGACGGAGGTGGCTGATGTGTTGGGCGAGTTTCCGGGTGTGGTGGAGGCGAATGTGTACGGTGTCCAGCTGCCTGGTCATGATGGGCGGGTGGGTGCCGTGGCGCTGTTGTTGGAGGAGACGGTGGGGCAGGATGGGCTTGATTTTGGAGGGTTCCTCAGGTGTGTTGATACTGGCTCTTCATCCCTTATTGGCTATCTGTGGACGGTGTGAGAACAGTCGAAAAGACTTACTAACCTCATCCTGCACTGCAGACACTGCCGCGCCCGGCTCCCCAAGTACGCCGTTCCCGTATTCCTCCGTCTCGCGCGCACGGCGTACAGTACAGGCAACCACAAACAGAACAAGGTGCCCCTCAAGACCCAGGGTGTGGACCCGGATAAGGTCTCGAATGGCGACGCGGTATACTGGATCGAGCGCAGCGGCAAGGGCGAGACGTATGTGCCGTTTGTCAGAGACGACTGGGAAAGACTCGTGGCCGGGAAGGCAAAGCTTTGAGCAAGCTTTGGTGGGCGCAGCCGGATGTGCTTGTAGTAATGACTGAGTGAACTTGGAGGCCTGCGGGACGAGGGTCGGAGCGTGAAGAGAGGAAGACGAAGATGGAGACGAACCGTAATTGAATCTCCATCTGCCAAGTTTATGTATGGCGTTTTAGTGCTGGCGGGGCAGGCATGCATACAAATGCGGTAAGGTTCCATAGCATACAGGTCCCGTGAGTATGCGTGGGCGACATCACACACAAACTTTAGAAAAGGTACAACGCCAGTACAGTGTTCAGCCGTCGTCCCGCGCCAAGCACCCAGTCATATCCTTCATCTGCGCTGCGGCACACGACGCCATCGATTAACAGAGCTGTCGTCCGGTTGCTCGACCCCTTCCCTCTCCGCAGCTTCACCTACGAATACTCCGGCCATCATCTCTCCGAGCCGGCAGGGGCGGAACAAAGACTTCAGGAGGGAGTGGGGGGGCACAATCGGCCGAAGAGGGTAGGGCTTGCGGCAGAGTTCTGGACTCCCTACGGCGAGCGAGCCTGTCCCTGCCACTTAAGTCGGGTAACCTGTAGAGTTGGCATACCCGCATTCGTTGATGTTGCGAAGTGGGTGGCCCCGGACCGTCTAGGTCCACGCACAAATTTCTTGGAGACCAGAAACGGGTAATGAGGGTAGCTTGTGCGGAAATTGGATACTCGTATTTCATTGGAATTTGGTTCGCTTCTGGAACAACACCCTGTACAAAACCGTGATAGGTAGGCTGAGTACTCGGTAGCTGGTCTGTCGTGCAGGGCATCTGTGGACGGGGACCCACTCTGGACGAGGGTTGTCGACGGGGCACAGCATGTGAATGAGCACTGTGACCAACTATGATGCGATTGGCGTGGGGTGAGATTCTACAGGCTTCAGATGGGCTGATGTCTAATGTGCAAGATATGGAGGCGGTGTGCAAATTGCGCATCCAAGCGGCCAAGTCGATCGTCATGTTGCTCAAGTGAGGGTTATTCTTTGATTATTTGGAAAGCTAGCAGATGGCCTAGGCCGTATAGCTGGTGTAACCATCATGCAACCAACATGCCAGGGACTGTGGGTGAGGTGACACTGCTCATCAAGCGATGGATGAAAGTCATGGTGTGGGCGGGGATATAAGGAAGCGGGAAGGGTCTCAAAACCTTAAAACTTTATTTTGGGTTGAGCCACATGGCATTGCAAGGATCATGTCTTGGCTGGCGATGACGTACGGAACAAGAGAGCTGACATGACTCGCTGTAGATCTCGTTTCCTTTTTCTGGGTGTGCGTAGACATGATGGAAGGGTGGTTTCCTATCTTGGGAGACGGCCAGTCGAGAATACAGAGTCTGCGAGTCGGTGATTCGTAGAGATGATCATAGAGAAAGCAAGAGTTTGACACGGTACTGCCTAGGTAATTCTTTCAAACATGACGGATGCTTGCCTGCGTACTACGGAAAGGCCGGAAGGGATACTTTGAGTATCCGTATATAACAAACGCATACAGGAGGAATCCACTAAACATACCATAGTAGAGCAGTATAGGTCCGGTTTGATCATACCTAGGTACCTAGGTACTGTTGTGCCAGCAAGACGCAGACTATTGTAGCGGAATCATTGGTAACTTTACTTGCCACTGCTCCGCAAATATCACTGTATGAAGTTTTGAAGGCCTGTATGTAGGATCGAATTCTGCGACAATGTAAAATTACTGCAATGTGAATCATCAAATATATATGTTGGTCGTCATCAGCGATGAAGCTGGGACTTGCAAAGTTGTGGGTGTGGAACGGAGTGGGGCCGGGAACTTGAGGCAGGGGCAGGATCATCCCACATTGGTCGTCCCACCTTCGATTCTGCCTCCGATGTCATCCCCGACACCTCCGGGCGAGGGACTACCTAGGTAGGCCTGGACAATCCAATCCAACGCGCCTTCCTTTATTTGTTGGTGTTTCCATGGAACGACCAGACCAACAGCCACCTGCACCTGCATCTGCACTTGCACCATACAGAAGTTACCGGCCTCGGCGTGTCGCCCCACGCGCCCTACGCCCTCGCTTTTGCCCTCGCTTTTGCTCTCGCCCTCATGCACGCCCCTCCATCATGCAGGCTCGCCGATACAAAGTATACCCGTGGATTGATCTCCCGGGTCAGCCGGTCTGTTGTGTCCCCTTGCTTGCCTTGCTGGTCTGAGGTTGAACAGCGGTTAATTTCGGGATACTGCTTATACATACCAATTACCTACTTAGTAATGTTTGTCTCAAGCCCTGGGGGTTGAGGTAGGCAGCTTGAGAGGAAGGAAGCAACCACCGAACCATGGAGTAGGCCAGCAAAGGCGTCCCTCTCTTTATGTCTCTCCCCGTTACAGGATCCTTACTGCTACCTAGGTATCCTCAATCTCATCTCCAGGCAGGTGCAAGTGACACAGCCTACCTAAGTTGATACCTACGGAAGTCTCTCATACTATAATCTCTTTGTCTGGGGGTGTACCTACTCCTATCTTCTACTCCGCTCCGTCTCCCTCTGCATATACACCCTTGCCGCGTGCACAAGCACGGTGCACCTACCTGGGCCAGTGTCTACTGATCTCGTCACCAGCAAAGCAAGGAATCGAGGAAACTGGGAACTGGGCAATCCACAGGCATTAAACGCGGATCACAGCAAAAGTCTCTGCATACTACGCCCTGCTAGGCTGCCAGGTTTCCTGCCTCTCTCCGATTCAGCACCTCACCGGCCCACCACTCCACACGAAACCTGCCACTTCGCTTTTCCCACACCTCCCGTTGAGTCACAGGCACGAGCAACTCTTCCTCTTCCTCGCCTAAGCGCTGCAGTGGTACTTGTCACTCGGCTCAGAAACCCAGCAAACCACCACCTCAATCTTGCCCAGCAAACGTCTCGTTCCTTCGTGTCGTCGAAGCGACTCCGTCACACCATCACGAGTGTTCATCTTTGACTTGGCTCACCTCAAAAGACCTTGCTCTGAAACTCGAGTCTGGTATTCTTCTTTGTTCTTTTAACACCTGCCACAAGACCACAGCAATATCTCCCCCGCGAAACTGCTCTCTCTTCGCATCTGGCCTTGAAACGCCTTGCGACGTCATCAAATCAAACCATCACACCACCCGAGTCAAGGATTCATCACTATTATACGCCTCACTCGGTGCAGATACGGACCTACACGTCTAAAATCCATACCCACTGCTCTCTGTAAAACTTCCCATCGTTCATCCGAGCCTCATTTCCCAAGAAGAAAATGGCTGTCGCGGTCGCCAATCCTACTGTGCCTACGGCCACTCCTGTTCAAGCCGTTCACTCAAGCCAGACATCCACGTCCGAGTCTGTCACGCCCACAACCACGGAAAGCCCAAGTCTGACAGACAGCACACGCACCAGTGACACTCTGTCAGAGGAACGCCCTGGTGCCGCTGCTGGACCTCCGGCTTTGAAACCGACCAGCGATCAGACTCATACTCGCCCACAAGCCCTTTCCCGTCCCTTCCACCGGAATAGCAAGCTGGCAAAGGGATGCAGGGAGCAAAAGGCTGTCCAAGATGATCCCGACCGTTCTGTCACGACCAGCCGCATCAAGACTTTCACAAAAGCTTTTGCCTACTTGCGAAATCTGTCGCCCAAGCAGGTTGATGACTTTATGGCATCGTACGTCATCTACAACTTGGACTGGGCCGATGAACCCAAGATGATCGAGACCTTGGGGCCAGACTACCAGAAGAAGGTCGGCGACTGTTTGACCTCGTACTACGGTGTGCTGAACCATCTTTGCGCCCTCGGCGACGTCGAGAAGATGTACATCCCCCCAGCCATGAACATGAAGGTCTCGGTCCGTGACAATCAGCTGCTATACGAGGAGTCCATAGCTCGTCACCTCGGGCTGAAGCCTGGCGACAAGGTCCTCGATCTGGGATGCGGAAGGGGCCGTGTGGCCGCACACATGGCCAAGTTCTCCGGTGCTCGTGTGACGGGACTGAACATCGAGCCAGACTCGATAGCTCAGGCGCGGGCGTTCAACACGGAAATGGGACTGGACAACGACTTCATCGTGAAAGACTTCAATGACTTACCTCTGCCATTCGAGGATGAAAGTTTTGACGCCTTCTACAACATCCAGGCATTCAGCCTTGCAAAGGATCACAAGGCCCTTTTCAAGGAGGTCTTTCGTGTTCTCAAGCCAGGCGCGCGTTTCTCTTCGCTCGACTATGTCAAATTCCCAGCGTATGACGAGACGAACCCAGAGCATGCTGAACTCATGAGGCGTACCAAGCCCCTGCTTGGCGCTGTGGGTACTCCGACGCCTGCATCGTTCGAGGAGGCTCTCCGCGAGGCTGGCTTCCGTGTGACCTTGTCAGACAATGCGAGTACGGCGACAGATGGTCTTCAAGCACCACTCATTGAGAAGGTTGACATCTATTTTCGATCCATGCGGCGCATCATTATCGGCTTGGTCGCGATCAAGGCTTTACCACCGCACTTCAGGACACTCATCAACAGGTTATGTCTGGACGGACAGGCTTTCGTCAAAATGGACAACATGAGGCTCATTACCACAAGTTACCGAATTATTGCGGAGAAACCGGCCTCCATGGAAGAGAAGCTGTTGGCGGAAAGCATTCCTGCTACAAGGTCGTGAAGACGGCACAAGGACTTGCGGCTGACTTGCGCATTGGGAGTTTCACAAGCGTGCTGCATCTTTAATGTTTACTTTTTAGACCTGTGGTTTCGCTCAAATGCGAGCGGTTAGATTCTGGGAAGAGGGCTGGTAGAGCGCTGGACCAAGGACGGCGATGCGGTCTCGGTGTGCTGCTCTTCGGTGGTTTAGCCAAGGCCAGAACAGGTATTCTGAGCATAATTTGGAGTCTGCACCAGGCACTGCGGAGACAGTCCTGGCGATTTGAATTTTAATTTGGTACCTTTGTAGCTGTTAGCTTTGTAGCCTTGACAATAACAGTAGCAAGGAATTTTCAAGAGTCCCTGGTCCCTTATGAGAATCGTCCTGTGCACCTCTGGTCAGTACACAGTCGCACGAAGTCCTTGAATATTCGATGTATGCCAGATTTTCCGAACCTTCCGATCATGAGCACACGCCACAGTCTTGTGTGCTACCTACATAGCAGATGCCTAGGTAGTGGTACGATCCCACTCGCACAACAGTCCGATGTACTGTTGCTTTTTGCCCCGGATCGCGCAGACATTCTCAGAAAATCAAGCCCAATTCTTCGATCATTTCCACCTCAAATGGCCATAAATTGTGTATTGTCGTGGATATACGACCTACCTAGGTACTAATAACAATCTTTGGGGACAGGGGTAGAGGAAGGAGGTTAGGTCGCCAAGCAACCAAGATAGTGGCTCCTAGCGCATCAGCTAGGGGGGATCGGCCCGTTCCGTATGCTGCTTATAGAACAGTATATTCGGGGTTAGACTGTGAAATAACCACTTTGGAGGCCCGGAGTGTTATATCCAGTGAGAGATCTGAGAGTAGTCAAAGCTGGGGGATATCTGTCTGATGTAGATTCGTGTGTAACCCAGTACAGCAGCCGGCCTCACCCGTCTTGACATTGCCCTGGCTGACTTCACTTGTGAGGAAACATTTCCCAGAATCCGATCTCCATCTACGTGCACACCGGGATCAGCATTTCGTGGTCCAAATGAGCGTGAATACACCTACCTTGGTTGCGTGTATGAAGATCTTGACAAGCTCTTCGATCCGTGACGGAGACTGCAGAACCGCATTTCGCTCGAGCATAGCTAGTCCGATCACGAATTAGCGAGGGGTTTGTCCCAGTCAGCAAGGCAGTACTGCATTGCAATGTTGACTTGCCGGAACCAGTTTGCACAGCCTGCACATAGTCATCCGCCACGTAGTTCTCAATCCAGTCCCAGTAGTGGTTGCCTTCCTTCTTGGTCTTTGCGTCCCCGTGGAGCATTTTGGCGACGGCGCCGTAGCCGAGGAGGCACGGCGCGAGGGCCATTTGCAGTGCGAGATAGTCTTCAGACTGGCCGATGTCTAGTACGTATCTACAAGGCCGGAGAGTAAGCCAGTATTCTGGAAGAGCGCCTGCATGTCTGGGGAAAGAAAGGTATTACCTTGTGTATGCCGTGCATGCCATTCTCTCCTCGGTCTTCTCCATGTCTGCTCGCGACACGCCGAAGCCTTCGCAGTACGTCAGGTGTAGGCTGGTTTCTCTGTCGATGTGGAGTACTATGCCAGCAGCCTGAAGCAGGTGTCAGTGTTCCGGCCAGTACACACAAGACTCTTGATAAACGAACCGCTGCTATGTCTGCCATGTTCTTGGATTTATAAGCCGCCAGGGCATTCGCTCGCGCAAAATGGATCTGGACACAGCATTAGCATTCGTCTAGGACAGGAGCACCTCACATATCTACCAGGAGCGCACCAGGTAAAGGTAGTCTTGCACAAGATACCCCTTGAACGACTCCAACGGCAGCGTTCCATCCCCCATCGCCATGACGAAGGGGTGGTTGACGAAGCGATCCCACACAGGCGCCACATCTGGTCTTTCCAGCATCCACTCCACAAATCGATCACTGGGGACTTCTCATCAGCATAGCAAAGGCTTATAGAAGGAAACGGCTGGGAGATACCCACGGAGCAAACGGAAGCATCTGCATCGAGTGGAAATGATTCAGTGGACCATTTCCCTTTCCATACCCCGGCGCCGTCCTGATGCCCGCTTCAACGTACCGACACGCCGCCTTCACCGCGGCGGGCACATCTATTCCCTTGGCGAGGTTTGCAGCGATGGCAGCTGCACATGGCGATCAAATTAGTGCTCATCCCACTCATACCACGCGCCATCACAGGTTCCGGCTTGCCATAAAGAAACTCAAACTCACAAGCAAGCGAGCACCCAGTCCCATGCGTACTCGTACTCTCCACCCACCCCGTCTCCAACCTCACACACTCCCCGCTCTTACCCACAAGCACATCCACCACCACCGCCCTCTCCTCCACCGTCCGCGCAACACGATAGTCCCGCCCGAACGGCACATGGCCCCCCTTGACAAGCACCCACTCCGGCCCCAGCGCCAGCAACGCCCGCCCCAGCCGCTCCAAATCCTCCACACTCCTCACCTCTTCCCCCGCATCCCGCTCGCCGAGCAGCATCCTCGCCTCGGGCACATTCGGCGTCAACACCGTCGCGAGCGGCACCAGCTCCTCGCGCAAAGCGCGCACGCCCGCGCCATCATCCCCGGACGCGAGCAGTTCCGCGCCCGTGGTCGCGATCATGACGGGGTCGACGACGACCGCCTTCAGCCCTCCTCCTACCACCACCGCCCCCGCTGCTTTCGCCCTCTCCCCCGCCAGCGCGCGAGCAACAACGCGCACCGTCTCCGCGCCCGCCAGCATCCCCGTTTTGACGACGTCCACGGGCGCCATGTCCGCGAGCACGGCGTTGATCTGCGCGGCGACGAAGGCCGGCGGCGTGGGGTGAATGGCGGACACGCCGGTGGTGTTTTGCGCGGTCAGCGCGGTCGTGGCGGTCATGGCGTAGATGCCGTGTGCCGCGAGGACTTTTTGGTCGGCTTCGAGACCGCTGGGTGTGTGCGGATGAGTGAGATGTGTTGAGAATATTGGGGACATGGGAAATGGAGAGGAAAGCCCGGAGGGGAGGGGCCAGGGGGGGGAACTTACGCTCCGCCGGAGCTGTCGGAGCCGGCTATCACGAGAACCCGGCCGGAGGGCATTTTTGAAGGGATAGGTGAGTGGGCTCTGGATCGGTAGTGAGGTCAGATGCAAAGACGGTTCCAGGCCGGCGGAAGGTCTGTCGTGTGTGCTTATCGGTGTGGTGAGACCATGATGTGAATGTTTACAAAACTCGATATGCAGGTCGATGAGTGATGATCCTTGGAGCAGAGGACAAGCAATTCATCACGTAATCGCCTCCCACAATTATCGACATTTTCCCAGCATCCAACCACCAAGAGAGAGTGTTACAGATTCACGATAACTTGCCAGCATACATACCATAGAGATATGGAATCAACAAGAAGCTCACGGTTCGAGCTTCACAGCGTGAACTCATGTTCGCCCGTCTGTCTAACGCCCACACTATGTTCTCCGGACGAGCGCCAAGAGATCCGAACGAGGCCAGCACACGTAGTGCAGCCCCCCAAACTCGTCAAGATCCACGACGCGGAATTTCTGTGCCTATCCGCCATGACGAAAGGAGGCCCTTTGAGCTAGCACGCTTCCAAATGATGGGGGTATTCAAGAGCAACGCCTCGCCTTCCGCCCCTATACCCACCCCGACCCCGTATTTTATTTCCTGCCCCCAAGACCTTGCCATATGCTCCAGATGCTGAAAAGAATCGCGACCTCACTTCGATCTGTTGTACAAGAACTCCCGTTGAAATTTCCTTCGCACTTTCGTGTCTCCTCGCACTTTCAAGCCTCATAAGAGCCCATGTTGCGTGCTCCACGCCGGGCTCACACAGTGTCGCCCCTCCTTCGAAAAACGTCCAACTCAGGCGGATCACTGATACTGCGCTGTCTCTCAGTAGCCTGCTCATCGCCCGAGCTCGATGCCCTGTCACTGTCATCCTCCCCAAACCGCTCCTCATGAACCCGGCCAATCATTCGTTGGCCACGGACAGCCCCCTTAGCAGGAGTCGAGGCAGGCCGATACCTATCCTCATCACCCGAGCTGTCACTGTCTCCATCCGCGCCAAACACCACATCGCGAAGCACACTGCGCTCGAAAAGCTCCAGCATACGCCGCGCGTGAATGCGGTAGTGGTGCGTCTCCATCAGCGCCACCACCCGGCGGAACAGCTGTGGATCTGAGAAGCCGGGTGGCTTCTTCGTTTCTTTCAGCATCTGCAACTCGATACTCGTCTTCGCGAAGCGGAGTGTGTTGCTGAGGTCGATGAAGAGCTCCAGGATCCGCTGGTTCGTCGGGTCGGGATCGAGCTCGGTCGGGGCCTCGTCCTCGTCGGAAACCTTGAGCAGGTGGTCGTACTGCGAGGACGGAAGGCCCATGGTCTCGATCATGGAGTCGGATCGAGGCCGAGACGGCATCGACGGTGCCTCGATGGTCTCGGTCTTCTGCGCGCTTGGTAGAACAATCTTGCCGGCTATTACATGGTTCCAGGGCTTGAGGGAGAGGAACTTGAGCAGATTGTTTGGCACGCAGAAGCCTGTAGAGGCCCCGAGAGGGTTAGTAGCCGCATCCCATCCATGCTCAGACAGTATCTCGAGACCGTGGACAGATCTGGAAATCAGGCCGATAACGAAGAATGCGGTGCCCCGCATACTCATGACTGGGTGCTCCTCGGCGATCTTGACGATTTGCTCGACCACGTCGCTGTCTTCGAGGAAAGGCGCGCCACGTTCCATGGAGCCTACGTTGCCGACCGCCCACATGCAACCCTTGACCTTGATCATCACGTCGGGATCGTCAGCTTGCATGCCATACTCCTGGATTGTGCTGACGAATTCCAGGAAATGACCCTTTTGATCCAGCAGTTTGCAACCTTCCTCAGTCCTAGTAAGCTCGCGGTAGAAATGCGGCGGGATGTGAGGGTCAGCTTCGGCATCCGGTTCATCGTTCAGCAGACTCAGACGGTTTGTGGGTTCGTCTTGACCGTCGGAGAAGGCGCGTGCAAGACTAGCCTCAACGGTGTTGACATAAGAGTCGTTTCGGCCGAGAAACCAGTCGTCCATCTCGTTTCGGATGTAGTCCAAGCCATCAAGGTAGTCGTAGCCTATGGACGTAGAGAGAAAGCGCAGCAGCAGAGGCGCCCCTATTTCGCCCAGATGATCGAGAGCTGGCTGGCATCCCACAATGAACTCCAGGTAGCTCTTCGTATTGCATGCCTTCTCGAGAATCTTGATCGCAGTGGCGCTTACTTCCACGTCTGGATCGTATAGTTGCTCAACGAGCAACTGAATCGCCCACCTCGAGTTGCTGACCGCGCTTCCCTTTGGACTGTTGAGAAATGTGCGCAGCACGTTGGTAGCGTAGATGCGAATCTCTTTCGTACCGCCAATCAGGGCTTTCTGGAGTAACACTCTGGGGTGTCCGAGGCTGCCGTAGTCGAAACTGGATAGCAACAGCTTGACTAAGTCAGGCCGTTGGTGATGCTCAAGGATGTGGTACATCATATTGAACATCCTCCAGCGTTGGAGCATATCCAAGCCGCGTTTCTCAGCACTCAAGACACCCAGCATGGCAAAATAGCCACCGCTGATGGTATCTGCGATTCTGTCCCGCGAGAATAAGGGTGTACCAGCTGTGATCCCACTCGTCTGTGAAGATTGTCAGTCGTCGGCCATTCCCATTTGATTGCTCAGCTACTTACTGGGTCACATTGTGCAAGGCATTCTGCTATCTGTCGCAGAACCTTATTATTGCCGAGGAAATCGATGCCTTGCGGTGACTGGAGCAGACTGTGCATGAGTGCACAACCGACCTTGATAAATTTCTGAGAATTGCGCGTGCTCTTAACGGCGGAAAATCGATACTTGAACGGCCGGTAGAACCCCATGAGTCTCTTCATAAATTTTGATGCCTTGATGGCATCTTCCACTCTCTTGCCGATGGTCAACGGCCCTTCGATGAGCTTCAGGATAATCTCCCAGTTCCATTTCATGTAGTTACTACTACTCAAAACGGCAGATTCTACCAGGAGTTGCCTGAATGTCCCCTCGTCGATGTGCTGTGCGGAAGTGGCAGCTCTAGGCTGGTCGTCTTCCAGACCCAAAGTGCTAATCTGGGTTGCTGGCATACCAACGGTGCCGAGTGCAGATGGAGCAGATCGGAAGAGCGTGCGGCTGACGCTGCTGATCTGATAAACCAGACTAGTGGCCACAAAGTGATCTTTGCCCTCGAACTGCACGGCTGCGGAAAACAGCTCTGGCAGGAACTGGAGTTCGCTGCTCCAGGAAACAGGTAGTAGACGACTGGCTAGACGCAACACCTCGCCCAACAAGAGAGTCGACTTGCGCTTCATGGTCTCGTCTTCGGCACTCCGCGCCAAGGTGAGGAGCGTGGGGACGAGATCCGCTCGTATAAGGATTGCCAGCAGCAATGCAGTGTACTGGTCCACGAAATTTTGCTCTCCAGTCTCATCCTCAACTGCCTGCGCGCCTTTCGTCTCGGTCATAGATTTCAGCGTGGTCACTCGGCCGTACGTCGTGAGCCTTCTGCCCGCCAGAAACGGTGACGCCCATGCCGGCGACTTGATGCGCAGCAAAGAGTACAACAAGACGATGACGATGTCTCTTGCTTGCGCGTTCGGTAGCATGAGGCTCGACACAAGCGACTTGATGGCGCGGAAGTTGTACATAGACAGGTACATCAGACCAGGCCATGTCCGAAGCGCGGTGGATATTGCCTTGGAGTTGTGCTTGAGGATGTTTTCGTTTGTCATGAAAACATCGGTAAAAACGTTAAAGATGACCTCCAGGTCATAGCCAGGGCGTATGTATTTACGTTTGGCCGGAGTGTCGAGCAAGAACAAGAATGCAGAGATCAGACTCTCTGGAGCCTTGTACGTGCCCTCCGTCAGCGCATCACATATGACACCCAGACCACCAGAAGCAAGTAGCAACTGAGGATCTCGAACCATTATTTCGGCAAGCGTCTCCAGGCAAATTGGACGAAGTCTGTCGTCGAGGGGCTCGGCAATTGAGACGATGGTCCTCACAACAGCTCGCGAGAGCTCATGTACTCCATCTTTTATGTCCAGGAATGCACGAACAAACTTCAACGCCTGCTCCCTTTCCAAATCGGCTTTCCGATCTTTGATCAAGGATCTATCCCGAGTTAGTAATCTACAGTCGAACCGGAACGCCAAATTCCACTCACGATATCACGAGATAGTCTGTATTTAGGCTTCGTATCCTCTTGAGAGAAGCCCGATCAGACATGGTGTATCGCGTCATGCGATAACCTGCAGCCACCACCTCTCTGCTCTCGCTGAGCAGCATGACCTGCATCCTCAGTCCAAAGATGGACCACACCAAATCGTACTTCAAAATCGGGTGGCTTTTGAACAGATCAACCAGGGAATTCGCCTTGGCGACGTAGTACTCCGGTGTCAAGCCTTCCACTTCGAGCGATGTCAAGAGCTCTCCGAGTCGATATGTTGGATCAAAAGCCTCCTCCATGTCCGAACCAGCACCACTTCTCGACAAACTCTGAGGGCTTCGCATGCTTCGCAGTGGCAGCGCGTCCAAGGATGGCCGTGTCGGTGTGATTGGGGCGGCTGACCTGGCCTGTTGGATTTCCTCTATCTGTTTCTTGATGTTCTTGATCCGGAAGTGTGACGCGTGAAGCTCGGCCTCGACCTTTGCTTTCTGCTCCTTGACTTGTTTCAACTTCTTAGTGTTCAAAGCCTCGAGCATGTTCTCGCTCCCTTCCTTGATCTTGTTTTCTCGAACCAGATCGTCACGTAGTGCTGCGAGCATCCTCTCCGTGTCGGATGCGTCCCTGAGTTCGTCCAACGGGCCGAGTGTGTTGTAGATGTCCAGCCTGGACCCTGCGCGGGAGGGACCGAGTTGACTCCTCATGTCAGAACTGAAGCTGCCAGGACCAGTTATTGCGGAGGGATTCAGACTGGCACCCCTTGGGGTGAAGCTGACGCCAGAAGACGATAGGGTTCGGATCGAAGGAGCGCCATTGGCAGTTGTGGGGGGTCGCAGACTGCTGCCATCGTTGTGGTCGAGACTTCCGAGTCTGGGCCGACCTATAGGAGGAAATGCTGAGACCGAAGGGGGCTGGCCGGCAAGAGCCTTCTCCTTCTCCCTCTGAGCAAGACTCGGCGTGGGAGTCGCCGAGGAGCTCAAGGGCCCATCCATTGGTCCTCTTGAAGGGACGATCGCAGTCGCCCCTGCATTCAATTTTCTTTATCCCATAAATACTCGGACTCGATGCGTTCGTTCGTAAGTGATCGGTCGCGAGGCTTCAACGGAGGGGGCAGATAGAGAGGAAGCAGTGACCTGGCGTGATCAGCTCGATGTGGGTGGCAATGGCTTCGTAGGCTCTAGTATAGAATCGAATGCAAAAAGAGATTAAATTGAACCTTCGGGAGCCCTCAAGACAGGCGCAAGACTGGACGAAAGTGGCTGTAGACAGGAATGTTCGTGATGGCTGTTCTAGTCGATTGGCCTGACCGCGTTGTAGTCCAACTTACCGCTAGCACTGCACCTATGCGCTGGGCTCACTGTGTAAACAATAGTGGGGTGACCCTGGTAAGAACCCGCGCTAGGGATCCCTGTCGAGCTGACGACCCCAGTAGCTCACATTTCCCAAGCCTTGTCGAGTACTTAGTTCAACTACCTACATACCTAGGTAGGTAAGTACTAGTAGTTAGGTATCATGGCCTTTACCTACCCATCTACAAAAAACAATAGCAATCCATTCAAGTTCTATGTAGATGTCAAGGTTTTGCTGTCCTTTGTGAAGCACAGGAAGAGTATATGCATTAATTGCAGTAGAGAATGACAGCTTAGGTGTTTGGTAAAGCATGATGATGATCCTCAGAACAGACCTCTTGACAGAATGATTCATTACTCATATATAAACCCATGTGCAATTGTATTCTATACGATGTGTCTAATCTCAGGGCCACACAACTAAGCCTACCTATGTCATTGGGGTATCTTGTTCATGTCCAGTCTAGTAAAAGTAGTAAGTCACACGAAAATGAACAATTCGTGCCTGTTCCCGTGAAGTATCTGGCTATCAACTTGACCTCATCCATAAAGCCAGACTATCTTCCCCCGAAGCACCTCCATTCGTTCCCGCTCCGCTAATCTGTGTTGTGTAACTTCATCTCATCCAAAGAAGGGAGCCAGCGTCACGCGCTGCAATGAGGACCCATGCGTCCTGCACGCATACATACGAGACATGCTGTAGGCTGCTACCCGCGCGCAAAGCCTTACCCGGAAGCAAGTGAAGACGCCATCTTTTTGCTGAAGCGGGGATCACAAGTAATGAAAACTGAAAACTGATGAATTTCTTTCAGTTGGGGCAAGTTATAGACATCTCTGCCTGACACATGTGCTGAAAGACCCTTTTCCAAGCCCCATTTGTTCGGCCAGCTCCGGGCTGCCCAGGTGGCTCTCGGTGCAAGCCGCCCGCTGTCGAAGCCGCTAACTCGCAGGTACCGGGCGCCCACCGCAGACGAGAGCGTAAGCTCAGGTGCCGCCCTCCGGTACACAGTCACCGCATCTCGCCATATATCGAGAAGAGGGGAGAGTCGAAAAAGCAACCGATCGTGTGTGAACCCAGAGTCAGTATAAATATCTGGCACCGACCTCTCTCCTTGGCACGATTGTGAGAGACTGATTCAGTACTCACCACTCATCACTCCCATCGCCTCACTCTACCTGTCCACACCACATCACTTGAGATCCCGTGTGACTCGAGCAGCCGGCTATTCGTCCTTATCAAAAGCCTCACTTATTTAGGAGCCTTTCACCATACTACAAGTCGACTTGATCCGTCCATCCTCCATACTCTTCCACACTCCATACCTGCTCCTCCTCACATCACCTCACACGTTATCATCACAGATACCAAAATGGCCAAACTCGCATCAGCCCGCTACGGCAAGGACAATGTCCGCGTCTGCAAAGTTGATCGGGACCAGTCAAGCGGCGTCCAGACCGTTACAGAAATGATAGTGACATGCCTCCTCGAGGGAGAGATCGAGACCTCGTAAGCACACACAAATAGTCCCACGCCTTGGCCCCTCGAAGGCAGTCACTGACTCCCACCAACCAGATACACCGTGGCCGATAACTCCGTCGTCGTAGCCACCGACTCCATTAAGAACACGATCTACATCAAAGCAAAGGAGCACCCCGTCAACCCGCCCGAGCTCTTCGCCGCGACCCTCGGCCAGCACTTCCTCGACACCTACGCGCACATCCACACCGCGCACGTCAAGCTCGTCGTGCAGCGCTGGACGCGCATGGTCTTCGACGGCAAGCCGCACCCGCACAGCTTCTTCCGCGACGGCCAAGAAACGCGCAACGTCGAGGCCACGGTCTCGCGCAAGGACGGCACGACCATCAAGAGCGCCATCGTCGGCCTGACGGTGCTCAAGAGCACGGGGTCGGCGTTCCACGGCTTCGTGCGCGACGAGTTCACCACGCTGCCCGAGACATGGGATCGCATTCTGAGCACGGACGTTGACTGTGGCTGGAAGTGGAAGGCGTTTGCGAGCTTGAAGGAGGTGCAAGAGGCCCAGAGCAAGTTCAATGAGGCGTGGGAGAAGGCGAGGGGGATCACGATGCGGACTTTTGCGGAGGATGAAAGCCCGAGTGTGCAGAACACTATGTATAAAATGTGTGAGCAGATTCTGGATGCGGTGCCGGATGTGACAACGGCCAACTATTCGCTGCCGAACAAGCATTACTTCGAGATTGGTAAGTTCTGTCTTTCTAAATGGTCGCTTAGTTGCTTAGCTAACAAGCCTACTCACAGATCTGAGCTGGCACAAGGGGACCAAGAACACAGGGAAGGATGCCGAGGTGTATGCTCCACAGTCTGGCCCCAACGGCCTGATTGTGTGCGAAGTCGCTCGTTCGTAAGGACAGAAAGGCTAATTCTTTTATCTGTGAGGCTCTCAGACCGGACGGTGTAGTTGGCGAGTCACGCGCCAGCTCCTTTCCTGTCACCCATACACGGAAGGTTGGAACCAACATTGTAGGCCACCTAAAGATGCGGTGCATTTTAGTACGGCACAGATGGCGTTGCATGCTCGGTACTTTTTAGCTGATACGAAATAATAAGCATAAGTCATACGCAATGATGCTTGAGGAGCGTGGTGGCATGAAGTACGATATCTTTAGACGAACAGCAGATTGTGCTGTGCCCATCTCCACTACCATACAAGGAGTCGAGAGTTGCAATAGAGCCGGAATGAATATAAAATCTCTTGCCCAGGTCCAGTTGTACAAAATTATTGACCCATGAAGCTGTCAGAGGATTTTGAAGCTGAACATAGCCAAGTGCTTAGCCTGACCACCTGATCCACAGACTTCGGCACTTGGACAGAAGGTGCTCTCTGCGACTCCTACGTGAGTGGCGTCTTTGGCACACTCTATAGAGCTCCGATAGATGTAAGGGTGCTCGAGTACCATTGTTGCAGACTTACTTGAGCTCTCTATGCCCACGCCTGCCCGTCTCGAACCATTTCTGACATCTCTCACCCTGAGACCTTCTCATAACCTCTGGCCACCCGCCACCCTTATCTGCTTCGCAACAGCCTCCCAGCCCTCCTCACCAACCTTCTTCCCCCCAAACCGAACCAAATTCGCCTCAAACGGATGCGCATCGCCCTCAAACGCCTTCAACCTCGCCAACCTCTTCTTCCTTAACCGGTTCTTCGGCAACATGCCATTAACCGCCTTCTTGAGCACCTCAGATCCACCAAACTTGTCCATCAGCACGTCCATCGTGACCTGCTTCAGCGAGCCCGGCCTTGTGTTGTGTCGGTAGTAGTTTTTGCGCCACTTCTTCATCCCCGTCGTGTACAGCGCCGCGCAGTTCGTCACGACAACATAGTCGCCACAGTCCGTCGATTGGTCCCAGATCGGCTTGTTCTTCCCCATGAGGATCATGGCGATGCGCGAGGCGAGGCGGCCGAGGGGCGGCGGGGTGACGGCTTCGGGTGGGGATTTCACTGTGGAGAGGGTCGCATGGGGTTTGATGGCGGAGATGTGATGCCAGACTCGGGAGTAGGCTAGGTTGGTCTAGAAAGAGGGAGTCAGTCAGTTGTTGGCTGTGGTGGTGGTGATGATGCTGGAGATGGAGATGAAGAGAGCTTACGAGGCCGATGTTTTGAGACATGGCGGGCGATGGTGCAAGGGATTGAATCCCCTCATGCACGGTGGGAAAGCTTGATAGGTGCGAAAGTAGCTCCGGACGCGTGGATGTGCTTGCTTGCTGTCGTTGTCGCCGTTACAAGTGCCTATACATCGCGCTCACGAACCGCGGTTTCCCGAAAAGTTGAACGTACAAATGCATTACGTAATCGCGGCCTGTCCCGGGCCCCGAGATCCCTGCTCTCCACTTCATCGGCCGTAGCGGAACGATTTCAAAGCAGCTTTTGAGATTTGACTGATGATATGAAGAGGACAAGGGAAACTGCATCATCAGATCCATTCATTTCGCCGAGAACAACTTAGCACTGACTTTGAACACTCGATGAACCGATCTGCACGTCTTTTGGGAAGCATCTCAGGCCTTGCACTCGTCAGCTCCGGCGCATACTTTGTCTACAACAAGAAATCCCCGGCGCTCTTCACTACTCCCACGCACAATCCGACCCCAGCATCCACGCCCAAAATGACAATAAACGACAAATTCGAGGTATGCCTCTCCTTTCCCTATTTGACTATACAGTAAGACACACGATAAAGGACTCGATGACTGACAAGAAAATCAGACCCTCTTTGCGGTTCCCATGCACTGCGACAGCTGCGTCAAAGACGTTTCAGACTCGCTCTACAAGCTTGACGGCATCGCCAAAGTTGAAGCCGACCTGAAAGAGCAGCTGGTGCGAGTCGAGGGAACAGGTATGAATTCTCCTCATGATTTCTTGTCGGCAAGAAGTTAGAACACCGAGGCCACCCATCCATAATCCCCAAGCCAAAGGGCCCGAGCAGTCTTTCGAAAAGTCTATTCTCACCGCTACGCAAGAAACTCTGTCCACGAGAGTTTTCTCATCCAACACTGATGAAAACGTCACATTCCTTGTTCTTCTTGTTCCAACGAACCTACGGCTTCATGTGCAGCAGTCGGCGCTTCTTTCCTCTTCACAGTTCACCCAAAGCTCCTTGGCGCATCATGAGGATTGTTTCAAGCCTCCACCTTCCTTCCCTACACATTTGAACTTTGGACACCGAAACGAAAAAGCATGGTCTTGCCTTACCTAGGTTAACTTCTTCCACTGACTGATGCGCGCCAACGCGTTATTAGTACCGCCATCAGCTATCGTTAAGACGATCGAGGCCACGGGGCGGGATGCCATTCTTCGGGGCTCGGGCACATCAAACAGTGAGCATCACCCTACTCTCCATTCCGGTGATCCCATCACATCCCATACCTCGGCCGAACATGCCTTTATGTGCCAATCTTATCGAACCGTACGCCGTTTGAACATCCTCGTGGCAAAAAGTTTATCTGCCCGCCCGGCACCCAGCAAACCAAACCAAAACGACAGACCTTCCAAGCTATGATGGCACATTCATGCCGTCTTGGCCAGCCACCAGTGTGACCACTAGACGTCAAATCATCTCGGGATTGCAATGGCACATGATCCACTCACACGAAGTGTAAACGCACAGGCGCAGCAGTAAGCATCCTCGAAACCTACCACCTCGCCCCCTCCGCACGCGCCTCCGTCCCGGACGCCGAAAAAGCCCGCGAAGTCCGCGGCCTAGCGCGCATGGTCGGCGTCTCGCCGACCGTGACCCTCGTCGATCTCACGCTGCGGGGCATCGCGCCGGGAACTTACCGCGCGTCGATCCGCGAGTACGGCGACCTGAAGGACGGCGCTTCGTCAACGGGGCCGGTGTGGCAGGGCGGTAGCAGCGAGGGGGACACGAGCGCGAGTAGGAAGAGGAGGGGGGACTTGGGCACGGTGGAGATTGGAGAAGATGGCACCGGCGCGGCGTTTCTTGATCGGGAGTTCCAGGTGTGGGAGGTTGTGGGGCATGCGTTTGTCGTGACGCGGCAGGAGGAAGGGGAGGGAAAGGTGTTGAGGAATGATGAGGACACGGTGGTGGGTGTGATTGCGCGGAGCGCGGGCATGTGGGATAACGATAAGACGGTGTGCTCGTGTACGGGCAAGACTCTGTGGGAGGAGCGGAAGGATGAGGTGAATAAGGGCATGCTGTGAGAATCGAGCGAGCATGTGAGGTCGGAGGCCCCCGCATGAACGGGGTCTGTCTGTCCCTGCATCCATACGAGAGCAATCGTAAGATCGCTTATCGGACTCGGATGTCAGTCAGCTCACACGACTTTGTGCTGGTCAGACTACCGTGGTAAGATCCGACCACGTGTGTATGGGACGATCTGTCAGCCTGTCTAAACATGGGCTATGATTCTCTCGTGAAAGACGCCATGGCTTCTGACAGTATCCAGACGAGCGCTTAATGCCTACTTCTGCCGAGAGAATGCTGTGCCTCATTCGCCGACAAGCCACGGCCAAGTGCTGTCAGAATCCCTACTGGGCGTTCGTCTCTCCTCTTTTGGGGAAGGGAACGCCTTCTTGGACTAGCCTTGGGCTCTGAAAGTCGCACAGCCATGCAGAAGTCGATGTTTTGGTAGACCTCCGCAATGTGTAAAGGCATTCCAAGCATATGCGATCGACCATGCTGAGCTGCGAGCAGTCCCAGAGGGCGCAGATTTTGTGCATACTGCTGACTCCTCAAGAAATTGCTAGATGGCGTAACCGTAGATGTCGTACTTAGACTTGTGTCCTTGCCCTTGGAGGAATCGTAGATCCCATCTATGCTTGAGAATCGAGGAGCCTATCTTCAGTTCTGCCAGCCTTGACACGTCCTTGTTTGTACAGGTCTTGACTATCTTGATGAATGTTTCACCAATCTGGGAACCCAGATTACCGCACTTGCCTCTTTGGTTTGATAGATGCTCGCCCAGAGACACTGGGTGGGATTCTCAAGAGATTTTCAGCCTGCCCAGGAAGTTCAAACGGCCGCAGAGTCTAGAAGCGTGCCAGGGAGGATCCGCCAGTGTGGCACTCAGCGCTGAATAAGGAGACATTCCCGCACCATCCCGAACCAAGTTGCGTGCGGAAGATGTGCCGTTGATGGGCGAGCATCATTTGGCGCAAGAAAAGACTCGCTAAGAACGGGTGACATGCCCCGTACCAGGACAGCACGCAGCTTGGAAGAGGACCCGTAATTGGCATTGTCGACACACGCTCGTCCGTAATGTTCCTCCTCTGTTTGGTGATGAGAGAGAGGGCCGGCATCGAGGGGCGGCAACCTCAAAAAAAAAGACGGTATACTTGGCGGCAGATCCGTCACAGGAGGCGATGTGTGGTTCAGCTCCACCTATCGCAGACCGGATGGCTGTGCACCCAGACTCAGGACCTGGGCGACGATGAGACGTTCAGAGTGCTGGGTACGGGGATATTGCAGCCTTGGGTTGTCCGGAGCAGGATCCACAGCACTGGCTGTGACGGTTTAGCCCGTGCAGCTTT
Organism: Ophiognomonia clavigignenti-juglandacearum; assembly: GCA_003671545.1. NCBI lineage: Eukaryota > Fungi > Ascomycota > Sordariomycetes > Diaporthales > Gnomoniaceae > Ophiognomonia > Ophiognomonia clavigignenti-juglandacearum. The sequence continues at coordinate 35,437 of PYFS01001589.1, read as the reverse complement.
ATCTCAAAGCCAAGTCCTGCGGCTGAAGGCAAGGACGAGAAGGGATGATCGCTGTAGCGGGCCGAGCTGGTCTTGCATGAGGCTGTTGATCGACTGTTTCGACTCGTCGCTCTAGCCTTGCGAGCGAAGTTTCGAAGTGCTGGCTGTTGACGTAGGCCATGAGATTTGTTGTCAAAGCATTCATTGCCATGATTAGGAGCGTGTTTTGGCGCGTGTTGATATCTGGCTGTCGTACGCCTGAGAAAGCTGAGGGCAGACTGCTCATAGGCTAAGGGTGTGTTGGGCCATGAAGTGCCAAATATCCTGGTCGCAAGTCAAATTTGATGGGTAAAACGTGGGTAAACACCGCGAATAGCGACTGTTCCTCGTCGTTGCTGTGAAGATCACCAATGAATAGCTACATTGCCGACGCCGGGCCACATCCCCATCCGCCCATCCGGGGTTGAAGCTTCTGTGCTATCAGACAAGGTGAAGGGCAAGCGAGTTTCGTAGATTCCACCGACCCGACAGCAGGGACGGTGTGAGTCGGGTGCAGTACTGTGTATGCGGTGTCATTTCCAGGTCTGCTTGACTCCTAGAAGCACGTACTGTGCTAGTGCTACCCTTCTTTTGAGTTTCCCCAAGCGTTCTGCGCAAAGACAGAGTTCAAGTATCCGCTGGCTGCCTGTGACTTCGCAGGTGACATTTGTCAAAGCTCGCACCTCGATCGTGTACTGTAAGTAGATGGTTTGGGCCAAGGCCAATCAATGACTCCTCAGAGTGCACATCCAAAAGGCTTGCCCTGGGTTGGCTGTCTGCCATCGAAGATCGAGTGGTTGTCGCTACCACTGTGAGTAATCATGATCGACAGACTCGTGTTGTCTTATTTTTTTTTCCTACATCACAGTAGAGGCAAGCTAGAACATTGATGATGCTGTTCCCGAACCCCGCTAGGCAAGCTCCGAACTTTACATAGTAGAAATGGGAAGTCGTTCCCCAGATTTATTTGCCTTCTGGATGGGCCGATAGAGTTCCCACTAACACGTGGAGACCCGAGTGCGTGTGGGTGCCAGAAAGCCCTGGCATAGGATGTGGTGGTCCTGCTCCGGGGCAAGTGGTGTGCAGGGTGCGGACTCATGACTGTGACGAGGGCTGCAGATCTGAAAATAGAAACCAAGTTGAATAGGACTTCTTCGTCGGCAAGTCCCAATCGGCTCTATTTCGTTGCCTCCAAGATTCTCCAGCTGCTGGTGGGCGGCTATGGATATGGCCAGGGCCAGGACGGGATTGGTGTCAAGACATGCCCAAGAACCCAAAGCGACGTGAGAGAAGGCTGTCAATTCTTATTATTAGTAGCAGCCAGTGCCGAGATTTGCGAGGTGATTCTTGGTATTGTGCATGCATGATGAAGCTCGGCGATGGCGAGGATGAAAGTGGTTGACAAGACTTGGGTTACGTTGGAGTCGGAGTCGGAGATGTCGAAGTGGCCCGACTGCCAGTAATTCAGAAGGTCAAGCTTTTTAGCGTCGTGATGGAGCCGCTCGGAGCCAGATGAGCCAATGAGAGCGGTGCACATGTAGTGACAATCTTTCGTCCAGAACAGTACGACCAGTGGGGGCGGCCCAGGGTCGTGTCTCTACGCGCCGCCATGCATGGGACATTTGAACCAAGGAGAAGCCTGGGCCAATCACGACTCCAATTCCTAAACGCTGGAACACTTGGTGCATTGGAAAGGGTAGTATTGATAAAACGCTAATGATGGCTGTGCATAGCCTGACGGCTTGCCAATTTTGATGGTGGTGGCATTCCTGATACTGACGACGTTATGCTGGATTCATCCGAGGGCAGTGGATAATATCTTCCGTACGGAGCATTCCTTCAATAAACACCTCGACGACAGACAGACGCATACACGTCTTGGCTGCAGATGTTCAGAAAACACAAACTCGGTAGCATACTTGTTTCGACCTCGAGCCATGGTGGTCAGAAGGCACTCAGTACGGAATACCTAGGTATGCATGTACCTTGTCTCAAGAGTATCCACACTCAGGCTGTCAGGCTGCATACAAACAGGGACAATTGTCTGCTGTGACTACTTTACGATACAGTGCTGATATCAAAGCTGGTACTCCCAGCGTTAACGAACTCATGAACATGTTGGTGGTTATCGCCGACTGCTCAAGTGACAAGACTGTCATGTCGTCTTCAGAGACCAGACAGTGCCCAGTGCTCCGTACGGGGGATAACTTGGCTGGACCCACTGCTTTCCGTCCGATCTGATGAAAATGGGCGCTGTGAGTCCAAGCATCCCTGACCCCTGCACAGCATGTCCTGGGCAGGAACTACGGGCATCACACCCAGCGTTTGAGAAGGGACTTGTTTGTGATGATAGGGTTTGAGAGGTTGCGAGGGTTGAAATCGCGGGGGAGATCATGGACACATCTAACAGCACTGACAACACCAACGACGCCCTCAAACAGCATAATATCGTCGGCCCAGGTATAGACCCAGGTCTGCCCCAGCACCTGTCACACTTGGTTAAGTTACCCCGTACCATAGGCAGTATCTTGCTGTATGAGGATTGCCCGTGCCCTTGTCTCTTTCTATGCCTACCTATTAGCAATGCTCTCGCCCCGTCCTCCTTTCTCCTCTGCCGTTTTTTTTATTCTTCGCCAATCCCGCGACTGCAAGCCAGGGCTGAACGCAGACACACCTCGAACCCATCTCCTCCATCCACCCATCCTCTCGGTTAGGCGCTGGCTTCTCGTCCACCATCCACTCATTTGTCGACCACATAATTCAACCCCACTTGATACCTTCGAGTGCCTAATTTGCCACCATTTCAGTCATTTTCGACCAGACGTGAAACTGTCGCACAGAACCAGGACCGGATCCTACTATCGTCCGGACTCGAGACACAACAGACCGCACATTTACTGAACCGTACTGCACTTTGCTGCTCAGAGCACACCATAATACATTACAACTCCATCCTAGCCCATCAGGTTACATCACATATTCGCATCTGCTTTCCACCTGTGCAGCTGCATTCGACACCCGACCTTGTTACCTTGCAGCACTAGCGATTTACTAATTCTCGCCTTCCTCTTGTCCTTGTGGGGCTTGGCTAGACGCAATACCGAGAGGTGCGAGCAACGAATCGGGACAAATCCAACATCCACCTGCAGCAGTCCGTTCCTTTGGAAGTAGACGAACCTCTTCTCCCTTTGGGGCCCGACAGCAAGCCACCATTTTGTGACCGCGATCGAATCGAGTCCGAACAATTCATCACACGCCAAGTGCCACTGGGTGTGTGCTTCGTACTCGGCTGGGCGAAGCAGAGGTGCCCCTCAGCATCATACCAAAGCGGAGACATCCGCCTCACCATCTTCCGAGGCGACCCACCTGCTCCGACGAACCGGCCACTTGCTGCAAATATCTGCTCCATACCCCCCGCCGATTCACGGACTAGTTCCGACTACATCAAGACTTTCGTCTTGTACACGGACGCCTTACCTTTTCGAACTCTTCACTCTTCGATCACAGTCAATTGAGCGACAATGTCGTTGAAACAGGTGTGTGGACGACCTCGTAGCGGGCGGCAACCGCCCCGGTCCGCTTCGCCACTAGCAAGTTCAACGCTGACAATCGTACTTAACAGGAAATAGAAACGTGGGTTACCGCCCTGGCGCGGTATGACAACAATGAATTCGACGAGGCATTGGGGGACTTCGACAAGATCGCCGACACATCAAAGATCTTGTTCAACATGGGTGTCATTCACGCCACCCTGGGCGAGCACGAGAAAGCAGTACGTTTGACTGTTGTCTCCTGGACTTAAACGTTAGTTGGCAATGAACTAATTGATGTCTTCTCAATTTTAGGTCGACTGCTACCAACGAGCGATCCGATTAGACCAGTACCTCGCTGTTGCGTACTTCCAACAAGGCGTGTCAAACTTCCTGCTGGGTGACTTCGAGGAGGCATTGGCGAACTTCAACGACACACTTCTCTATTTGCGAGGCAACACAATGATCGACTATGCACAGCTTGGTCTCCTCTTCAAGCTCTATTCCTGCGAGGTGCTCTTCAACCGTGGTCTTTGTTACATCTACCTGCAGCAAAAGGAGGCTGGTCTGCAAGATCTGTCATATGCGGTAAAGGAGAAGGTTGTCGAGGACCACAACGTCATTGACGAGGCAATCAGGGAAGAAGCAGAGGTAAGTGGGAGGATCTCATGCGGGACAATGCCATGCAAGACCGGTCTGCTGACAACCGAGTCAGGGCTATACAGTGTTTTCGATTCCCGTCGGGGTCGTGTATCGGCCGAATGAGGCCAAGGTCAGGAATCTCAAGACCAAGGACTACCTTGGCAAAGCCCGCCTCGTCGCCGCATCTGACCGCGCCAACGCATTCACCGGCTTTGCTGGCTCTGAAATAAAAAATGCCGGCAAGGCCGACATAAAGGATGACCGGCCCTCGGACAACATCTCATATGCCGCCACGAATCTCGTCAAGCCAGGTCTCGCGAGTAAGATGCCCGGCCAGCCCAACGTCTTCCCGCCCACCCCGCCACCCGAGAACGATCGCCCTCGCGACTTGCCCACACGTGCTGCCTCTGTACGAAATGGGCCGAAGCCGATGCCGCCCAAGCTCAACATCGACCAGACGAGGGGCCAGGACAGGTACCAGAAGGCCATGTCGCCCGAGGAGGGGCGACCCCGGGCCCCTGCACGTGCTAATACGGGTGCGTCGTCGCGAAGCTACGCGCCGAGCAGCGGTGCCCGTAGTGAGCGCGGAGGTCCGAGACGAGGCTCGCCGGAGGAGGAAGACGCGTACCCGGACGACGTTTACGACATGTACAGCAACGCATCTGGATCTGGACCTCGCAGTCAGGCTAGTGGAAGCGATCCTCGCGGCAAGGTGTCACGCCGACCGACGCAGCGACAACAGCCGCAGTACGATGACGATTACGACGAGGACGGCAGTGACTACGACGGCAACTCGGTTGACGAGGGAGACTTCGAGATGATGAACCCGCGCCGCGGTCCGGGATCCGTGTCCGGCTCGTCCCGGGCCCAGTCAAGAAGGCCAGAGGCACGCAAGGTTCGTGTCAAGGTACATGCTGATGATGTGCGCTACATCATGGTCGGTACGGCCGTGGAATTCCCTGATCTTGTGGACCGGGTTCGCGACAAGTTTGGGATTCGCCGCCGCTTCAAGATCAAGGTGCGCGATGAGGATTCTCCAAGTGACATGATCACGATGGGCGACCAGGACGACCTGGACATGGTCATGATGGGTGTCAAGTCTGCGGCGAGAAAGCAGAAGTTGGAGGTTGGAAAATTAGAGGTATGTCTCGAGTTGACTCTTGGAGCTGTTCCTGCTCTTCAGAGAGGATTTCATGGTGTCTGAAGAACTCTCGCTAACATCGTTGCAGATCTGGATCCAGGAGATTCAATGATCGATAAGTCGGAATTTGGAACGTGGATGACTAGTGCGGCAATTATACCCCCAGCAGAATACTCTGTTCTGACGACATAATGCTTTCTCTTCTGCCTGAGAAATATTTTGGTTTTTCTTTCACTTTGGAGGTGTTATATGTGGGTTTGAAAACGGACGACTCGATAAACCAAGCATGATAGCGGACGTGCATTTTAGAATCAGCTATATGGCGAAAGGGCGCAATTCTGTCTTTCATGTACTGTGGTTTGCAGCCAGGGCTGTAATTCTACTTTGGTCTAGTTGCGTTTATGGTAGTGAAGGAAGTAGGAGCTTTGCGGGCGAGACCTCATCGCAGCATGATATATTCCCAAAACAAACGAACACAGTCCACATTGGGACGGTATACACTCACCGAAAAGTCCGTGTGAAGAATGAACAGAGCATCAGTCCGTGTTCTCCCGCTCACAATCGGACGAAACCCTCGCTCAAAACAATGCCACTTAACATTCTCACCCTAAATAGGCAATCCATTAACTACTTTCAACGACAACGCCCCGATCGAATTAGATCGGCCGAGTTCCTGCCAGTGCGTACGTTAACCCCGGTTCTTGTTTGAAAATATCGTGGGCCTTTCTTGGGACCCCCCAGCGTTTCAGCGAAAAGCCAAGCAAAAAAGAGCGACGCCCTCAGACTCGTCGAGTTTCAGCTCACGCCCTCCCGCCCCCCAAAAGAAAAAGAAAAAAACCACACCCCTGGCCCGGACCATCATTGGCCAGGGATGGATGGAGTTGTTTGTTGTTGGGTTTTTCGGGTGAAAGAACAAAACGTGCGTCATAATCTCTGCTTACGATGGACGGTCGTGAGTTGGTAATGAGCAAGGGACTGTGCGAAAGCATGTGGGGTGAAAAAAATGCTCGACTGTGCATCATGGAGTTGGTTGGTTGGTTGGTTGTAGTCGTTGTTGGTAAACTTGGGCTACGGCAGGAGTAGAGCGGGGCGGCTACGCGTACGGCGCAGTGTATGTGGTTCTGCCTCATCGACGACGGCTATCGTGATGGTGGGTGGTCGCGGACGGGCAGTGAGTGGGCAGTGGCCTGCCTGCCTGGCTCAGCAATATTGTTGTAAATTCTGTAAGCACCACCTGGTTTTAAGCGCCGGCTTGGTGGCGCGGCTACCTTTTGGACTGTGAGGTGGTTTGAAAACATTCTTTTCGTTTGGAGGCACGGTGCGGGTACAGTATTGTTTAAGGCCCTTCCCAGCCTGCAACCGTTTCACAGCCTCGTTGGTCTTTCGTGGGCTTGATAGGGGCCGGCCGTTGCGAGTCGCAGTCGGCAGCAACAAAGCAGCCACCTTTGATGACGAAGAGGCCGCCAGGGAGCGGTTTGCAAGGCTGACAGGGTATAATCGTAAAGGTACCAAGGATGAGAGGGAAGACGTGATCTAGACTACAGGAAGAAACCCCATGATGCCTCACGCCTCTCCACCCTTTCATATTCCATCCGGCTGACCGACTAAGTCTTACCCAAGCCCAAAACTCCCGCCTGCAAAAGCCGCTCGAAGTCAGAATGTTAGACCGGTGGAACGACGACACGGCCAGAAAGGTTGAAACGGTCCACTGGCTCAGCAAGTGCTGAAATGTCCAAGAGAGAATACCTAATGCCCCCATTCCGCTATCCCATTAAGCCCCTGGAGCAGCGCCCTGCGTCCGCAACTCAGAATACCGTACAAAAAGCTGGTCCTTAAAGTGCGAGTGGCGAATCCCCTTAGGCCTAGCCTTCGCAAACGCATCAATCGCCTGCTGCACCCCGTACCCGCACCGCTCAATCAGGTAGCAGACAATGAAGTAGCCCGTCCTGTTGTAACCATAGTGGCAGTGTACGCCCACCGCGTGCTCGTGCTCCTCGCCGTCGCCGTCGCCGTCGCCGTCGCCCCACTGCTCCGCCTGCTCCTTCCGCAGACGGTCGACGAGCGCCACGAAGCGGTCAACCTCGTCGTCGGTCGGCGGGATCTTGCTGACGGTCGGGAACTTGTGGTAGCGGATGCCCGCGCGCTCCAGGCCCTGGGGGTCGTACACGGGCGTGTCCTTTGAGATGTCGACAATGTCCTTGATGACGGCGCCCCATTTCTCGACGAGCTTCGCGGGCGAGTGCTCGTCGTCGACCTCGCGCATCGTCTTCATGGCACGGAACACGCCGCCGATGGACTTGGACACAGGGACGACGCCTTGCCACTTGGCGAGGTTCTTGAGCTCCCACTTTCCCTCCTTGTTGAGGTACTGCAGCTGCCAGGCGCGGGAGAGGCGGCCCGTCACGTGCTGCGCGAGGAAGTCGGCGATGATGGACGCGAGGATGTGCGAGCAGTCAGGCGTGTAGATCATGGCGTGTGTACCGCGACTGAGGACGACGGTCTTGACGGCTTTCTCCGGGTGGACGGGCTGCGCCGGCATTCCTACCACCGACTGCTCTTGCGGGGTGGTGGGGTCCTCGTGGTTATCGTCGTCGCTATCGGGTGACTGTCGCTTGTCGCGGAGGAAGTCGTCCTCTTTGATGTTCCTGATGTTGTCCGCTGACTTGGCGGTATCGATGGTCGTGTCGACGGGGGCCGCTGCGTCGACGATCGGTTGGCGGGCACCGGCTGTGCCGATTTGCGAGACGGTCACTTCGACTCCCAGATAGCCAGCGATCTTCTCGATCTCCTTTGCTGGCGTGACATGGTCTTTGCCGCCTGCGATCAGGAATACGGGCACATTTAGAGACGCCCATGTCTCCCGACCGGCGATGCCCCCGTGCGCAACACCGTTCTTGTACACGGGTAAGCTGCCCCACGCCATCCTCCGCCACGTCGGTGTCCTACTCTGCCGGTTGTATCGAAACTGCGCACGTCGAGACTCAAGATCCGCGTCCGCGCCCACAAATCGCTTGACACTCGCGCTTTCAGCGCCTCCTCTAGCATCCCAAGTCCGCCACAGGTTGAAAACTGGCGTAGGAATCCAGAGAAGTCTGCGAAACAGCTTTACCTGCTCCTCGGTCGGCGGGCCAGCTGGAGGGCATATCGCGATAAGGCCGACCACATGCTCCGCGAGCCGACTCGAGCCCGGCGAAGCCAGCTTGGCTGACAGGGCGCATCCCATGCTGTGGCCAATGAGAACCACCCCTTGACCGGCTTCCTTGTTGCGGTAGCCATCGATAACCGTTTCCAGCAGCTCCACTAGTGCGTCGTTCGAGTAGGCGTCCCACGCCGTTGGCGCGAGGTCAGAGACTCCGCATCCTGGCAGGTCTACGGCCAGACATGACGAGTTGTGCGTGAGACTGGCCAGGAGAGGGTGGAATTGCGCGACGGAGCCTCCGAGTCCGTGGACAAAAACTAGGAGGGGCAATGGCGCGGGGTCGCTGGGGAGCTCATCTATGCGTGTGTGTGGCTTGTAAAATACTCGCACACCAGGGTAAGCGAAGCGGCTTGTGGTGAAGGACTTGATTTCTGAGTTCTCCCTCAAGAGATCAGGGTCTGTTGCCTTTGGGTCTACCCGGTAGGTTAGTGGAATGAAGTGGCTGAACATGCTCACTGTGACGCTGCAGGGACTCCACTCACCATGATTGTTAGAGTCAGAGCTGGCCTGCGCCTGTGTAGAATCGTCTGAAGAGATCGCCGTTGAATTCGTCACCCGTCTCCAATATAAGACTGACAGAATTAAAGTCGCAGCCGTAGCGGTTGACACGGCGGCTGTACGGACGGCCGATGAGTCAAATAGATTGGCGATATATCTTCCGGTCTTCGAATCGTTGAGAAAGGAGCTCTTCAAGCTCCAGGCCATGTCTACAAGCGCAGACTAGCTCGACCTCGGGGTGCGATGAGTAAAGTTGATGGATAGTCAGTGGTGAAGGTTGGATGCAAGCAAGCACACAAACAAACAATGCATCAAATTTTAATGCTGACCTATGCTATGCGCCTCTTGCTTTGTCAGGCGTCAAGGGGGTGGTGAGTGGAATGAGAAGGTAGAAGACCAATCGGCATCCCACAACATGACAGTGACAGTGAAAGACCCAGATATGCGCCGAACAGTAAAGGTTGTGGTGACGAGGCCTGGTGGTGACCGGTGACGAGGATGAGGAGCCACTATCAATTAAAGTTCCAGATGTCCGGACGACTGTGCTTGGGCGGAGGCTTCGTTGCTGGCCGTTCCCCGTGTTGGGAGCGATGACGTGAGAGCTGTGCCTTTGAGAGAGCTTGCCCAGCCTCACAAGATATCAAAGGAATGAATCTGCAGTGCTGCACTTTATTAGGCCAGGTTGCAAGTTCTTGGGGCCGTCGCGCAAGGCTGTAGTTTATACTGGAGAGTGCGTTTGTAGGTCCGGAGTTGGTGACGACCTACCTACCTACTTAGTAGGTACCGGGGCGGAGTGTGCTAAGATTTCATTCAACTTTCCCCGGGGTCCTTCCAAGGTTGCAGTTCAATCTTTACTTCCCGGACCTGGATTTCCGGGACGACTTCTTCAAGGTTCCAGCCAAAAGGCCCAGCACGTGGCCGTAGAACATTCGAAGGAACCACAACGCGATGTATTGTGGAAGGCTTCCTGGTAATATAGTGGAGATGCACACATTGGCAGAACAAGTTGCTGTTCAGGCCTTGTCATGTTTTGGTTCTCGTATCTTCTTGTTGTATGCACGTGCGGGACGAATAAACCGTGCTGTTACAAAAACGTGCTCCTTCGCGGATTTTCACCATTGGACGTGTCCGTGTGTTTGAGATGACAGCAGCAAAACGAGCCAATGTGAGGCAGGTCATTGGTGCTATAATTTTGCGTTTCACATGGACTTGATATTCATGGAAACGCCTTGCTTCCCAACTCTTCTGACCTCGCGCGCAATGGCTACGAAGCAATAATCTACCTACTTACCAAGGAGGTGGTCTGAAGTTCATGCTACATTTCTCTCTATTGGCAGAACGTCACTGCCACGGTAGCTGGGCAGTTCCCTCTTCTAGCATCATGACCCCTTCATTCATGGCAAAGCTGGCCAGCAAGTGGGCGTCGGCTGACTCGACTCGACTGAAAGGGCGGATATGGCGCTTCGAGGACAGCACGCATGGCCTGTCCCGCAGAGTTTGAACTTGTGGATGCACTGACATTCACTGCCATTCAATGTCTCCTTCCAGACCTCCAATGCACAGTGCTGGCCTGTGATGTGAATGGCCCATCAATCCTCCGCCCAGTTGGCCCCAATGCCCTCTCTCCAACCGATGGGTATCAGCGCTGCAGCAACATTGTCTACACCCCTCTCCGTAGCCAGCATATTGAATTGTGATGCAGCGTTCCTCGTGTCAAGAATTTCCAATCGTAGCCCCAGTCCACTGAGATACCGTCTCGTCGCCGGGCTGAGCGGGCGCATGTCCTTGCCCAAGCCGAGAATCAGCAAATCTACCAGATAGAACACAAGTTAGCAACAATAAGCCCACCCGGCAAGACATGACGAGCATGCGTGACGGCCACGGCCCTTCCACAGAGGTGTAGAGCCCCCCCCCCCCTCAACAAGAAACAACGTACCAGGCCTGGGCCACAACAGCTCCAACAACCCCCACGCGGCAACCGGCACCTCCCACTGGCCCTTCGCATTCAACAACCGCATCCCATTGTCACCACCGGCCGCGGCCCACGGCTGCCACTCGAACGCCTCGCCCCCGACAAGGAGCACCCCCTTGCCCTCGTCGATCGACACGCCGCTGTTGAGCGTGAACCCGTCCGACGAGCAGATATCGACCGACGTCGCCGGCGCCGGCGTCTGGCCCAGGATGTCCATGCGCCCAAAGTCGGTTGTCGGCGCGCTGGTCGGGATCTCCTCGTTGTTGTTGTCGGCGCGGCGGCGGAGCGGAGGGGAGGTGTGGAAGGCGGCGGGGGCGGAGGGCTGTCGCGTGAGGAAGTGGGATGAGGAGGAGGAAGAGGAGACTGATGCGGGACGGTGTGTGGTGCTGCTTGTGCTCGTCGTCGTCATCGTCGTCGTCGTTGTGGTGAGGAGGCTTCTTCGGGCCTGGCGCGATATCGCTGCTGCGCATTGTCGGTGGTGTGTTGCGCTGCGCAGGTTTTGCAGAGCCTGGAATGGGCGCATATTCGAGGCCATTATGCTATGGGGTGGCGTGTCGAAGGTGATGGTTGCATTGTGGGCAAGAAGAGGAAGTTGGATTGAAGGTGTGGAAATGGAAAAAGTTCAAGTCGATTCGCTTCCCACGTCATTGACACATTACCGCACATTACCGCCCGGGGTTACCCCCCATTCGGACCACCATCACCAAAGTAGCACAGGGTGCACTGCTGGGGAATGACTGGGTTGGAATTGCTGCTCATGTAGCTATACAAGTTGTTGCCACTCTTACACACAATCAAAGTTGTACTCCGTCACGCAGTTCAGAGGACCAGATACGCGGTTTTGTTCTTTCACGACACGATGGTCCTTCTCATTCCGAGCATCAAAAACGCTCCAGCGGTGAAAGCAAGCCCTGAGGACAGAGAACAGCCCGAGCGACTTTTTTGGAAGAATGCCCTTTTGATGTGCTGACCCTATTGTGATCTCCTGATGCAGCCATGCCTGTGTTTTCCCCCTTTGGTTTGTGTGCATGAGCACACCCGAGCAGAAATTCAGACCGTCCCAAAAGCACCCATCTTGTCCCTCCTGTGCCTTGCCTTGCCGTGTGTGCGGCGTGGTGTGTCCGCTTGTTTTGTCAGCACCACCCAGCCGGCGCAAAAAGAAGAAATAATCCCACCACCATCCTGTTGTCGTCAACTCTTGAAGAACGCCCAGCAGTAGTAACAGTAGCCATCATTTCATTGTTTAAGCCTTCTTCTTGTTGCCGGCCTCCTGCTCCTTGAGCACCTTCTTGACAATCTTCTGCTCCTCGATCAGGAATGCGCGGACGATGCGGTCGCGCACGCAGTTGCCGCACCTCGAGCCGCCGTATGCGCGCTGGACGGTCTTCTTGGGCTTGGAGATCTGGGAGTACTCGCGGGGTCGGAGAGCGGGGATCTAAAATGTCGACCCAGGTCAGTCGCATGTTCGTTTCATCGTGAATGTCCTCCTTTGTCGAGCTGGCGAGTGTGGCTTGTCGACGCGGGCGACGGCGGGCGGATGGCAGGAAGCGGTGGTGATTGATGGTGGGTGGTGTCGGGTATCGTTGCGAATCGTTTGTCCCATTATGTTCGCTCCTGGACCCATGTGATTCCTTCGATTCATCATTTGTTGCCGAGACCTTGTCTTTCGTTTGCGCAATTTGTTCTTGATGCCCGTCACCTGGTCGTTTCTACCATGTCCTTTCGTCGCACTCGGTCGCCGTTCGATGATTTGGATCGGGGATTTCGGTCAGGAACTTACACCAGGCAGCTTGGTGCCACAGTCGCCGCACTTGGGGGCGGTTCCGCGCTTCTTGATGTGCAGAATACGCAGCTCACCACCGGGCGTCTTGACGATGCGAGTCCGGTTGGAGGTGGTGTTGTAGCTGGAAAGGTAGGGGCTTTGTTAGTACTCGCGAGTCCCTCTCTGTTCCTTCCTGTCGCTATCCTTGCTCAAGTAGGAATTCGGGCTCGGGGGTAGATCTCACCCGTTACGGCGTCTGTAGGTAACACGGTTGCCAGGCATTTTGACGGTTGGCGTGGGTTTGTCGTGTAAAGAGGTTGGCCGGGACGTGGAGCTGGTGGTTGTTGTTGGGTGATGGAGCGAAATTTCAATTTTGTGGTCGTGGGGCCGAAGACTGTGGCGCTACTCACCTAGCTGTGGCTGTGCACTTCTTATCTCGGGTGCGCAGACGTCCTTCCTGCCTCGAATATGGATTGTCCGATTTGAGAGGGGAGGGCGCCCTCACGCATTTTTTATTTATAGAACCTTGGAAATATGGGAAGAACCGATGATTCACTACGGTCTGTGATGTGTACGGACAATCATTCATAATAGTTGCGGTCCTCAAACTCACATGAGCCGCAATACTCAGGTAAGGCCTATGTCAAGTCTGGTACCACAGCTCCACGTAAAATCATCGAGGGTTATGAAGGCAAATGGAGGCCCAGTTTCTTGTCTCGATCCTTTCGGAACATGATAGCATACCGGCCTCATATTCTATTGCATCTTATGCAGCCCTGAAGTCCCATTGACCGCCACACTCATATGCTTTTCGTTCCCTCCACAGCACGGGCAGTTTGCTCCCTGCATCTAACCACACGGCAACCCTCAGCAAGCCCTGCCCTTCGCCAAATGTTTATGAGCGCCTTCATCTACCTCGCGCACATAACCAACCACCCGATTTGGCCTTCAACCCAACAAAACCGCGCCTTGGGGTCTGGCTGAGGAATACCCAAGCAGGGACTTCAATCCAAGGTGCAGGGGTCTAGCAAAAGTAGGCCTCCGCCCTCCGTGCACCAAGCCAGAATGGTGTCAGTAAGGCTGAGTCTGGGTTGTGTACTGATCCGGATCCTGAATGGTTCTTCGACCATTGAGGGAAACAATCCGGTATCTCTGGCGCTGTACCGCGTGGTTATGCCGCTTTGCTCTTCTCAGGGGCTGATGCTGCTCACACTTCCCATTCATTCAGGAATGATAGCCGGTCGGACCCGCGGTGTGAACAACGCCTAAACTGTCGTGTTGCACCATTCGAGGGTCACTATGAATGCCAACGCAATCAGCGCACATGGCAGTGGTTCAGCTCGGTTTGAAGCAGTCCGGGTGGTTCTTGGGTCGCCACGGCGTGATGCCTTTCGGGTTTGCATTTCGGCTCTGCCGGGCTCGATCCAGAATCTTGGTATTTTCTGGACTGGTGAACTTTTTCTTATACTCATCGACCTCCTTCAAGGCGGTCTGACTGGCCCCCTTGACTGCCGTGACCAATTCGCCAGCTGCACATAGATGTGTTAGCGGTGAGACCGTCCAGGAATAGAAGCATCGAGCTGTCTTACCAGTTTTCACAGGTCCACCAAGATTTGCCTGCATTCTGGGTATAGTCGAGCGTAGTTCGCGCAGCTGGATGTGAAGGTCCTTGAGATTGTCCAAGGCCTGTTCGATCTTGGCCTCATCCCAGATTTCAGTGGGCGCTGCCCCAGGCCTGGAGTTTTGGATGACCATCTTTGTTTCTGGGCCAAAATGGGGGAATCGCCGTCGGAGATTCAGAAGGAGGCAGAAGTAAGTAAGAGAGAGAGACGAGGACCGGCGTCACGGACATTAAATAGACTTAGAAAGGTGACTCCGAAATATACAATACAATGCGAGGACCTACTCCGTCAGGACCCCACTTGATAAGGCAGGGGCGATAGGACCCCCGGACTCTTGCTTACTAGGTACACGTGATGGATTTTTTCTCTTAGCTGAACTCCCGCTGATTCCAGCCTCTCAGTCGATTGAGTGTTTCTAAAAACTTCTAACTTTACTCCCTCTTAAAGGCCAATCAAGGCGTCGAACTCTCACATATTCGACGCAGGAGCCCTCAGCAGCGAGTTGCACCAGCCGGCATCGACTAGCTTCTGTAACTCAGCTCGCCAATATTCATTGCGAACATCGATTACATTCGCCTGCAGTCTTCGAAACTTTCGACGCGACTCTACATTCTGCCCCGGAGACCCCCGAACGCGCCCGCCTGTTCGCTCTGCACAGTGGCTGAGGGCCTAGGGAAAGAATTGTCCAAGTCTGTCTCGGGAGAACTCAACCAATCATCTTCCGCGTCTGTCCCTCCAACGGTCCCACTGGGTACCCGACCCAGTGTCCGACACGGAGAGCCTGCCACCCATCTACTTTTACTGTAACCTTCTATCCGCACGCGCTGGTATAGTTACTCAATGGACCAACGCATAATCGGTTGGGGCGATGATCCTGTCCATCCCACCATTGCCCAGGACGACATCTACAACCACCCTCAGCACCACCACGCGTCGCATCCCTTTTCCCAGGGCGCTCAACAACCTCAACATCCTGCCGCTGCAGGAGGCTATGGCCACCACTGGCAGACCGTGCAACAGCCTATGACTGCTGCTGTGCCACAACGACACCAACCAACACAACAACAGCAGCCGCAGCAGCAACAGCAGCAGCAGCAACAGCAGCAGCAGCAGCCACAACAGCCACAACAACAGCAACTTCCTCCAAGCAGGCCTCAGTCCACCGTTCCTATCCCCGTGTCCACGCCTACACCTGTCTCGGTGTCTGGGCCTGTGTCTGTGTCTCTCCCGAACCCGACCGTCGCGACACCCACAGCCTCTGCCCCGCTGCAATTGCCTCCCCAGACACAGTCCCGCCAGCGACAGACGAAGAAACGAAAGCTCAACGACCAGCAGGCTCAGCAGCACCAGCAGCAGGCCCAGGTCAATGCCTCCACCTCGAATCCAGACAGACTAGGCTTGCTGCAGGCGAATCTCCCCTCTCCCGCGCCATCCGCTTCGGTGCCCACGCCTCCTCCACCTACAAACCAAACCACCTCCCAGCCAACTCCCAACGTGGCTTCTTCAAAGCAGTCAGCACCCCCCCAGACTCCTCAGAATTGGAGTATGGCGGGTCCCTCCAGCGCCAGTAACAGGAACTCGACTTCCTCCGCTGTGCCCAAGTCGCCGGTAGTTTCCCTGGCACCGCCGCCAGAAGGTATATACCGCACTTTTGAAGATCTGCTCACTGCTGTACAACGCGTGGCGAAGGATCAGGGTTACGGCGTGGTGAAGCTGCGATCCAGCAACTACCGCGAAGGCAAGCCAACGCGCTTCGACCTGGTCTGCGACCGCGGCGGCGTCAAATACAGTAGCACTGCGAAGAAGCGCAACCCAAGCACTCGAAAAGTGGACTGCCCATGGCGTGGCAAAGCCGTGTGCGAGGTCCAACTGGGAAACCAATGGCGCTTCGTCGTTCAAGAGTCAAGACATAATCACGAGCCTCGCCAGCCTACGGAAGCCCCTGGCATGGAAGGCAATCCGGTCGCCCACAGCCTACGCACCCTGATTCACAAGATCGACCGTATGTCCCATGAGACGACTCAGGGTTTTAGCAGGATCGAGAGCCGCTTGGAGACTATTGAGAAACGCCTCGATGCTCTCGAGCAAAACCAGCAAAGCCAGCAGCAACAAGCCCAACAGGCACAGCAGCACGTCCAGCAGCAACAGGTACAACAGCAGCAGCAGCAGCAACAGCAAAATCAGCAGAACCAACAGAACCATCATAACCACATGGTTCAGAGTCGCGTTCCCATGATGACAGGCGCGGGTATGCTGGACGGTCGAATTGGTCAGATGGAGGATGCTAGGGGCATGGAAATGCTGGACATGGAATCGACAGCACGATCCCTACTCACCGGCTCTGCGCTGCAGTGATTGGGCACTCCAAATCTCGGAACCTTTGCTGGTGAATTTTGTCGGCGAGCCAACCAATGTTTGGCCATTCACGACCCTAGCTTAGCCGGAAATATGGTTGGGACCCTGGAGCCGGCTGAGCGTAAAGCTCATCGCTTATTGCTTCCGGGCCTATTTGGGAGGACACGACAGGTTACTGCTGCGGACTCAGATAATATCGCGCGCATTGCAAAGACGGGCGAAGGGGAGTGTATGGAGTCAAGGACAGTCCAATCTCGGGTCTTTTTGCACTCGGTGCTGGTTTCTTTCCTACGTATAGGTGAATTTCCAGAGAAAGTCAGGCGGGGCATTCGGGGCGTTATTCTGGTTGTCCCATTTACTAGGCAAATGTCCTCTTGCAGGGTGGGAGTCGAGAGACATGGGCAACAACACTCTACACTGCAAATAGGGCTGGGCGTCATAGCCCGTACGCTTTCTACACACTCGCACACTCCGCCAGCTTTCTAGCATGTACATGTCGAGCAAGGGATGAGGATGTACATATTCAGCAGGATTTAGACCCATCCAGCAGCTTTGTGACTGTTCCTCGTTCTTTGTGGCAAATTCTTCTCACGTGAGACTTGCTCGCGTCCCGTCATGAGGATTCAGTGACCGTTAGACGCTTCATCGAAGCAGTCAGCGTTCGAGCGGGTGCCGGAAGATCCCGGGTCGTGCCCAAGTCCCAAGAACTAAACTTTGATGGCTGGTTTGGGGAGAAAACACCAAGTCGCAGATCCTCGTCGTCGTTCGTTTCGATATTCGTCGTCACACCGCTTTCCCTTTCCGACCTGACGGGACGCTCCTACGTACCTAGGTAGGCATTGTACATTCGTGCATACTAGGTCTAGGGGTCCAAGTGAGCGCTGGAAAAGGGCTGTTCATACAGCTGACATATGCCTCTGACTTCTGATGTAAAATCATGTCGATCTAGCCGAGTTTATGCGAGAAACTACTGAATACACGCAACCTAGCTTGCTTTCGATCATGGTAATTAGCTTTCGTCACATCACACACCAGGTTTGCTGCGACTGGCATTTAGCTTTCTGGTCAGTCTTCCGCGACAGTGAAATGACTGCTCCCAGCCAAGGGGGAAGATCGATCTGGACCTTGAAGGTGGGCGCTTCCAGGTTTGCTGGTCGTGCTATGGGCGTGAAGAACGGGCGAAGCAGCTCATGCGCGTCTCTTCCGCTGCCAGCCTGGTAGACTGTGGCCAGGAGTTAGAGAATGGAAGCCCTCAGTCTGGGCGGCGCAAGCAGTCTATCTAGCCGTCAAAACAGGCGATCGTGATGCGACGGTCTTGAGAGAAGGACTGGTTTTTGGTGTCGTTTCGCGTGAGCTGGCTCAAGCCTGCGATCGTTATGATACCATCGGACTGGAACAATAGCAGCATGCGTTGCGGCGGCGATTTCTCAGCATCGCCAGGAACATTCGCGATGGTCGTCTCTGCCTCGCAGCCTCATCATATGAGAACATGGCTCGGAACTCGGGCTTAATTGATTAGGGGCTCCAAGGCTCGGACAGTGGGTTAGCGGGAGGAATTTGCAATGAATGGATCCGCTATTTTTCCAAGGCGCGCCAATGAGCTGCTGTATGATTGGCAGCTTTGGTAATCAGTGTTTCCAGGGCGTTCTCCCGAAAAGCGACGGGCGCTGGGAGAACACCATCACTCAGCCGTTGGTCATGCAGTCATGCCATTGCATTGCGTAGCGAGACGCTCGAACGAGCGGGACGAGGACTGACTCTTGTTGCCACCAAAAACAAATAAAACATGAACTGATCCCGTGAAATTCTTTCCAGATAACGGATGTGTAACAACGACCTCATCTGCGCCATTCTTGACAGCAATTAACATCGTGTCTCTCATTCCCTAAATTCTCCTCGCGGTCTGCACATATGCCCGGAACTTGTGTGCGCTCTATCAGCCACAGCCTCGGCCCAAAACGATTTCTTGCGATCCGCCATCTGAGCAGCTCCAGCTTCAGGCCACAATCAGGTCTCACAAACGCCCACAACCCCTTTAGATCTCAATCTAGCTCCTGTAACACTCCGGGCCCACGACAGTATCACATCCGCAATCTTTCAAGCATGTCGTCCGCAGCAGACCAGCCCGAATCAGCGGCAGCCTCTAAGCCAGAACTGCCGCCGCTGTCGCCGTATGAGTACAGAGAGTACAACCGGCTTGCAGTACGCATGAACGCATTTGTATGCATATCTCCTGCTCTTTTTCCTCCCCCCACCCTCCCCCCAAAACAAAATTGACCATCGACTAACGCAACCACTTCTAGCACGAGCACTTCCGCCAAGCATGGACCATGCTCTACAACGCAGCAGCAAGCAATCGACGACCACAAGGCATGTCCATCAAGCAGTTCATTGACCAAGGGCTGCAATTCATCCAGCACCTCGAGGGCCACCACGGCATCGAGGAGGCGTACGTTTTCCCGGAGCTAGCTAAGAGGATGCCTGAGTTTCAGGCGGCCGACAGGAACCACAAGGCTGCCGAGCTGCTCCTGCAGCACCAGCAGATCCACAAGGGCATGGAGGCCTTTGAGAAGTACCTGCGGGACTGCACCCGCGGCGAGAAGGACTTTGAGATGCGCGTACTCAAGGAGCAGATGGACACGTGGGCCGATGTGCTGCGCCTGCATCTGGACCAGGAGGTCGAGACGCTGGGCGCGGAGAACATGCGGAAGTATTACAAGGTCGAGGAGATGAGGAGGTTACCCATGTAAATGCGAATAGAGAGCTAGATGCGTGTGCTTATATTATTGATTATGCTAGGTTTTTAATATATCTGCTTACCTTGACGCCTAGGCCCCGGGCCTAGCACTCGCACTTTTCTCCTCTTCCGCGGTCGTTTCCTCGGTTATGACGGTCTCCCTTGGCACCCAGCCTACCTCGCTGCTTTCAATAGTGCCACCGGTCGAAGTTGAGAGTCGCTTTTTCAGAGAGTCCTGTTTTTGGAGGCTCGTTTTGGAGGACCAGCTTGATCGGGAGGGGATGCGCGGCACGATGCTCGCCGGCCGTCCCACATACTGCGATAGCCTCATCATCAGGGAGCGTCGGTCGTCCGTCATGGTGGTCAGGCTGAAAATGCTTGGAGCGAATTTCGCGAAGAGTGGGCGCATTGGTGGGATGGAGATGGCGATGATGCTGATGCTGCACTCTAGGACGCTCCATATGAGGAGCTCGGCCACGGTATCTGTTGATTATGGTGAGTTGATACCTTGATCAGCGTCATATTCTGGAGACGTGACTTACAGGTAACGTCCGTACCGTCGCCTGCGACTTCATGAGCACAAATCAGCCTCATGGCACTGGCAATAGCAGCACTGAGAGCTGTTAGCATGTGCCGTCCACAGTACGCACCCATTCCGCTTTCAAGTCTCACTCACAGTCCTCCAGCAACGACCAGACACGAAGCACTGATTTTCTGCTTCCACGGAATCTTTAGTTTCAGGAAGTACGGCAGCGGCAGCGTGCATAAGACCACATCCGTGACCAAGTTGACCGTGCCACTGGCGTACACGAGGTCGACGAAGGGGTAACAGGACATCGGCTCCCGGAGGGTCGAATTCCACACCGCCTGGATGGGATGGCAGATGGTGACGGATGCAATCACGGAGGCGACGAGGAAGGCTGCCGTCACGCCGAGCACTACCCAGCATGCTAGGTGGTATCGCTTCTTGGGGAGGATGCGGAAGTACGACGAGATGACGCTGAACTTGGCGAAGGATATGGCGAAGGCGTAGAGGATATGGCCGATCCACATGAGCATGATGGTGGTTTCTACTGCGGCCTCCGCGTCGTAGAGGTTCGACTCATGTTGGCCGAGACCGTATCTTGTGCCTGGGACATGGTCAGTCAGCAGCGACCAACGTGCCTCGCGAGAAAGCAGTGCTCTTCCTCACCTTCGAGAGATATCATGCAGAGGCCCAGAACCAACAACGAGGCCACCAGCACTAAGCCATCGTCGAGATAGAAGCGGTGGTGAGGCATCATCTTCCTAACGAGAAGCCGCACTGCGATGGTGATGGCGATGAAGACGAGGCAGGCGAATACAACACCGATGACGAGCCCTGAGTTGTCTGTAGTCATCATTTGACCCTCCTGTCGTGGGGAAAGACGTTGGGGGCGGCCCAAAATGGCACCCTCGGACCTGAAAGCAACAGCCATTGTGGCTCAGTGGACGTTTGCGTGGGTTTCGAACTGGTCAAGATGTCTGGTTTAGGAAAGAGGGCTCATGATATACATAGTCCAATGCCAACAAGGGTCCAGAGGCGGCTTCACTGGCCTGACCTTGTGCTTGTGGGCCAGGGAATTTTCTTGCATCCCCATGGCTTTCTTGACTCCACACCTCCAACTTCTTGTCCCACACAATCCATCACATCAATGTGAGGTCAGCCATGCATCATGCTTCGCTAGAACTTGCTGTCGGACACGGAGTGCACATACGCATAATGGCACGGTGAGCAGAACTATCAGCGGTCGAATGAAAAGGCTTGTCACAAAACTATGTATAGCGTTCCAAGATGAGGGCAAAAGCGCCTCAAAAGCGCGATGAGACACTCCAGAAAAATGTTGACTTCCAACAACTTTAAGGATGAATCCTTGTGCAACACTGTTTCTGCTTTTGACATCTACTAATCGAAACCGGGGCACGGACGGTGGAAGGCCAGTGACAGGTGATGAACTCCTTGGGCCTCGTTCGGGATATCACAAAGACCGTTCCGTTCCTTGCAATCAGATCTTGGTGAAACAACAACGGCTGATAACGATCTTTCTGAGTGGCTTGTGATATTATGCTATGGACCTTGGTCTGTGTTAGCATGCACAATCACAGCTGGAGCCAGCTTGGTAAGAACGAGTCTGGCTCGCAAAGGCGTATCAAGGTGTGACTACTAAGTAATTAGGCATGTAGTTAATTACTCTCAGCTTACCAAATCAGCATCATGTCTGCTCTGAGTACTCCGCACGAAAACTTATTGCAAGCAGTCTTCACAAGGTCGTAAGGACCTCAGCTCGAGATGCATGAAACTTTGATCACCGTCTCAGACGCGGGCCGTTCGCGGGTCTATACGTAGTACCGTACCAGACTGCTGGCACAATCTGTCACCACTCTATGGTGTATGTAGTCCGTCCTTGTAGGCCCTGGTACCTTGTCTGGAAGCATTTAGAACAACGAGTGTTTCGACACTAGAAACGCATCTTGCTGCACCTTTCTATGCGTATGTTTAGAAAGACCGTGATCACAATCCTAATTTCCTGGCTGCGCAAATGGGAAAAGTCGCTTTGGGCTATAGCACAGCGGAGTATGTGTACTCTGTATCTTTTCAGGGTACAGGCAGGTCAGGTAACCTTGGAAAGAATGCTCATCAAGGCGATATGTTCACAGATTTGATTTTGATATGGATGGATGCGTTCCAAGTTTGTGGGTCTGTCTTCTCGACGATCTTCGTATAGGTAGTGCTTTAATAAAGCTGGGTACCTAGGTAGTGAAAATTTCCAACCCCATGGGAATCATACAATGTGATTTTTCTCCTCTCTAAGACCCCATGCGACCATGTCTCTCAGTCGTTGCCATGCTCGCTCGTGAAGCCAGGCTTGATCATTCCACCTCCGTCCTGGACCGTCCATGTCGCCTATCCAAGCGACGAGCGTCCCCCAAAAAGCTATGATATGCGCACTCATCGATAGAATGGCCAGGGACAGGACGTGGCATGAAAGAAGTGGCACATCCTAATATAATACAGCATACATCGCCATATACCACAGGACCTGGTCCGCTACCAAGCAGACCACGTCCAATGGATAACACACTTAGGCCGGAAGAGCAGAACTCTACGAGTTTCGGGTTTACATCCAAGCCGAAAAGCTCATTCACTGTGTCTCCTAGCTCGTGCCCATTCGTATTTTTCGAGACTTCCACAAGGACTTCTTCTTTAGCGGTCCACGCAGCACGGCTATTCTTCGGCGGAACGTGGCCTTTGGCAGAGGCGGCTCTCTAATAACACACTGGATGATCGCCACTGGCTGCTGTTCCAGTTGAGTAGCCTCGGTCAGCTTCAAACCGCTAATGCTTTTCCATAGAAGTGCAACTCACGCTTGAGCCCGCCCAAATGATATCGTACATAAGGCGTCCTGTCGCCCGACCCCGCATGTATTGCGAGAGAAACACGACTCTTTTGGTGTAGCTCGCTCACCCCGGCCGGATATAGCATTGGGAAAATCACCGTATCACTTGCATGTCTATCTAAGAGCCCTGTCGAATGCTACATCCAAACCTGGGAATCATTCACGGACCTGCATTAGCTTCGGTGGTGCGAGACCGGCTTGGTGTATTGCGTGTATTTGTTTGAATTCTCAGAGATAAGCGGGCTGATCACTGCCTAGTTAGTGGCGTTCACAGCGCAGGAACAGTCAGATTATGGCAGTGAAGACTGTACACAAAACTATCATTGTTCCACCACGCCCTTTGAGCCCGATCATCGGCCACAACTTCCTGACATCAGATGGTTCGGCCACCAGGGCATTTCTCCACAAGCACCTCTTTCTCAACGTACTTCTAATTTTGGTAGCTGAGGTACTTCTCGTACACACAAGCTCGGAAAGAAAAAGCCTATTAACTATCCATCTCATCAGAGGCCACCTCACATCACGTCTTTCATGGCGACCACACAGCAACAAACCAAGCAGACGATAACATGCCACTGCAAAGCCATCCGCATCACATTTCCACCATTCCGTGAACCCGCCCTCGAGTGCCTCTGCTCCATCTGCCGGCGGTATGGCGCCATGTGGGCGTACTATAAGGTGGAAGAGGTCCAGATCGATGGAAGCGATGCAATAGAGGCGTACGTATGGGGCAAGAAGACACTGGCATTCAACCGTTGCAAGCACTGTGGGTGCATGACGCACTATTCGGTAGTAGGCGACAGGGAGCCGGTTGTGGCTGTCAACTGCAGGATGCTTGAGAAGGAAGATTTTGCCCGGCTAGAGAGCGAGCAGTCTGATGGAGAGGGGGAGTAGCCTGTGCTGGCCACGGTTGGGCAGCAACGAGTGGAAGTCGCAAGTGGCTGATGACGGCATGGAAAGCCTCAAGATATGTTCTCCAATGGATTTTACACAGCTTGGAGCAGGTTTAGAGTTATAGGAAATAGCCCAGTTCGTATTGATGTCTAATTCCCACCATGCTGCCTGGCATACCCTAGGCTACATCATGGGCATAGAATGAGGGACATAGTAGGTAGTGAGCCTCCCTCTTTTCTGCAACATGATATCCAGACAGATACTATCACGCTTCTTTTCTGTCCTTAAACACAATTGCCTAGATGTAGATCTTGGTTCACGAATGAAGGTTGCTCCACCACGTGGCATTCACTGACTTGCCCCGAAGGGCAACACTGCTCCAAGGATCATTCTGCTGGTCTCTCTTCCACCGCTCAACAGATTGAGAACCTGCATTCGTATCGGCCGCATTGAGATTTGATTTCTTGGCCGATGAAGCCTTCCTAGGGTTGGCTTTCTTCTTCTGGCCCTGCTTCTCGGATGCCCATGCACCCACTCCGAGAAGGTTGTTGTTCACGTCCGTGTTCCTATACTTCTGCTTTAGCTTTCCAATTACACCAGGATATCTTTGACATGTAGCAACATACATTTTAGTAATAGAGGATTGTGGAAACTTCTGAAGTGTTGAAAGCCTTTGCTAAATGCTGTTGGTACACCACTACCAACCACTTGCAAAGTTGTTTCGAGGCTGCAAGATAACGACCCGTACTTCCAGTATCTGATGAAATGGCTGAAATGGTCATATGATACTGAAAGAGGAAGACGAGCCAGCAGGAGCGAGGATTGAATGCTGTATTTATGAGGTCTCCGACCGCAGTTCGCGGCTTTCTTGGACACTGATCCAATCCGTCACTTGAGCAACGACAGAGGAAACAAGGCAAACTTAGGAAACCGTGACATGATAGAGTCGTGGTAGCCCACCTACTTGGGCCCCCAGGAAGCGAGGCGTTGGACACAGTGTCAAGATTGCAGTACAACGACACATTTCATGCCGCGCGATTCCATGCTCCTGGCTGATCTAGGGCTGGACGGATGTATATTGTAGGTTGCAAGTTGTTTCTTTGGAATCTTGGAAGTATCACGGACACAGTGTCCATCAGCTATACTTTACTCCTATGACAATTTAGATCGGGGTCATGTCTCGTTAAGGCAGAACCAGACATCAATCACAAACATGCGTATACATTTGCTGCCGAGGACCGAGTGGTCAACTATTCAGTGCTCAGCTTGGGATTTATTTTAGTTCTGCATCCACCACCTCCCACCTCGTTTATCCCTTTCCGTAGGGCTTGTATCTCACGCCCGCTGCCCCTCCCGCTACGGCGCTGCCTCAGCGTGAAAGCTGACCACACTTGGGCCACTGTCGACCCTCAGGCTACCCTACACAATCCCAAACATGCCCTTTGGTCTTTCATCTCACTGGAAAGAAATACTGCGCTACATAGGTAAGAATGGATGAAGTCCACAGCTTCCGAAAAGTAATATTGATGGCCTGCTGAAATCTCCCCTTCTAGGCCAGTCAAAATGGCTTCCGCTTCATTGAAAACGAATCTCACTAGATCTGAGGATGCAGTGTGACTGTCTCACAGACAATGCCCACTGTTCACCGGCCAGTGCTGTGCTGTCATCTTACCATTGGTGTCTCAGGGACGCCCAGGCGCTTCAGTGGCTGCACAGATGCCAGTGGCATACACCTCTCTCACCACTCCCTTCCGTGGCTGGCCATCTTGACCAGGGATTAGGATCCATGCTAACCAAGCATCGAATCAACTGAAATGAGGCTGTGATCTTGACCCTGTGGACTCTGGCATCATGTCCATCCGACCTTTTGTCTCGTTTGACTGCGGCCGATAATAGAAGGGACCACACAGATGAGAAACGGCTCACCTATACCAACTCGGGGGACTGATTTCAGTTGAATTACAAATTTGAACAACTTACTGCACATCAGGATTGTGAAGTAGCATCGTCCGGAACCCGACTACGACAGTCAGCTCTGTCGCAGTCGTTTGACCACGCATCAGGGATTCAACGCAGAGGGGTTCACAACTGTATTGGGTGGCGTGAGCCCTCGCCGGCTATTTCCTGATTTGGCAAAAGAAAGGTTATCGTCAGCGCTGCTAGCGGTGACCGCTTATGCCGGCGAAAGCCCATAGAGAGTAAAATATACGAAAAACCAAAATAAATATCATAACCGTAAACCCCTTGAAACTCTAATCCTTGCTTATATACTTTAAGGAGGTAGGTAAATAAAAAACGAATATATAATGCCATTGGCGTATAATAGCGATACCTATTCGTAATGCTAATAATGATATCTAATTCTTAACCCTTATTATATTTAATAAAAGGGCAAAAAGATTTTATATTTATAGCATATATATAAAATCAGGCTAAGCTATCCTTATTATCGTTAAATATCACCTATTTAACTATATATCAAGGATTCAATACAAAAGGGTTCATAATTATATTAAATAGCGTAAACCCTCGCCAGCTATTTCCTAATTAAGCAAAAAAGAGGTTATCGTTAGCATTACTAGCGGTAACCGCTTATACCGGCGAAAACCTATCGCTTACGCCCCTATAATATTATTGGTTTTATACGAAACCTATATTATATCGATATAAAATTTCCGTTATATTCGTCTTTAATAAGCATATAATTAACGGAAATATCTATCGATAGAATCACTAGCCCATTTGCCTATAAATTTAGCTTTTTTATAAATGATACCATTATCGTAAGCGTATTATACCGCCCCTCTCCTAAAAGAATAGCCGCTATAGGTATATAAAAGGATGCCGAGGTTCGTAAAACATCTATTCAATACCGCGAATATTCTCTCTCGCGTAAAAGCGCCGTTTTCGAAATTAAATAAAAATGCTTCTAAAAGTAAAAAGCATTCAACAAGCAATTTAATCATATATAATACCGCGCATACTTCGTCAAAGCCGTAGCCCACCAAAATCATAACGCCGTCGTAATATTTATCAGCTTTGCTATAAAGCAGAAAGAATTCGAGATCGCCGCTATCGAAAATTATACAGCCCTATATAGGCCTTATTGATCTAAAGGTCTATAAATCTTGGAGCTTTAAGCGAAGCTATATGATCTCTCTTAGCCAGAAGAAAACAGAGAAAGCGAACGTAAACGCTACGTTAAAATATAACCGATCCTATTTCGCTTCGCCAGCCATAGCTATATCAAAGACCAGCCTAACAAAGATATCATATAATATAGCGAATTTTCTTATAGAGGGCTATTTCGGAAATAAGCTAGCGGCTCCTT
Source organism: Ophiognomonia clavigignenti-juglandacearum (assembly GCA_003671545.1). Classification (NCBI taxonomy): domain Eukaryota; kingdom Fungi; phylum Ascomycota; class Sordariomycetes; order Diaporthales; family Gnomoniaceae; genus Ophiognomonia; species Ophiognomonia clavigignenti-juglandacearum. The sequence continues at coordinate 8,320 of PYFS01001589.1, read as the reverse complement.
TAAATAAATAGCGTATATAAAGCAATTCAAAGATGTTAATAAGATAATCTAGATCAACGTAATATATACGCAAAATTGCCATATATGTGGGAATTGTGTGTGAGCCCAGCCGGGCTGGCATAGGTTCACACCTTCTTAGTCAGCTTTGCCCAATCGGGCAAGTCTAGGTAGCAGTGGGCCCAGCGAATGCGCTGGCCCTGCAATTGGCTATAACGCCGATGCTAATCCCAATCGGGATTAACGCCCTCCGGGGCCGTACTTAAACTTAGTTGACGGCAGCCCTACGGCTGCCACTCACTCGTCTCTCTTTATAAACCAATAATAAAATCGATTTATAACCCAATGTATATATATTATATTCCACCGGTGATATAAGCTACCAATATTGATCAGTTTCAATACGGTTGAAATAGACGGCAAGGAAAGACAGGCTTAGTCTAAACGCTTTCAATACGGCCTCGTGATTTTTCGTACGCCCCTATATTAAAAGAATTAACGATTGACTATACTAAAAACAAAGAATATCTCTATTCTATAATATTCCGTAATACTCTTCCCAAGCTTTTTCTTTTCAAGCTACTCCTATATTGCGCTTCTAACTAAGAGAAAAAAAGAAGCTATATCCTCATCGCAAACAAACCTACTTTCGCGACAACTACCCCTTTATCACATATTTGGCTAAACGAACGATTAAAGGCCCTCCACGAGCTCTTCGCTAAATTCGCAATTCCGATAACCCTTTATAAACACTCTATCTCGACCTATTTTCCTCGAGATATAAGAAAATAGCTTCAAATATATCAAAAATCGAATCACGCGTTTAAGAAACACCTATATACAAACTCTAGCCCCTATACGCTAAATATCACTTTCACATTTTACTCCCTACCCAATTTTGCTATTTGCCCTATCTATTTCACATTTTAAAGAAAAGAGAATATAAACCAAAAGCGCGTTACGGACCCGACCCAAATATACCAACTATGGTTAAATACGCTAGGTGAATAAAGTATAACGGAAAGCGAACTGCCAAGTAACGCATTACGGAATCAAGATTACATTTCAACGTATTTATTCCACCTATTTATCAAATCTCATAATAAATGCTAACCGGGCCTCTATACCAAATACCCATCCTAAAAACACCACTAAGATAAATAACAAAAAAGAAATAATCGTTTATAATAACAAAGCCCTTAACGAGCTAAAGCAGCTATTAAAGGGCTTCCCTAAAAAGATCCTTACGATCATAGACCCTATATTCAAACAGCTCGATCCCTAATTCTAGGATATTAAAGAAATATCTAAAAACCCATCCTAAATCGAGCTAAATACCTATATCATATATTAGATTAAAAACGCCCGCTATTACGATAGCATACTTTTCTATTTATTTATAAAAGATTTTAATAATTAGACAAAAGCGAAATTCAGCAAAGCGTACTATATATTCAGAAAAGCTATCCGCTCTTTTTTATATCGCCGAAGCGTTTATAACGTTTCAGGCTATAACTATACGGATAAAACCCTCACATAGTTATTAACATATAAAACCCCCTTATTATAGCTTTTGATTAAACTCCGAAACGCCGAATTCGAAATAGATAGCAATATCTAGCATATCCAATAAATCTTATACGCGAAAATCAAGCTTTACGAATAGAAATACGGTCACCCGCCAGCTTTGGCTGAAATAAACGAATTCATTAACGTCAGCGACTACTCTTATATATATAATAGCAATAGCTCGCGCCTAGGCGGTTCTAACAACGCCTCCGCGGTTAATTCAAACCAAAGCTTTAAAATAACGGAGAAATCAATCTTCGTCACGCTTATTAGCGGCAGGACCCATAAGTTTATAATATTTATAATATCCGGCCTCCCTAATACCCTAAACGGATCTAAAATTATATCTAAAAAAGCACCCGACGATAAAATCGCGAATATTATATCTAAGATCAGGAAAACGAAGCTCGAGAAATTAATTAAAGCTAGCGTGACTAATTGGGAGTATAAATATAATCCCGATTAGGAAAGCAAGAAAAATAAGAAAACGATATAGCAAGCACTTTTCGTCGAATCCTCTGACGACTCCGACGATTCCCCAATCATCAAAAAGCCCAAAAAGACACTCGCAAACCTATTCAATCCCGATTACGATCTATACGAAACCATTCCGCCTCGAATATATCTAAACGAACGGATAAATATCTAATCAATCACGAACTTCGTCAAAACATTCGGCAACGATCATAAATATAGCGGCAAGCTGTACGATATCCTAAACGATAAGCTTTATATTTTCTTCGATATCTATTATTATTTAGAGATCACCGAAGGATAATTCGCTATTATTTTCCCCCGAATATTTATTAAAGCGGCGGAGCAATATTATATATATAATATTATACGGAGAGATATATTTACGGATATCTATATTAAGATTAAAACTCATTTTAATATAGACATCAATCACAAGCATTATTACATCGATTGGATAATTATAATATTTAAAAAAATACATTATAAAAACCCAAGCTTTAATCTTTACGAAGTGTTTGATAAAATGCTAGATAAGCTTTAGCTATATTAACGAGCCCTCGGAAAAAAATTTTCAGGTAGGGCAAACCTTAAGCTTACGGTTGTCCGTATATGCTATAGCGTGATAGAATTAGAAGCTACGCTTTTCAAAAACTCTTCTATATCTAAAGCCCTATTTGCAGATCTTAAAGCAATAATTAAAACGTTTCTAGTACGCCTAAATATTCGCTAATACCCAATTGAGCATAGCAGCTGCGGCTACAGTTATAATCACGATTATAGCGATTCCGCTAATATTATATTTTTTGACCGGCGTTATAAAAGAAATAATATTCAATAGCGCCATAATTTTTTCGGAAATAAAGGCTTTAAAAATAATTTTAGTAGCGGAAATAAGTAATTTAGCGGTAACGGCAATAATAAGCTATAATTAAAGCTAGGCACGAATTAGAAGAAATGCTGTTATATCTATAATAAAGAAAACTATTGGTTTGACCGGCACCCTTTATAAGAACGTCGATAGTCCCGTCGCCGTTATAACGTATATTATACCAAAATCGGAATAAATAAGATTAACGCTAGGTACGCCTTATTCTTCGCATAATACGAAAGCTTTTTTTACGACGAGCTTTCTGCTAATATATATATACAGGAAGACAAGACCACTAAAAACGACCTATAACAATATTTCGCTTTAACGTACCTCTAAAACCAAGCCTTCCTATATTCTATCACGGCTATAAACCCCGTCACAACCCCTTAAACGATTTTTACATAGCAATTCCAGCTAATAGACCGTTACTTTCGCCTACGCTTTTAAGGCGTTATGCTTAATATAAACGCTACGAAATAGTTAATTGCAAAAGTTAAACAATACGAAGTATTTATACACGAATATCCTGACCTTAAGCTAACGTTTGACAAATTACATATAGATAAGGCTAAGATTAAGTTCGGTTTAGGCTAAATGGTCATTTCTATAGGCATTATTTCCGTTTTTACTCTATTTAACGTGATAGAATTCTATATATTAGCAACCAACACCCTTTTCCTATTCGCTTTTAAAGATATAAACCGTTTACACGTCAAATTTGATAACTTAACGAACCAAATCGTCGGACCTACGGCTTTAATTCCTATAATCCGCAAATAGGGATACGCTTAATTTTTCCTAAATAAAAAAGAGGCTATGACGGCCTTCCTCTCCGAAAACCAATTACATACTCTCCACCGCCGCTTTGGGCACCCAGAGATTATACGCTTCCTAAAGATATTCAAAAAAGCTAGCTACGAAGATATATTATACGAAACCCTTAAAAAAATCCAAAAGCTATACCATTTATGCTAAATATATAATCAAACGCCCCGTCGTTTTAAATTCATTATTAAAACGGATATAAACTTTAACGCCGAAATGCTAATAAACGTTATATACCTAAATAGCAGATCTATTTTATATATCGTTAACGAGGGCATAAGCTTTAACTAAGCCGGCTTTCTCCTATTTATAAATATAAAAGCTATATAAAAGTTATTCTGCCGTTTATAAGCAAATACGTACCAAAGCCCGCCAGATAAATTCGTTCATAATACTAGCACGAACTTCGCAACCAAAAATTTTTAATCCGAAGCCAAATTTATAAATATCGAATATAAACAAATCCCTATTAAAGCTCACTAATCTATCGGCAAGATAAAGCGATACCACGCACCTCTCCGCCGAGCATATAAAATCCTCTATAACGAATTATGCCACACCATAACCAAGGACGCTATATTCCAAATAGCTATCAAAGCTATCAACGACACCGCTAGCCCTAACGGCTTAATCTTTATATTGCTCGTCTTTAAAGTTTACCTATATATTATAGCTAAATCTCCCTTAGCGCCGTTAATAATCCAACGCGGCAAAGCCATTTAAACCGCCGTAAAAGCTATACGCAAAGCCAAAGCTATACATCTTATAAATAACGCTCTCCATACCCGAAACGGCCTAAATATAAACGATATAATATTACTCGAGCTTTAGAGCGATATTTATATATAGCGAAAGAAAAACGGCTAGATAGGCCTTTATAAATTATTATTACGTAACGGCTATAACCTTATTCTCGATCTGCTAAACGGATTTATAATCTTCCGATCCACTATCTATCGCCTATATATATACGATCCCGATGCCTTAGACCCGTACGAAAACAAGCCCGCCCCTCGCAAACGAGGACGCTCTAAAGGCTTTAAGAATAAAAAGAAAAAGAAAAACAACGAAATATATAATGCTATTACGGAAAATATTCAGGTTTTTATAAAAGATATTTAGGCTTTTGCCGAAGATGTCGATAACGATATAAAAAAGGAAGATTTATAATTGGTATATATTTACTTTTTAAAGAAAGAAAAACGGGACTTCGAATTAGCTTTTAAACTATATACCGACGATATAATCATTATACCTAGCGCTTTTTTCGAAAAGTTTAATAATGCCGAAATGATTAATTTAATCGGCGTAAAAATCTTCCGTTTCGAAATTTACGATAAAGCCAAATATAATGGTCACCATATCTTCAAAATACGCTTTATCCGCAAAATCAAAAGCAAAGAGATTAAGCTTTATAAGAAATTACGCTTTATGGTTTAAAGCTATAGCGACGACGGCAAAATGGCAATTCTAATATAATCTCCGATTATTTAACGCATTAGCCAGCGTTTCGTTTTCGCTTTAACCCTTACTTTTACGAAAAAAGGCTTATTAGCTTAGATCTACGACGTTACGTAAACATATATTTAGGCTAAATAACAATTACGTCGCATAATTATCTTGCTTCCTTTTAAAGAAATATACACTAAACTCCTAAAAGGCATTATTTTAATTTATTTGCTTCCCCTTTACGGCATCCCCGAATCTAATATCTACTAATATCATATATACTCTGATTTTTATATCACCCGCCTTATAATAAAGACCTCTATATACAACCTATATTTATTCGTTTCGCAATAAAACCAAGAATTTAGCCTTTACGCGATATAAATTAACGATACTTTCTATATATTTACGCCCGCGTTTAAAGCAAAAGAAGAAATAAAATTAAGGAATGCTAAATTCAAAACAAAACCTACAACTATCTTAAACGCTATAACGCCTTTCGAATTTAATAACGCCCGCATCTTGCTTAACGGCGAAGACGTTATTATACGCCAAAAATAATAAAGCGAGAAATTCGCTTTTATTAATGCTAAAGCTAATAATTACGTTACATAATACCTAACCTAACGCGCCCATAGCGCCTATTTAGCTTTTTTCTATTAATTAGAAGCCGTGTTTGATATAGTTATAACAGCTCAACACACAGATTTAAATAAAAAGGCCTACGAAACCTTGAACAAACGCCTCTAATAGTAAATAGATCATTTAGATCGCGATTTACGATTTATCCCTCTTAACCTTGGCAAAGCCAAACTAATACTATTCTCTAACGGTTCGTTTGCCAATAATAAGGATTTCTCTAATTAGATTAGCTATACACTAGTTCTGGTAAACGAGATATATATAAATATAAAATTCACGATCCGCGGCAACTTTATTATATACCAGTTATATAAAGCTAAGCGCGTAATTCGCTTAATATTCGCTTTAAAGATGTATAAAATTATAAATAGCTTCGATATCGCTATTTATGTGCTAACGACCCTACGCTATATTACGAGCCGCCTTAACCTTCCCCCTATACAATTGGTAATCTATATAGATTCCTTTAGCTTTTACAAATGCCTGGTTAAGCTAGATATTATATTTAAGAAGCATTTGATAATAGATGTGATGGCATTGTGGTAGGTATATAAAAGGAGGGAGATTATAGAGATCCGCTAAATTTATAACGGAAATAATATAGCTAACGCTTTTACGAAAGGTATATTAAATAATACGCTTAAGCGTTTCCTATTAATTAATAAAATTATCGTATAGGTTGACGGTTATGTCCGCCAAGATAAAGATTAGCGGAATAAAGGAATAGAGGATTAAATAGATTAAGCTAATTAGCACTAATTAATACCAAATCTAAAAAAGGATTAGCATATATATATGCCGAGTGCTATTTATATACGAGATGTCCGTCTAGGCTTAAAGAGAGAATAATCAATGTGGGAATTATATGTAAGCTTAGCCGGGCTGGCATAGGTTCACACCTTCTTAATTAGCTTTGCCCAATCGGGTAAGTCTAGGTAGCAGTAGGCCTAGCGAATGCGCTGGCCCTACAATTGGCTGCAACGCCGATGCTAGTCCTAATCGGGACTAGCGCCCTCCGGGGCCGCACTTAGACTTAGTTGACGGCAGCTCTATAGCTGCCACTCACTCGTCTCTCTTCATAGACCAACAATAGAATCGACTTATAACCCAACGTATATGTACTGTATTCCACCGGTAATATAACCTACCGACAATATAATTTATTAATACGGAAAAAAAGAAACAACCGAATCTTTATAGCAAATCGCCACCTAAAGCTTTCGTCACGATCTATAATACCAGCATAGCCTTTATTACTAGCTAAAAGGCGACCTTGCTAAATAGGTAGTAATTCTTATATAATCTAATCGCTATTATTAATCGTTTTTTTATAAAATCTTTAAAGCCTACTTATAAAAGCTTTATGTATATATAGCTTATAATGATTCCGTTTATTCGGCGGCAGAAATTAAAAGGTAGTTCGGGAGAGAGGGCATTTACTAGGTAGGGCACAAATTAGCTATTATTAGCCAGAGGCCGCGTAAGAAAACGTTAGCGAAGGCATTATCTTTAAAGGTTATATATATAGCAAATATAACGATATCTTTAATAGACGCTTGAAATAAAGCTATACGTAAGGGCTCAAGAGAGGGTCCTCGGATCGTCTCGTTATTAAACGCTGCCAAAGCTATATTATTATCGATATAGATTATCAATATAAAATACCTCCAAAATCCGGCTTATCGTAATATCGCTATTTAAATAATAACGATTTCAACGGCGTTAATATATATTTCAATCAGCTATAAAATAGAGAATATATAATCCTTTAATATAACCGCTAACCGCTAATCAAACTCGTAAAATACGCTAGCATACCAAAAACCGCCTAAGCCGGCATTAAAAGCGTCTATAAATAAGTATATTATAGGGCGTTGAAAATTATCGATTAAATATATGCCGTTTATAACGGGCAGGAGGTCTCGCCACTAGGTTAAATCAGCCCTGGCGGAGTCAATTATCGGCCGCTGCGCATACGGTTAGCGCCAACATATTTGAAAATCGTAAAGGCTATAAGGGGAAAGAATCGTATATAGGGTATAGCTGTAGGTTTGAGGGTGCTAGGCCAAAAAGGGACTAATGTGATGAATAATCAAAGAGTAGAATAGTCGGTAGATATGTTGGATATAGTTGTTATATTAGCGTTATTTTCTAGCTAACTAGAATAGCTAAAAGGAGGAGAGAACCGTGATATATATAGTTTTTGATTTCGGCTTTTCGGGTTATATCTTTAGCCCGATAAACCTGATAGCTAAGCCTCTTTGGGAATAGCTTCATTATAATATTAACGATGAGTCATAATCGTATCATGTGATGACTCACACAGAATCTTCCAGAAATAACTGATTTATAATCGTAATTAAGTATTTCCGGTAATAGCGATTCTGGTAGTTTCTAGAAGGTTCTGTCACGTGACCTGCTTACGTAATCAGACCTAGATATAAGTTATAGTTATATTATAGTATAGTGCTTATAGGTTATAGATATATA